>JAYESA010000010.1:14784605-15195572 GCA_036927795.1 Iris macrosiphon | reverse complement strand
CGGCCGGTTTAACCCTATAAACCCCTGCATGCCAACTAGGTATTCTAAATACACAAGTTCACACACATAGCTTCTTGTCTAGTTATGGCTCTTGTTGACTGTTGTAGTTTTATTTCCTGTCACATTATTCCTGTTTTCTCATATTCCTGTGCATAGCATTAACTCTGAGATATTGATGTTCTTTTATGCAATTTTCTCAATATGATGCTCAATCTAATTGTCATAAATATGTAGTTTTAATCTTGATGTGCATTGTGTACTCTGCTCCTTTCCTGACTGGATCCGTTGATTTAGGCGATGATGAGAACCTTGCCCCCACCTATTATGATCCCTATGAGTTAGCAGGTAACACATGAGGAGCCAGTTTTCCCCAGGAGGCTACTTCTGTGGATCAGTTAGCTGTAGCTGCTTATTCTTCCCTTTTCAGCATATACTCGGGTTTGTCCCCGATTTATCTTCTGGCTTGTATTAACTGTGGATTGGTTGTCACAGATTAAATATTATGAAATCTCAGCCTTCTTTTTCCTGTTATTTTCCTTGTCTATTTACTTTTGTGGATGAGATAGACTTTATATTACCTGTGATTACGCCCTAGACAGCGTACTACCGCCGACACTGCGGCGTAGGCTGGATGTGCCCACGCACTCGTGCCCGAATATCCGGGTGCGGGTCGTGACACGTTTTTGTGGTGGCCAATGCAGGTCAAACGACTAAATTGTTCGGTTTCAACTCAGGGACCGAACAGGCCTGCAATAAAGCTAGGATAAGTTTATAGGATCTCATCCACTTACTTGAATCATTTTTGATATCTGTATCGTATTCGAACTAATATGAACTTGCATCTTGCCTTGATTCCTGTATGCCTCTTATTGGTTATTTTGGATACAGGGAGATGGACCCACAAGCCAGCAACGAGACTCATACAGAAATACCACAAACCGTTGTGATTACCCAAGGAAACGATGTGATACCAGTCGGTGAAGGCCAATCATCACAAGGCAGTCAAGCAAGTCAACCTGCCTCAATAATCCGTCAAGATGGCGTTCCACCCTCGACGCAGCCTATTCCACCGATGCCTTCCTTCCCACCGGGACCGCCTATGGACGAACAGCAGATGTTCCGCATGTTCTACATAATGATGCAAGCCTATCAGAAGGTTCAACAAGAAACTCAGCAAAACCAAGCGGAGAACTTCATCGACAGAATTAGCTCGGATTCACGTAAGCCAAGCAGTTCAAATGCAATTACCTTCGACGAAGACGATTTTACTGCAGCACGACCTGTGGAGTGCACCACAAGGATCGAGTCTAGCCGGAAGCGGCCGTATGCGTCAGCACCAGACCAAGCACAGCAGGAAAGAGCTGCAAAGCGACCACAGATGAATCCAACCCAAGGGCAGAACCAACGAGCTCCCATTTGTGGCTATTGTCGAAAACAAGGTCATATTTGGAAGGATTGTAGAAAGAGGCTAGGTGTTTGTCTACTTTGTGGCTCAGCAGCACATCAAGTGAGGGACTGTCCCGCTGCTCCAAGAACACGGACAAACTTACGCGATGACCGTGGAGAACGTGCAGACTCTTAGAGTCACTAATGCGCGTAAGTGATTTCTTTTAGCTGCCCTTCTAGTATTATTTTAGCTTGTGCCTATTGGTTCGTGACCTCAGCCCCAACCTAGTAATTTTGAACTTGCTAATAACCTGGTATGCTTTTATATTTAATAACTGTAGAGATTGTAGAGTTTTCTGTTATTTTGCTTATTATGTGAATTTAAATTTTGTACCTCCTTTCATCATCATCTAGCGCACTTAATTTTGATGTACTTTGTTTCTGCTGCTATTCTATAGCCTAGTTTTGCAAGCTTACTCTTTATCAGGCTTGTTCATGACACGTGTATTATTGGACGCGTACACTAATACAAGTGTCTGTTCAGAATCAGTGTATTGCGGTCTGATCAACCTTAGTGCATTTTGATTCGCACTTCGCACGACTACTTTACGTGGATTGAGATACGTAGTGATTAGTAGACAAATATACTTGACCTAGACATGCTGAGCATATCGTATCAGTTACATAACTAAACTAATACGAGCATGCGAATAAATGACTACCAGAATAGAACCTCAATCCATAACCACCTGACAAATCCCACTAGAATTCTTTAAACGCCTTGATCCCTATACTTCTGTTCTATCACCCCACCCTTAAACTCTTTATTATTGATCCTCGTCTTCCCTTATTTCGGGAAGACGAAATCATGTGCTTGGTATAAGTTGGATACATAGATAGTACTAGATATGCCACCTAGGCCGATCACATACTTGAGGACTAACCTTTCGTAATTGAGGACATATCATGATCGGCGTTGAAATTTCGAGGATTGAATGACATGAGTAACCATATTAAGGAATATTTTCTTAAAGTATATAGTCTTTTGTGATGAATGGGTAAATTCTAAGTTGGGTAGCATTACAATTGTCAACTCGAGAGGAATGTCCTTTGGATTGTGACCGAGTAAGGCTAGGTTGGAAGAAGCAAGCCTTTATAATTTTAAAAATTTAGAGGAGTGACTAAGATGATTAATGAATTGATATCGAGGACCCAATAGTTACATCCTAGGTACATGATTTAATTTTGAATAATGAGAGTAAAATCGTCAACTTGAATTTAGAGGATGTAATTCAGACTTGAACATTGGTGGACTACACTTAATTTATTTTTCAATTTGATGATTTGAATTAAGAATTTAAAAGTTGATGGTTGGACTACCTAGTTGGAATATTGAGGATGTGAATGTAATTTAAAAGGGCTGAAACATACAAATATTGTTGGACTCGAATCACTTCTAGAGGAATTATGATAATTCGAATCGTGAGGCAAGGTCATCTTGAAAATACTATATGGACTAAAAAAAAAAAAAAATTAAAAATCTGCTTGTGGATAATTTGAGGAAGTAAGAAGTAATAACCATAGGTTGATATCAATTCATTGGAACAAGTAGTCGTCTTAGCCTTGAAGTGATTGCAGTGGACGTGATTAGAATTTAAATTATCGCAAGGAGATTGCGATTGATGTACATAAAGGGTTAACAGAGTATGGCTTAATTTTAAATTTCGAGGACGAAATTTTTGTAAGTTGGGTAGGTTGTAAACCCCCTGAATTTTTAAATTATTAAATCTTGGATTTTTTCCAATTTTCTGGAATTTTCTGGGAATTTTTTGTAATTAAAATCAAGATTTTCAATTAATAAATAATTTTTAATTAGCAATAAATAATATTAAAATATTATGAAAATAATATTTTTGGGTGTAAAATGAAAAACTGGACTCAGGACAATTTTTCTGGAATTTATCGGACCCCGGACCTATTTTTAAATGCCTAAAAAGTATTTATTTATTTATTTAATTAATTAATTATTAATTAATTATTGATTTTATATTATTATTATTATTATTAGTATTTTTTATATAAAACCCCAGCCCGGCCCGCGGCCCGTTGGGCCGGCCCGGCCCAGCCCAACCGGCCCAGTACCCGCCCCAGCGGGTCGGGTCGGATCCGCCGCCGCCCGACCCGCACCCGCCAACCCGCTGCATCCACGATCCCTCTCCCCCGCGGCTGCCCGCTTCCTCCGCCGCCCCGCCCGCGGCCACGCCTCCGCCAGCGCCGCGCTGCCCGCCACGTCGTCGCCCACGTCGGCCTCAGCCCCGCCTTCCCCGGCCTACCCCCTAGCTCCTCTGCCTATAAAGCCCTAGGCCGGCCGCCCTCGCCACTCCCCGTTCACCTCTCCGGCCACCGCCCCACGCAGCTCAGCCCCTGCCCGCGCCGTCCCGCCTCGCCGCCACCCTGCTCCGCAGCCGACCACCGCCCCTCCTCTTCTCCTCCTCCTCCGTTGGCCTCCGGCTCGGCCACAGCAGCGGCAGCAGCAGCAGCACGGGCAGCCGCAGAGCCGCCCTTCGGCCGCCGCGTGCCCCCAAGCCCGCCGCGCCGCCTCCGCCTGGCCGCAGAGCGCCGCCCCCGGCCGCCCAGTCGCCGTCTCCGCCGTCCCCGCCGCCGGCAGTGTCCCAGACCCAAACCCTAACCCTAATTTGGTTCCCGTGTCCGACACGTGTCGGACACAACTCGAACCCCGGTTTTCGGGTCCCCTTCAGGTGCGTGTAACTTTCGCCTCGTAGCTCCGTTTTTAATTCCGCAAATTGCGTTGTGAAGCCTGTATGACCCTCTCGGTGTCCGGATAAACTGTTCGGGGCATCGCGTCCTGTGGTGATCGCACACCGCGATCCAAAAACAGGAAAAACCAGACCCTGTTTCACCCCGGAACTGAGTCCGCCCCGCCAAACGGGACGACTTGGTCGCGTGCGGTCTTCACAGATACGTACGCATCGTCGATACGGACGTGTGAGTTTTCGTGGAAGCTGATTCGGGTGTGCGTGCACACCGGAATCAACGCGTATCCGCGGACACCGCCCCGTATCCGCCTTTTTGGCAATTCACCCTAACTTCGTGCACACACGTCGGATCGAGACGAAACTTACGCTATCGGACTCGTAGCGATACGCTGGTCCTGTGGGTCAAGTTTGGTTCGATTCTGAGAACGTTGACGAAATCGCATGTCGTGGGCCCCACAGGCCCCGCTCGACGGGCGATTTTGTGTTCGGCTCATCAGAATCCAAATCTGGAAGTTCCGTTGGGTTCGTATCAGCGTTCCTGACCTGTTGACACTAAGTTTGGTGAATTTGGAGACCTTTGACCCGGACGCGTTTTTCGGCGCAAAGCGGGCCCAACGGCGGACCCCGTTTTGACCCGAAACTGCCGTTTTTGCCCTTGTCTCCAAATTGGACCCAAGGACAGGCATTTCTAGCTATTTGACACCTTCTGAGCGTGATGGTAATGTTTATTTCAGTATTTGGACTCATCTCTGGATATTTTCCCCGAAGACCTATTAATCGGATCCAAACAAAGGCAAGTACCTGCACTTCAAGTTAATCTTTATATATTGTGATAATTAATTCCCTGCCATACATGTACCCTTGATGTTTACACCTAGTGTTAGAAATGTTGAATTTCATGTCTTGAATATTGGAGTTCATGTCTTGTTTTTCATGTCGGGTGGGAGAATACTGAAAGGCATGTAGCTTACCCTGACTCTTGCCATGATTAATAGCTGTTGGTACACGAATGTCCATCAGCCGGATCTCGATTATTCGTGATTAATAGCTGTCTATGGCGGCCGGTTTAACCCTATAAACCCCTGCATGCCAACTAGGTATTCTAAATACACAAGTTCACACACATAGCTTCTTGTCTAGTTATGGCTCTTGTTGACTGTTGTAGTTTCATTTCCTGTCACATTATTCCTGTTTTCTCATATTCCTGTGCATAGCATTAACTCTGAGATATTGATGTTCTTTTATGCAATTTTCTCAATATGATGCTCAATCTAATTGTCATAAATATGTAGTTTTAATCTTGATGTGCATTGTGTACTCTGCTCCTTTCCTGACTGGATCCGTTGATTTAGGCGATGATGAGAACCTTGCCCCCACCTATTATGATCCCTATGAGTTAGCAGGTAACACATGAGGAGCCAGTTTTCCCCAGGAGGCTACTTCTGTGGATCAGTTAGCTGTAGCTGCTTATTCTTCCCTTTTCAGCATATACTCGGGTTTGTCCCCGATTTATCTTCTGGCTTGTATTAACTGTGGATTGGTTGTCACAGATTAAATATTATGAAATCTCAGCCTTCTTTTTCCTGTTATTTTCCTTGTCTATTTACTTTTGTGGATGAGATAGACTTTATATTACCTGTGATTACGTCCTAGACAGCGTACTACCGCCGACACTGCGGCGTAGGCTGGACGTGCCCACGCACTCGTGCCCGAATATCCGGGTGCGGGTCGTGACAACCTAACCTTCATAGCTAGATTGTATTGGAGAACTATAAACTTAGATCATTGTCTTATTATTAGTAGACAACACCTTAGGAAGCCTAGAGGAATGTAATCAACACTTTTTTTTTGATCATACCTCGAACATAGCAACTAACATTCCACTCCCCCTTAGAGAACCATGATGCTATCTAGAGCCCTCTATTTTAATTTCATATATTGCTCCTCTGCGACCATAGCGCTCGCTATTGTGCGACGACTGATTATGTTTCTTCTCTTCATCTTTCAACTCGTGCCATCTGACACTTCTGATTATAGACCGAGTAATTTTATTCTATGTTAGAGCATATAGTTTGCTAAGGTTATAATTGTAATCTTAAAATTTGAAAATTTTGTGCTTGGTAGTTAGAGCTTGATAAGTTTGAGTTATTCTTGTAGATTGTAACATGATGATTATTCCTTAGTTTTAAATCACATAATTTATACCCCCACCTCGATACGAGTTATATTCTCTTTTCCCTTGAGGCCAACAACTCTTCTATCCTTACTATTGATACTTGTTCTATGAGCATTATGATTAAGACTTAGGGTGACCATTACCTATATAATGCAATAGGGGACCCTAATAAGTACTAAGATCTGTTCCTCGTATAGCCAATAAGAGATTATACTTTACTTACAAGAACAAGGTTATTTTGTAGATTCCCCTTGAGACTGTCACGGTATTAGTTTATTGTTTTAAGTTGGATAGTATGCCTCATAACCTAGTGTTACATAGACCTCTTGACCCATTAATGAAATATAACTAAATGACATTAACTGTATGCTAGCTTAGGACGACAGTATTTTTTTTCAGACTGTAGAACTTAGAGGCTATACCCCTACTTTGTCGACTATCGACTTAGACAAGAAATTAGTATGACAACTGTAGAGATTATAGAGTCTTATCCTTTTTGTGAACTTGAATTGTTATGTACTTTCTTTCATCATAATCCAGCGTATTTATATTTGCTGTACTACCTTGACTTATGCTGCTATTATAGCATAGTTTTTGCAAGTTTATTCTTTATCGAGCTTGTTCATGACATATGTATTATTGGGGGGCCCACAATAATACATTTCAGAATCAGTGTATTACGGTCTGATCAACCATAGTGCGCTTGATTCGCCCTTCGCAATACTACCTTACGTGGATTAAGATATACAGTTGACTAGTAGACACATGTACTTGCCCTCGAGATATGTCTGAGCGGAACATATCAGTTACATAACTGTACTGATACGAGCATGTGAATAAAAATTTCTAAACTAGGATTTCAATTCACAACTGCCTTGACAATTCCCTTTTGGATTCTATAATCGTCTTGATCTCCTTACTTCTATTCTAGTAGCTTTTCCTTGAACTCTTTATCATTGTTTTCCGTCTTTCCTTATTTCGGAAAGATGAAACCTCGTGCTTGGTATAAGTTTGATACACAGATAGTACTAGAGGTACCCATAGGCCAATCGCATTATTTGGTGACTGTCTTTTATAATTGATTAAGGGCCTAACATATATGATATAATCGGTGTTAAAGTTTTGAGGATTGAATGACATGAGTAAATAAATTAAGAAATATTCTTCTTAAGTATATAGCCTTATATGATAGATGGGTGAATTCTAAGTTGGGTAGAAGTTGCATTGTCAACTTGAGAGATTTTTATTTTTATTTTTTTATGACCAAGTAAGATTCGACTATGAGATTAAGCCATTTTATATGTTAATAATTTTTGAATGACTAAGATGATGAGGATTTAATAAATTTTGGAATCTTGATAGTGAGGACCAAATATCTATACTTTGAGCGCATGATTTAAAGTTTGAATATTAAATGTAAATCATCAATTCGAATTTTGAGGATAAATATATAATTTCAGACTTGAACATTGGTGGATTGAATTTAAAATTTTAACAATTTGATGATTTGAATTAAGAGTTAAAAATTTGATTGTTGGATTACCTATTTGAATATTGAGGATGTAAATTGAAACAAAAAGTTGAAGAGTACAAAAATTCTTAAGTGAAAAAATAGGAATAATATTTGATTAGAATCATTTTTTTTTAGGAGATTATGATAGATGGAGATCGTAATGTAAATTTGATATAGGTTATTTAAATCTTGAAGATGTTATATGGATTAATTTAAATTTGGATATTTATAATTTGAAAAAGTGAGAAGAGATTACAATATGTTGAATTTTGATTTGAACATTGATTATCTTAATTTTGAAGTGATCGCAATAGATTTGAATAAATTTTATTATTTAAATTTTTGGAAGAGATTGTGATTGACGTGCCTTATGTACGAATGTGAAGGATTTAACAAATTATGCCTTATTTTAATTTCGAGGACGAAATTGTTTTAAGTTGGGTAGATTGTAAACCCCCTCACCCAAAATAGGTATTTTGTGTGTATTTTATATTATTATATTTATTATAGATGTTAAATTTTTTTCGAGTATTCTCTTATTTAATTAGAAAATAATTTTTTTTAGTATATTTACTTATATAAATATTTATTTAGAATTATTTTTAGGCTATTTTAGATTTTTGGAGATTTTTCTAGAATTTTTGGTAATTAAAACCTAGGAAACATAAATTTTTAGGACTTTCATAATTTACTATGAGACCATACTTGCATATTGTTCCTACCAAATATTTATTTTAGGTTAAAATATTTAATTATATTTTTCTGTAATTTATTTAGAGTTTTAAGGAATTATTGAGGATTTATTTAGATATATAAAGTCTTAATATTAGATAGATGCTAATTTAGTGTTAATAGATATTAATAAGATTATATATAAATTATTTGTATTATCTTTAATTCTATTTAAGAATATAAATTATTGAGATAAATTTAAACTATATTTTAAATTAATTCAAATTCTGAGCCTAGAAAATAACTCATGCATATCCTATCCTTATTTAAACTGATCCTAATCATATCCAAATTAGCTAATCCTAGTCGTATTCAATTAAATAGTCTCCACCATTATAAATACCTCTTAGACTTATGGAATAAACTCTTCTTTCATATTTTTCTTCCCCAAACTCCTCTCTTTTTCGTCCAAAAAATAGTCAAATTCGTCATAAATTCAGCCTCATTTTCTAGTAGTTATGACGACTTAAAAAGACGATATCTCCTAGTTCCGGACTCCAAACGTGCTCCAGTTTTTTTGTTAGAATCATATCAAGGTTGGTTTTCTGAATGTATAAATTATTTTAATAATTTCAGAACTTACTTTTTCAGAAAATTCTAAAAGTGCCAGATGTCCGAAATCAGACGTATTTTGGTATTTTTGAGATTTCTGGAGATCCTGAACTCAGAATTATGAACCGTTTGAAGTTTCAAAAAACTGATATGATAAAATTCCAGAAAAGTATTTTTCCAGAATTTAAAATATAAGTTTATTCTACTGTAAAATTTGTGCAACGTAGACGTAAATAGAAAACCACCAAAAACTATCATCTGTGCGCCCTTGTGGACATAACTCTTTACTGACTTGTGATTTTATGAAACCGTCGAATATGGTGTTCATATATTATTGAAATCTATATGATTTCACACACAAATCTAGGATTTGAGTTGGTTGACTTTTTGGTCAACGGATTGCTTCGATTTGCGTGCCATGGTTCGCAAATCCGTAAAGTTGACTTTCTTTGGACCAAAATTAGGGTTTAACAATAAAATTAGATTAAAATACTATTTTAGGTTATTTATTCAGAATTAAAAATTGATTAAAATGGAGGAACCTATTCACCCACTTTTGTAACCTAACTTGTTTAATTTATGTGACGGGTAGATCGGACGACGTCTTGAATTGCGACTTCATTCTTTTTTCAGAGCAGACAAGTATACCTTGTCATTGTACTGTTATTCATATTCCATATGTTGCATGCATCTTTATTTTCTGTCTTTAGTTCATATATTTTAACTGTTATATAAAATGTGCGCGACGGTGTCGTCGCGATATATTTTTATTTATGTATATGCATTGACCTTGTTTATGAGACCGCCCCATTATCATGTAGCATCATTAGGTTCATTGGCCGTGACACAGTTGTTACACGAGTGTGAGTCTCATATAGATCACGGATTTGCGTGCAGAGTTTGGCCTTTTGTACGTATGGACCGTGCGTTAGGGATGACTGCTGATAGAAACTTTGTATGCTAGAAGACTTAGCAGTTATTAGAGGTCCATGGACATAGCTTATTGTAGCACGGTGGTCCCATCCTTGTCCTTGTTTGGTTGCAGGATTGGACTAGGGTACTAAGAATAGGCTATGAACCAAATTGTGTCATGGAGGTGACATGCTTAGAGCATGGGGTAAGGAGAACAACAAGTACCACATTTGAGCTCCTTTGCACTTTTTCTATTGTGCGCCCGAATTCTCTGCTGGAGATACGGGTGGTGATGACCACTATATATTATGTATTATCAGGCGGGCCACCGGCGTTCAAAAGACGACGTACCTTTTAGGCCCCTGGATCTCCGAGAGAACCATGCCAATCCCAGTTTCAGCCAGATAGCTCACTTGTGGAGAAAGTTGTTCTTAACTGCATTCACTTAGACGGTTAGGCGACCATTGGATATTTATTTCAGTACTTTATTGGCATGCTTTTATGTATCTTGTTATGTCCCTATGAGGACCTGGCCCTTCCAGGTGTATCTGTTCTTGAGTATTCGTAGGAGCGCAGATTCAGATGGTTACATATGTTTCGAGGATGTCTTCTCTTCGAGCCCGTGATTGTGAGCTGGTATTCTTATATTGTGTTTATTGTGTTGTACTTTTCTATTCGGGTTGGTAGTGGATTTGTTTCCATCCAACTATCATCCTTAGATACTTCTTATTGAGATCTAGTTTCATAGATACTGGTTATTTATCTATATTTGATTTTCGTGGATGAGATTTAGATTATTCCCTGTGACTTGTGATAGATTTATACCACTTGTGGATTTGATATTCATATTACAGCGTACGTATGGGTTTGGTTTCCATATATTGGAGTTGCCCTATCCATACGGCTGGCATGCTTACGTGTCCTAGTCCTACTTATTTTTGGGACTGGGACGTGATAACAGATGATAGGCTCCCTTATGTATATAACAAACATGATAAGACCTGATATTGCATTTGCTATTGGGAGACTAAGTAGATATACCAGTAACCCAAATCAGTCACATTGGACTGCCTTGGATAGGGTATTTAGATATCTCAAGGGCACCCTAGATTACAAACTTCATTTTACTAGGCACCCTGATATCATAGAAGGTTATTCAGATGCAAACTGGGTAACTGACTCACATGATATAAAATCTACTACTGGATATGTATTTACTCTAGGAGGAGTTGCAATCTCCTGAGGCTCTTGTAAGCAAACTATCATAGCTAGGAGTACAATAGACTCCGAAATGATAGCTTTAGATACAACTTGCACAGAAGCTGAATGGCTTAAAAATCTTATTATGCATATACCTGTTTCTCTTAGTCCCGTTCCTGCAATTTCTATAAACTGTGATAATAAATCTGTTATTAAACTACTAAAGCATAATTCTGTGAATGCTAAGATGAACATGCACCTGCAGCTGCGCTTCAAGTCAATAAAAAGCCTACTAGGCAAATATGTGGTTCTTGACTATATAAAGTCAGAAAAGAACCTTGCAGATCACTTGACGAAGGGTCTGTCTAGGACTTTGATTCTAGAATCATCGAGGGGGATGGGGTTAAGCCCATAAGTTAGTCACCAGCAGTGGCAACCCAACCGAGTCTGACTGGAGATCCCAAGAAGCTGGTTCAATGGGTAGAAATAAGCTGAACTTAGGTGACTTTATGGAACACTGACTTGAGATTAAAGTCTCATTAAAATAAAGCCCAAGCGGCTATACATGTGTACAATGACTCCCCATCCCTATGGTGATAGTGTTCCTGTGTGATATGGTTAGGATGAGGTTAAACTCTTAATAGGTCCAAGCTGTAATGCTGGGTTGATTCATATTACCAACCATTAAGGACTTACCTATATGAGAGGTCGTGAAGGCCGTGACTATGGGACAGGGCGATCCCAGACAACTCTCATGAATGTGGAAAAGTGCGCATGGCCATTTAAAAGCGCCACCCGATAGACCAAGGACCTTTAGCGTACTATGTGTGCTATTTTTCTAAATCTGGTTCAAGAAGTCTGATTCAAGCATAGTCCATCAAGCACTTCTTCAGATTAAGGTAATAGTCACTACGTGAGATTCAAGGCTGTAGTCCATCTCATCTATGCATAGTATTTTACTGTCCAGATGCTCTCTCTCTCTCTCTCTCTCTCTCTCTATTTACTTCACACTTATCTCTGTTTCGGAACTTGATTTTTTTTTTTGGGGGGATTGTTAGAACCATTGCTCAAAAAACCAACTTCACTTTTAGTCCAACATCGGTTGGGGTGTTTGCTCTATGTGTGTATATATTAGTTTGTCTCATTTACTTGCTTGAATGCTTGTGGGGGTTGGACCCTTGGGCCACACGTGCGCGCCGCCGCCTCGCCCGGCCCGGCTCGGCTCGGTTCGGTTCGGTTCGGTTCGGCGCGCGTAATGGGTGCGGGTACGCGCCCACATCTGCGGGCGCCGAATGCCGATTCGATTTCCTCTTCGGGTTCGGGCTGAGACCCTAAATTTTTTTTTTGCTCCTCTTCAATTTTTTTCGTTTAATATTCTGAACGTTGGAAAATAAATTTGTCCGTTACTATTTAATTTTGAACCGTTAATACATTACGTGTCCAGATTCATTCTCCATGTGTCTGTGTAACGGCTGAATTAATAGCAAATTAATTCAGACCGTTACATATTGGATGGATTCTTATATATGAATGGTTTTTCTTTGAAAACGAAATCAGAAATATTTTTCTCCAAAAACTTGCTGCCAACATATTATTCAGTCCATTCTTCGTCGTTTTACTCGTCTCCAAGCTCTGGGCAGAGCTAAGTCCTGGTCATTCTCTCCGAGTCGTGTGCGGCGACGAGATACCGGTAGTGCGGGAGTTTTACCACTAGGAGCTTCAAGAAACGTCTGCACACAGATCCCGAATCAACTCTTAGGGCAGTGCTTCGTGCACGACTTCCCCAGAGGCCGGTAACATCAATCTAATTTTTTTTTCTTTTGATTCACGAAGTTTTCAATAAGAAAATGACAATTTTTCTAACAAATATACATAGCGATCATAGACACACAAATGTCCCAAATGTCCCAAATTAAAGAAACTTCCACATAGTTCAACAATACCAACAATTATTGATCATAGACTCTTGAGTTTATTTTTCCCCAAGAACTCACTCCATATCAGCTGGAAGAACCTCCTAGGTTGTGGCGAACGCCGACCTGTTCCGCCACCCGCCACTTTGACGACAAGATCCTCCAGCTTCTTGCTCCTCTCCTCCATCTTCTCGTTCAGCATCAATAGCTTCTCGATCTGCGACTCAAGGCTCTCGAGCTTGGAGTTGTGCTGCTTCAGCAGGTCACTCTCCTCGTCCAACTCCTGAACAAGTTTAAACAAGAACAAGCAATTGGCATATTCCAGGAGTAAGTCTGACAAAACTTCGGACTTAGACAACCTTCCTCTCCTTATTTAGAACAACCATCTAGACTCAGCGTTATTCTACAAAGAGATCGGAATCGCGGGTGACCACATAATCGATCCACAATAAAGATCAAAGGACAACCAAAATTAGTTTTAGGATGACGGTAGTTGCCAAATGAGTCCTCTCTCTCTCTCTCTTCCTCTTCTTCCAATGGAGAAGGGGGACCCAATTGACAACTGCCACCCAGACGGTCGTAAGAAGGTTGTAAGACTTTTGGTGTACTTGCGACGAACTGTTCGTATTCTTCTCTGTCGCGTAGCCGCCGCTGGACCCGCTGGACCACTTGTCGGACTTCTTAGTCTGAGGCTGCACAGTAATGAAGATGTGTATGTACATGGAGAAGGCTAAGGAACTAGAATGCTAATAGGCAAAGAAACTAATTGAGCTTTTTTTCATATATATATATATATATATATATATATATATATATTTGCCTTGTCGAGCTCATCGTCGTCTCCATCGCTCCAATCTTCGTTAATCCTATGCCGTTGCCTCGCGGCGAGGGCCTTCCGTCTTGCCTCGGGGATCGCGTTCCACGACTGGGAGCTCTGATATAATTGTCAATAGATCTTGAATGGCTATCAATAGATCTTGAGGACTAAGAAAACAAGAATTGGAGAGGGACTTTGTACAAAGTGATCGATCGGTATTGAATTGAAATTTCAAGAGAGATTGCTAGCCTAGCTACTAGCTGGAGAGATCAAGAAGTAGGAAGTGTTCGACATACCATTCTACTTGCAGCCCTAAGCCGATATAAACAGGAGCTTTCTCAAGGAATCAATAATGAATGAAATGAGTAAATGAGAGTACAATATAGTTCTTGGTGATATTAGCCTTCCAACTACACGTACACTTTGACAAGTAACAGCCAAGAAGCCAAGTTGCAAATGTTCTTCATTCATGGATAAGAGCATCTCCAACCTTATAGTGACCTCGGAATAAAAGTTGTTGGCCAACAGAAATCACAAAATTTTATTTAAAAATTATTTTCAATACAATTATAGCTAAATTATAAAATTTACGTGACAAAAATTATATAAGATATTATGAAATTGATTGTCTAGTTCTAAATAATGCATTTCACAATATCTTTGTTTCCATATTACCAATTATGTATAAAAAAATATTAAAAAAAAAACAAGAAGTTGTTTTGAAAATTAAAAAATATATTTAAATATTTTATCTTAAAAGTTGAAAAAAATAAACATCTTAATATTTTTTCATTAGAAATTTTTTTCCTACACTATTGTCTTTTATAAATAGAATAAAAAAAAACATTGTCTTGTTACCATAAGAATCACACACAATGACACAATACATTACAACACAATAGGGTTAAAGATGCTCAAGTTGGAAACACGTCTTTCAATCTAGCATCGATGTTATCCAAACAATGAAAAATGAATCTCGCCTTTTAATGGTACCTGTAAAAATAGTATTATTTTTTTATATATAGACAAGTTCTTTGTCTCGTTCATGAGATTGTGGTCTATTGGTTACGATTGAGAACTCTCGTGAAGATGAATACGTTTCGAATTCTTTTTTGGGAACTTAGTTCTTAACCTAGTGGAAAGTACATATAAAAAATATTCTCAAAATATTGTTGTTATTCCTTTGTAAGTCCCTCAAATTACTTAATAATTAAAATTGTAAACCTCCTCTAAATTACTAATAATTGAAGTTGTAAACCTCCTCCGTTTAAGTAACTAACACGGACGTATCAAATTTTCTCTCTCAACTATTTTGCCTTCTCAATTTTTTCCTCCATTTATGACCGACAACAACAACATGTTTTAGTATATCTCTACTATTATAATTAACTACAAGATGTTATCTAATTAAACAGATATTTAAAATTTTAAAAAATATATTTATAACAAATTATAATTTAAATTATATTTAAATATTCTAATATAATTAAAAATGTTATGTATTTTTGTAATAATATTATAAAAAAATTGATACGTATAACGCACGTGAATTTACTAGTATCAATAGATGTTTAACAAATCCAGACGACTTTAGATGTGAACATCAATGCCTCGTTTGTTTGGTTCGCTGAAAGGAAAGGAAAGGAAAAAAAAATCAATTCCTTGTTCTTTTTCTTCATTTGTGAAATTACAATTCCTATTCATTTTTCTTTCTAGTGTTTGGAGATGCCAAAAAAATTTGAAGAAAAAATGATTCCCTATAGTGGGAAAGTGATTTCTTGGTTGGGTGGGAGGAATCACTTTCTCTCCTATTTTTTCTTCTTATGAGAATCATTTTTCTTTCTTCATATTTTTTCTTTGATATCCAAATATAGGAAATGAATCATTTTTCTTTTCCAATGTCAAGATTCTGCGAACCAAACAAGACCCAAGAAAAGAAGTTAATTAAGGAAGGATTAGTCTGAAGATTCCTTGTTCTTTATATGTTCTCAATGCTATCTGTGTGCTAATTAAAGCTGCTCTAATGATTCTCTTTCTTTCATTAGTTCCATGTCTTTATTATTGAGTCCATTTTTGTTCATCCATCAAAACACGTGCCAACACGTGCTCTAATGATTCTCTTTCTTTCCGCGAACCAAACACATGCCAACATCTAGCTAGATAAGAAAAATGCATACTTATGTCAAGAAACAAGTAACAAATGGAACCTACATGACAAAAGATTATTCTATTTGACGGTTTTGCTGTATTCTCTCTTTCCAATTGTTAGATTGTATGAAGATATATGCATGCACACGTTCTATACAATCTAATGATTGCCATGCATAAAAGATGCACGGTGAAATAGATATCTCTAATCTTATAACGAGGTTTCGAAACGATTCAAAATTGAGCTTTCTAAGCCGTTAATAAATCCTCCATCATTTATTAAAAAAAATTAATATTATGTAAAAAAAATAAAAAAATTTAAATTTGTTATAAATAACACCATGAGAATTGAACATAACCAACCAAAGAAAAGGCTTCACACTTTAACCACATGAACTAGAAGAGTTGTTTGACTATAATTATATAATATTATATAGTTAAACACTAAGTTAGAATTTATTTATTTAATTAATTTTTAATTATGTGATGATATATATACGATTTAGACGGCTAGTATTTTCAAAAAAAATTATAAAAAGTATAAATATATCCATAACAAATTATAATTAAAATATAATTAAATTTATAATAAATTTAGACGGCTAAAATTCCGGTTTGAGGCACTCAAGTCTATTTTGGATGAATAGATGGATTCGGGATGAATCTTCTAATTAGTTTTCTAATTATCTTTTCGATATTTTCTAGTTAGATTAAAGTTCATTCCTTTGAGAATTAGGTTAATTGTTTTAAATGGGGGCTATGTAAAGGAAAAGGCATGTGCATTGTTCTCGATAATCAAGAATTTCTCTCCTTTTCTAATTTTCTACATGAGGATTGAGATGTTAGCTCTCATTCTAATTCTTCTTTGCTGACGATTGAGGATTCACCCCTAATATCGTGTCATTGGTTTAACGATCAACATTTTCGTATTGTGGCAATGAGTGTGTCAAGATGCCACACATGTTGCTACATTGCAGCATCTAAAGAGTGTGTCGAGGAACTATGTGATGTAAAAAGAGACTTGCGGAAGTAGACGCATGCTTCTTGACCAGTAACAACACAACCTAAAAGAAGCAAAATCTAAAAACAAAGCGTTGTTCACATTGAACTTCGGATCTTCCACACAACCAAATCAAACATTGGATCTTCCACATTTACTTGCATCAAGTCAAATATTACATAGCGATCATAGACACACAAATGTCCCAAATTAAAGAAACTTCCACATAGTTCAACAGTACCAACAATTATTGATCGTAGACTCTTGAGTTTATTTTCCCCCAACAACTCACTCGAAGAACCTCCCAGGTTGTGGCGAACGCCGACCTGTTCCGCCACTTGGACGACAAGATCCTCCAGCTTCTTGCTCCTCTCCTCCATCTTCTCGTTCAGCATCAGTAGCTTCTCGATCCGCATCTCGAGGCTCTCGAGCTTGGCGCTGTGCTGCTTCAGCAGGTCACTCTCCTCGCCCAACTCCTGCACAAGGTTAAACAAGAACAAGCAATTGGCACATCCAGGAGTAAGTCCGACAAAATTTCGGAGTTAGACAACCTTCCTCTCCTTGTTTAGAACAATCATCTAGGCTCAGCGTTATTTTACAAAGAGATCGGAATCGCGGGTGACCACAGAATCGATCCACAATAAGGATCAAAGTCAACCAAAATTAGTTTTGGGATGACGGTAGTTGCCAAATGAGTCCTCTCTCTCTCTCTCTTCCTCTTCTTCCAATGGAGAAAGGGATCCAATTGACAACTGCTATCCAGACGGTCGTAAAAAAGTTGTAAAACTTTTGGTGTACCTGCGACGAACTGTTGGTGTTCTTCTCTGTCGCGTAGCCGCCGCTGGATCCGCTGGACCACTCGCCGGACTTCTTAGTCTGAGGCTGCACAGTAATGAAGATGTGTATGTACATGGAGAAGGCTAAGGAATTAGAATACTAGTAGGCAAAGAAACTAAGTGAGCATATATATATATATATATATATATATATATATATATATTTGCCTTGTCGAGCTCATCGTCATCTCCATCGCTCCAATCTTCGTTAATCCTATGCCGTTGCCTCGCGGCGAGGGCCTCCCGTCTCGCCGCGGGGATCGCGTTCCACGACTGGGAGCTCTGATATAATTGTCAATAGATCTTGAATGGCTATCAATAGATCTTGAGGACTAAGAAAACAAGAATTGGAGAGGGACTTTGTACAAAGTGATCGATCGGTATTGAATTGAAATTTCAAGAGAGGTTGCTAGCTACTAAGCTGGAGAGATCAAGAAGTAGGAAGTGTTCGACATACCATTCTACTTGCAGCCCTAAGCCGATACAAACAGGAGCTTTCTCAAGGAATCAATAATGAATGAAATGAGTAAATGAGAGTACAATATAGTTCTTGGTGATATTAGCCTTCCAACTACACGTAGACTTTGACAAGTAACAGCCAAGAAGCCAAGTTGCAAATGTTCTTTATTCATGGATAAGAGCATCTCCAACCTTATTGTGACCTTGGAATAAAAGTTGTTGGCCCACAGAAATCACAAAATTTTATTTAAAAATTATTCTTCAATACAATTTATTTAAAAATTATTCTCTCAATTATTAGTAAATTATAAAATTTAATTGACAAAAATTATATAAGACATTATGAAATTTATTGTCTAGTTCTAAATAATGCAGTTCATAATGTCTTTGTTTTCATATCATCAATTATGAATAAAAAAAATTTTAAAAAAATTGCGTTGAAAATCTAAAAAAATATTTAAATATTTTATCTTGAAAGTTGAGAAAAAAATAAACATCTCAATATTTTTCCATTAGAATTTTTTTTTTCTACTCTATTGTTTTTTATAAATATAATACCGTCAGATAGATTTTTTTTTTTTTTTTTTGTCTTGCTACCATAGGAATCACACACAATGACACAATACATTATAACACAATAGGGTTGAAGAGGTTCAAGTTGGAAACACGTCTTTCAATCCAGCGTGGATGCTATCTAAACAATATTCAAGGAATCTCGTCTTTTTAATGGTCCCAATGGTCCCTGTAAAAATAGCTTTTATATATATATATATATATATATATATATATATATATATAAGTTCTTTGTATCATTCGTGGGATTGTGATCTGTTGGTTACGATGGAGAGCTATGTTGGTGTTTTTGCTTTTGGACTAAGAAAAATAGTCCTACGTTGGCTACACCACCAATTGGGTATCTCAATATAATACTTTGTATGAGTTGAGGTATGCACATGGGGTGTGGTGGGGAACATGGGTGCCATGTGTGGGTATTATTCTAAGAAGAAAAAGGATGAACTCCTCATGAAAGCATTTATGCTTTTTGTCATGCTCTTGGAATTATTTCCATAAGAGCTAAGCCCCAAAGACGCTTAGCGACTCAGACTCAAACTCTAGCTAAAATGGCGCAAAGTGACGCTTTATTGACGCACTTTGCACTTATAGATTTAATCAGTTATGAAAAGATTTGGTCATTAATTTAAATCCGATATATGTGTGATTTTAATTTAATTCATTCCAATCATGTAGGTTTTAAATTAATTATGTGGAATTTGAATTTAATTCATTCCAATCATGTAGGATTTAAATTTAATCATGTGGTTAATTCAAATCAATCATATGAGATTTAAATTTAATTTATTCCAATCTTGTAGGATATGAATTAAATTTATTCCAATCTTTTTGTAATTGATGGATGGCCAGGATTAGGATTAAGGATTCCTCCCTATGCCTATAAATACTCTCTTCAAACCCCATTTGAGAACTTACTTCAAAAATTGGGAGAGGAAGTGAGTTGCAGCTGGAGCCGTCATTAAAGTCCAGGAAGTTCGTGCGAGTCCAAGCAAGGAGGCGACAACGAGCGTTCCAGAAGTTCTACGTGAACTTGCTGGTTCCTATGAGCAGATCGTGTGGGACGAATCTTGCTTTGAGCAACGGTGATCTTTATCACCCCAGCAAGCAGATTTTTTTTCTTCTCATTTCTCTTCTCTTCTGCTAGTTGTAATTCTGTTATGTCCGTCTGCAACTGTGAGTGCAAGAAAGAACGTAGAGTTTATTTTTTCTGATTCTTTTGTAATCTTGAGAGTAAGTTGTAATCAAAATCATTATATAGTTCTTCGTGGAAATCGAGAATAGTCAGAGTGAGAACTTTTGTGTGAATATCTGATCTCGACCACGCATTCTTACATCTTTGGTTAAGCATCGAGACTAACAATCTCAAAGCAAGATCCGAAGAAAGATGGGAAACATCCGTTCAAGTCTTCTGAACACAAGTTTTTACAAACTTGAGAAGATTGACAAATTTACTTCGAACATTTGGATGAAGGAATGAGTCATTTGTCAAATATTGAAAGTGAGTTATCGGTACCTACCATTCCCGAGGATGGAGGAGATAGCGAATGAAGGACGCATATTCCAGTTAGAAGAAAGATTACAAAATGACCAAGGATTACAAAGTATGTGCACAAGGGGACCTTTGCGCATGACATGACTTGGCACTTTGCAAGACTTGGCACATGGCAGTGCATTAGAAGTTTTAGCTTCTTGACGTATGACAGAGCTGAGCGCATAGTGTCTCAATGTACATGATGGTCTTTGCCTACACAGGACGAGCATGGAGGCTTATGAGCATGGATTGGCGCATGGTGGCTTATGCGCATAGATTGACGCATGGTGGCTTATGCGCATAGATTGACGCATGGTGGCTTATGCGCATGGATTGGTGCATGGAGGCTTATGCGCATGGATTGGTGCATTGGGGATTATGTGCATGGATTGGCACATGGAGGCATATGCACATGAAGGTCACTACACTATATAGGACTTGACGAATGGCTGAAATTAAAACTTGGAAGTAGAACCAATCCAAACCAATATAGCAAGGTATAACTAAACTTGGTTCATTTGATTACTTAACTTGGTTGCTATGATTGCGCAGGTTAAGTCCTATGGTGTGGTTGTTGACCAGTGGATGGAAACTAGTACGTCTAGCCACATGTGCTTTAGGAAGAGCTATTGATCAAGGTCGAACCTTTCAGTGGTGAAGGTCTTGATGGCAATCAAGGATCAAGCAGAGTATCTGGAGATTGAGACAATGGTTCTGAACTTCGAGAAGTTACAGTCAAAGGAGTGCGTGTAGCAAAGTACCAGTGATTACTAAGGACCTGATATCAGGAAGTCTGTTGCAGACTTGAGGGTGAACATCCAAGTTTGCCAGATGGTGATATCTTGGCAGGAGACATACTTTGAAACAAGGCATTCAGTTTCAAATGGATGTTCGAGTTTCTGCTTGTGGCCGAAGTCTCATTGTAAGAGTTGTGGGATCCCAGACTAGAATATGTACTTCGTACTGCCAGATGTTTAGTCTAGGATTTATCTCCAAATGTGGGGGTAAGGAGGTAGAGAAGTGTAAGGTCTGTGCTCAGACAAAGATCACAAGAAACCCGTTTAAACGGGTAAACCAAAGTGCATATCTTCTAGAGTTGGTTCACTCAGATATCTGTGCCTTCAAGCAGTTCTCCACAAAGGCTAAGAGAAAGTACTTCATTAATTTCATCGACGACTAGTCAAAGTACTCGTTTATCTATCTGCTCAAGTTAAAAAAAGAAGCATTCGAGAAGTTCAAGAAGTTTAGGGTTGAGGCTGAACTTCAAATGTGGCAACGACTCAAGAGACTCAGAAGTGATCGAGGCAGAGAGTATAGGTCTATTGAATTCTCATCGTTCTGCAAAGAACATAGAATTATCAATAAGATACCTGCTCCGTATTCTCCTCAATCAAATATAGTAGCTGAAAGGAAGAACATGACATTGACAGAGATGATAAACTCAATATTGTTGACTACGGGTCTTCCAAACTACTTCTGGGAAGAAGCTGTGCTGACGGCTACGTTCATTCTGAACAGAGTGTCATACGCAACTTTCGATGTCACTCCTCAGGAACTTTGGTTCAGAGTCAGACCCAACTTGAATATCATTCGAGTGTGGGGGTGTCTGGCATCTGTAAAGCTTTCGAAATTAAAGATTCATAAGCTGTAATCGAGGACTACGAAGACAACCTTTCAGGGTGATATTGAGAAGAGTAATGCTCGAAGATTTTTTGATATCGAATCAAATCATATTATTGAATCTCGCAACGCAGAACTCCTCGAAATTAAATTTGCAAGACACAAGAATATTGTTATCGCAAATATTCTGAAAAATAGTATGGGTGCACATGAGGTTGAAGCTTCCAATAAAGATGTAGTCCAAGAAGAAGTTGTTATCCCAACGACAATGATCGAACCAGAACTCGCAGAGCCGGTGTCTAAGCAAGTGAGAAGAGTGAAGGACTTGGAGAAGATTTTGTCACCTATCATATGGAAGAAGATTTTCTTACCTATGATGAGACGATGAAGACCAGAGATGCTATTTTCTGGAGGGAGGCTATAAATTATGAGTATGACTCAATAACCTCCAACTATACTTGGGTGTTGATCAATCTGCCTGAAGGAGCTAAATCAATAAGATGCTTATCATATCTTCAAGTCGATGAAGATGAAAGTAGATAGAACAGTTGAGTTCTAGACGGCTATCTGCCTAGGGGTTTTCTCAGACAATAGAGGATTGAGTTCTTTGGCACCTCGATGAAGGTATCATAGATCATGATAATGATTATCGTAGCTGCTATTCACAAGCTGATTATTTATCAGATGATGGGAAGAAAACAATACTTGGATGAAGACAAACATGAGAGATTCACAGACAACAGTCAAAATTATTGTCAATCAGGTTTGAAGACAGTCTGCGAGTTGGTGATATCTCGATACGGCCTGAAGCAATTCCCAGGATGTGGCAGCAAGAGTTTGATAAGTCATCTAGTCAAAGTTGTCGCAAGATCAGCGAGACGGATAAGTGTGTGTACACAAAGTTTGCTGATAAAGGAAGAGTCATCGTTTGTATATATGTGGACGACTTGCTAATCCCAGTTGTGGATATAGAAGTATCACTAGAACAAAGATATCATTTTTGTCCAAACTCAGGACATGGGATTGTGGATGTCATCCTGAGGATATAAGATAATCCGAATGCCAGGTGGGCTTGCTAAGTCACAAGCTCTGAGGATATATGATAATCCGAATGCAAGGTGGGCTTTCTAAGTCACAAGCTCTCAGCATAAAATATTGATCACACGCTTTGGGTATCAGGGACGAAACTCCTCAGGTGTGACATGGATATAAAGCCAAATCCAAGAAAAAGTATCAGACAGTTGGTGTACTTGAGCATCATTAGGTAAATGATTCAAGTTACGTGTACCACAATGCTAGACATAGCTTTTGCTGTAGGGATGTTGAGTCAGTTCACAAGCAGTATATGTGTTAAACACTGAAAGCTGTGAATAGAGTCGTCAGAATTCTCAGGAGAACTCAGTAGTATATCCTGTGCTATAGCAGTTATCCAGATATGAATGAAGGCTTCGGTGATGCCAATTGGTGCTCGAAAAAGAAGAGTGAAAGAACCACAGGAGGACGTGACTTATCTAGGGGTGGTGCTGCTATATCGTGAAGGTTGAAGAAGCAGTCTTTACTCTCAGAGTTCTTTGCACTATAAAGCTACAACAAGTAGAGCATAATCGCTTTGGAAGCTCTCAGATGATCTTCCTATAGTTAGTACACAAATTCAGGTGATATCGACATACTGAGAAAATTAGGAAGCAGCAGCAGTGGAATCAGTTCATCTCTTCAACTGTTTGAAGAGAACTATATGGATAGAACACATGACACTGAATGAGCGTAGATTGCGTGGATCATTACAATACTTTAATAATCAGAGTCAGAAAAATCTGGCAGATCCGTTCATAATAGGCTTCAAGGGCCAGTACAAGACACTGAATGAGCACATCTAGCATGGATCATTATAGAGTTTGATGATCGAAGCCAGGAGGGTCTAGCAGATCCGTTCATGTAAGGCCTCCAGTGCCAGCTGATACTGTCACTACCACATTTTCTATGAAATAATATTTTAGTCATTTGGTAATTAATTAAATATTGTGCATATTGAATATTTATTTATTGTATTATTAATTATTGTTAGCATGTTAGATTTATTTTTGGACTTGTGTTAGTGGACCTAACTAGTTTAGATTAGATCCATGGACCAATATTTAATTCTAGTTAGAATTGAGCCCAATAGTAAGCCTATTCATTAGGAGGATGAATTAATTAAGTTAAATCCATTAGACTAGAACATTTCTTCCTTAATTAATTTTTTTATGAGAGGCCCCAAGGGGTATTTTAGACTTTACATAGTAGCTTGAGGGAGGGGCAAGTGAGGCCCATATAAAGGGGGTCAAAACTTTATCTCTCTTCATTTTTTATTCCAAATCTAGATCTAAAATTTTTCTCAACCAAATTACATCAAATCCCTACCAAAATTTATCCATTTTTTTTCTAATCCTCATTGGATGCTACTAGAGCAAGGATCTACAAGGAGAAAGTAAGGATCTACAAGGAGGAGCAAAGATCTACAAGTTGGAGACATATTTGGAGATTTTATTGGAAATCCATCTTCCAATAGGTACAATTCAGTTTTTTTCATTTAATAGACTATAAATTTGTGATTTAACCATAAAAAATCACCCCACATGCATAGGCTACCCATAGGAATTGGAATTAGGTTCATAGGAGGCCTATAGAGGAAGTTATGGTGTATTTTGTGTCAATTTTGGGATAATTCCGAGATTGACACATGTTGTGTTTATCAATTGGTCAATTA
This sequence comes from Iris macrosiphon, assembly GCA_036927795.1. Taxonomy (NCBI): domain Eukaryota; kingdom Viridiplantae; phylum Streptophyta; class Magnoliopsida; order Asparagales; family Iridaceae; genus Iris; species Iris macrosiphon. Next base: position 15,170,681 of record JAYESA010000010.1, on the reverse strand, counting down.
GACCAAATTGACATATGTTTGATTGTGTATGGCTAGTGTCATATCCACGATTGGATACGTGTAGGCCGTATCCTTCAATTTGGCGATACTGATTGATTTTGGAGATTTTTCTCCGACACGGGGCTTTGTGCATGTCATATTTTAACACGGACACGTAGGTGTGCAATTGACTCTTTGTATTATTCATAAATACTATTTTAGACTTGCTCGTGTCTGTCGGGGTACGTTTGGTTGTTTGGTGGACTCGTATCGCAAGCGTATCATAGATCTAGTATGATACGGGTGCGGTGCGCTCCACGTGTTTGTTGCATTGCATTCCTCAATTTATTGACTTGTGTATATCTATTAGTATGATATATTATATATGATATATCTATGTATATGTATATGCATCAACATTATATTGAATGGTTATATATATATATATATATATATATATATATATATATATATATATATATATATATATATATATATATATATGGTGATATTTATATGTGTATATGTATATGGAGATATCTATGTATATGTGTATGTTTGTAAATAAATAAATAAATAAATAAATAAAAATATATATATATATATATATATATATATATATATATATATATATATATATATATATATATATATATATATATATATATATATATATATATATATAGGTGAAGTGTATACATAACATATTGATATCTATATAGCCTATGTATGTATGTCTCTATATGTATATGTGTATAGTTGTTTACATATATATATGTGTGTTTGTATATATATATATATATATATATATATATATATATATATATATATATATATATATATATATATATATATATGAAGAGAGTTGGAAGTGTATATATATATGTGTGTTGATTCATATATAGGTAAGTATATGTATATATGTTTGTGAGTGTGTACATATATATGTATTAATATTTATGTATCTAAGTGCTTGTGTGTATGTGTTTGTGTATATATATCTATATATGTATAGGGGAGAGTATATATATATATATATATATATATATATATATATATATATATATATATATATATGTGTGTGTGTGTGTGTGTGTGTGTGTGTGTGTGTGTGTAGTGTGTGAAGAAGAGGGGGTAGGTATCGAGGCAGCAGTGCACAGCGCAATAGCAGCAGCCTCGCTGCAGCAAGCAGCAGTGCGCAGCGCATCAACAACATCCTCGCAGTAGTAGCAGCCGCGTGTGCAGCGCAACAGCAACAGCCTCGCTGCAGCAGGCAGCAGTGCGCAACGCATCAGCAGCCACCGCGTGCGTAGCACAACAGCAGCAGCCGCGTGCAGCAAGTGCAACAGCGAGCTGCAGCGTATGCAATAGTAGTAGAGGGGGGAGCCAGGGCTCAAGATAACATGGAGGGCAGCAGCCGCATTAAGAGAAGAGGTGGTTCTTGAGGTTTCCATTGTTCATCTATTTTTTGTTGACTATGGCTTCTTTTGCTTGTTGATCTTTGTTCTCTTGAGGGAGAAAACTTACATATCATCTAAGATGACAAGGGTGCAGTCAGTGATAATGGGACATGCCAGGTAAAGTTATGTGCAGGATTGGGGGCATGTGGTATAGAAGAGGATGCTCAGTTAAAGATTGGTGGTGTGTGCCTAGTAGAGCCATATAACAGTGAGGGAAAGGGTGACTAAAACCAAAGTATCAGGGAATACCAAGTGTCGGGTGGATGCTCAGTTGATTAGAGTGAGTTTGTGTTAGTGTAGGCTCAAGTGGGTAAGGGGATGTCACGCCCCGGTCCCGCAGGGGCCGTTCGTTCTCGCTTTGCTCCCTACAAAATCGATCGTCCTCGTACGGACGTGATGTCGTGCAATCCTAAAGTGCGCTTGCACAAGGCCAAAGCTTTGAACAAGGGAAAGTAAGCTATTCAATACTGAAGCAGTGGCACACGTATTGCAGAAAAGTAAAGAACACAATGGCATAAGAAAATAGGCTCTTTATTGATAATCGAAAGTGTTACAAGCGGCACATGGCCGAGGTTACAGATCACTCAAGTACTCTTTCTCTCGATTACAATGATACCGTTCCATACATCATGTCCCTTTATACAAAAGCAGCTCAACTCGATATGGCTCAAGGCATCGACTCCAGATTTTCGGTTCCTTGGGATGAGGCACGGCTATCGCTTCCTCGGACGAATAAGCACCTGGGAACAAGCAAACTGTTGGTGGGTCAGCACTTTTATAAGTACCGGTGAGTATAAACAACTGAACATAAGCTACACCCCCTGAAACCCACACTAAGTAAGCATGTGGCAAAATATTATATTACTAGTGATCTTGCTAGTTTTATCGAAGTTTATTTCATGCAGCTCAGGATTATAGTCAGATTACATCTTTTTGAAAACATAGTTGGAAACAGTTTTGCATATACGAATATTAAGCATACAATCGGGACAGTGCTCAATCGTGCAGTATGCAACATGTATTATGCATCATAATCTAACTCATTAGGGCAAAGCTTATCTAGCAGACTGATCATCTCAAATCAAAGCGAACATATCAAGTGGACTATCATTCATTCAAACAATTAAGGCAACATATTTATATAATTTTGGTCTCCGAGAAACTCAAGATCGGTAGCGATAATCCAGCTAACCAATGACTCATATTCTGATGCTATTAGCATCTGTGACACATGGTTGCTTTTTACTAACAAGTAGTAGCCGAGACCAAGGTTCAGCTATGCACTAATAGCCATTGTTCGACCGATGCGAATGCATGAAGCATTATCAGATAACTCTACATTGCAGACTAAATGAACAAGCAGGCTATACATAAACTCATTACATTTCTTATCCGCGGTCGAACGGCTATCCCTGCAGCAGACATACAAGTTAGCAACAATTTGCATAACATAAATGTATAAGGTTCTCTAGTTTTCTGTCCGTCCCTACATCAAACAGTTAGGTATGCAAGAAGGCTAGCCTAGCATGCGCCCTAACTATATGATGGTCCCCTTCCATGGGATTAGCAGTTGGGACGTACAAGCCCATCTTACTAATAGACGGGTCTACCCCCCCTGTAAGTAAGGTTTTTAAGTCTCAGGGTATCTAGATCTCTCCTAGGCCGAACGATCCCAGTGCCCCAGGAAACGCTCGAGAGATTACCTTGTGCACAAGTTGTCTTGACCAAATGCGTGAATGCAAGCTCCTATTAGATAAATACTATATGATGCACATGATCTAGAAAAGCAAGCAAGCATATCTATCAAGTTATATAGCCGAAGGTCTCTCAATACTCTTGCCTAATAGCCACCCCCTCCCCCCGTAAGTAAGGTTTTTGTCATGCCCCAGTCCCAAAAGTATATGGAACCAAGCCACGTGGCATTTGTCAGCTGACACGTCACTAAGGGATTACCCAATTTAATGGACCCAAAGGAACGTGCTACGCTGTCCTAAAATACTACAAGTCTAATACAGGTAAAGTCGAATCTCATCCACAAAATATCAATGAATATAGGAATAAGTGCTGAATATATATAATGCTAAGTCTGAAATGTTATAGTACAAATCAGATAATGTCAGGTGGGAACAAACCCACTACAAAAGATAAGTAAAGTACTGCAATAAGATAGACTAGAGCATCGTCTATCTAGGTAGTAATTTTCAGCTCCAGGTGTACTAAAGGATCAGGCAGACTCTGAAGGCAGCTCCTCTAACTCCTCCTCAGTGGCATATCTCGTCTTCTGTCTGGGACCGTACACTGTGGAGTAGAATACCTCATCTAAATCTGGAAGGGAACCAGGTCCTCAGTGGGACATAACAAGATACATAAAAGCATGCCATGTATATAAGTACTGAATAAATAAATAGATGGTGTACTAGCCATCTAAGTGAATGCAATGTGAGACAACTTTAGTACGTATGGAAAAGTGTGGGCTAGACATATGCTGACGTAATTTACCAACCGTAGTGACTGGCTAGTATATGCCACATATGCCCCCGTTCAAGGGCACTCTGCAATTCCCCATCTCCAAAGAGCATGGTAACGGTAATATATATATAATGTCCGTATCACTCCGTCGAGTGCGGTATCTGTATAAAAGAGGTAGGTGTCCCATATGCCTATTAGTGTTCTCCCCGCCCATTGTAACTAATGTCAAGTCATAGCTTTCCTGAATTTTCCTGAGTTTGTGCTAAGCCGTGATGCACGTCACACGCACCGGTAGCTAATCGAGTACGTAAACTCGCATCCTAATATGTATTGCAACCATGTTGCATGTACCCGTGTCAGGGTCTAGGAGGATATTAGGATACCCTCGCAGTTGTCAGGTAAGTCTGCTAAGGACTAAGTTAGTTATACTACTTGTCAACGTACTTGTTGACGGTACCCGAGGCAATCTCAGATACAACAGTTATATGTAAGTCTACTGAAAATAACATACAACAGTTAAATGAATTATACAGTAAAATTTGGCAAGGTATACTTGCCTACTTCTCTGAGCTGGGCGTGCCAAAGACATGTACTTGCAGTCAAGTCTGAGGGGTCCTGTGACCAGGGGTCACTGACTGCGTGGTAGGTGTACTCTGTTCAGGACATACAGGGTTCGTAAATATTATTTAAATAAAGAGTACATTAAATAATATAGTATATATTTATGCTTAAATATAGATATATGTAAAGCCCTATATATAATATATACTATATATAGCATTTATACTTATGTAAATAAAGACATAATAATATATATGTATTTAATACATATATAATATTAGAGCATAATAATATATAATAATATTACATATCATATATATATAAGTATATATAAATACATACATAGAGATAAATAAATATAAGTACATATATATTTATATACATATATACAAATGCAAGAAGAAATATATATATACTATATAATATATAATATATAATATACACATATCCTTATATATATATAATATATAAGTATATACAATAGTATATGTAAATATTTACATAAAAATATTTATGTATTAATATAATTACATATATATATAATTACACATACATACCTAGATAAACATATATAATTTATATATATAATACTATATATAAATATATAGATTTACATATATATATATATATATATATATATATATATATATATATATATATATATATATATATGTATATATATATATATATATATAAAATATAAAATATAAGTATACATATATATATACATACTTACATATAGTATAAATAATTAGCAAGAGAAAATAATATAATAATAATATATATTATATATATATAATATATATAACAGTATAAGTATACTTAATATACATAAATATAAATTTATGACATAATTATATATAAAATGCAAGAAAATAGTAAAATATATATGTTATATATATATATTTTAATAACATATATATATTTATATATATATATATGTATATATATATATATCATATTTATAAAAAGAATAAAAACATATATATATGCATACATATATACGTATATGTATATATAAATATATAATAGTGTATATATATAATAATTATATATTTATATATATAATAATTGCTATATATATATATATATATATATATATATATATATATATATATATATATAAAATAATACATATATACATATATATAAATACATATATACATATATACATATATATATATATATATATATATATATATATATATATATATATATATATATATATATATATATATAATATTCATATAATAATAATACATATATTATATTCATATACATAGTATATTAGTATATAGTATAATATTATATATTATATACTGTTATATAATAATAAATATATAATTATATAATTAAGTATATATAAATAAATAAATATATATAAATGTACATATATATATATATATATATATATATATATATATATATATATATATATATATATATATATATATATATATATATATATATATATATATATATATAATAATAATAATAATAATAATAATAATAATAATAATAATAATAGAATATACATATAATAATACATATTTAAATACATATAATATAATATATAATAATATAATTATACTGTATATATACTATATTAAATATAATTATATATAATAAATATTATATATAAATATATACTATAATATATATATATAAATATATTAATATACATATATATATAGCTATATACATACATGTGTATATATATACGTATTTACGTATTAAAGGGGGGTATTTGTATACCTGCCACGTGGAGGGGGGGCCCAGGCCTCGTCGCCGGCGGGAGGACGGCGGCGGAGCGGCCGGTGGCTGGCCGGAAAGGCGGTGGCAGCAGCAGTGGCAATTAACAGCAACAGTAGCAGCTGTAGCGGTGGCTGCGGCGGCGGAGGCGGCGGTGCAGGGTGAGGGAACGACGGAGGAGATGGCGGCGAAGGGTTCGGTGGTGGTGGCGGTGGTCAGTGGTGGCGCTGGTGGTGGCTAGGGGGAGTCGGGGAGGCTCGGTTCTGTGGTCGGGGAAGGTCGGCGGTGGCGCTGCGGGGGAGATGGCGGGGGCTGTGGTGGTCTTGGGACGGTGGGGGCAGGGTGGTTCGACGGAGGTCGTCGGGGCGAAGCGGATGGGGGTGGTGGCGGTGGTCCACGGTGGCGGGTGGTGGTGGTTGGAGGCGTCGGGTGGTGGAGGCTGCTGTGGGTGTTGGTGGTCGGGTCGGTTCTGCGGGGGTTGACGGCGGCGCTGATGGCGGCCAGGGCGGAGCTGCGGCGATCCGGCAGGGAGCTGGGGGAGGGGCGAGCCTAAGGGCGGAGGTCTGGTGGGCGGAGGGTGGCTGAGGGGGGAGGTGTGGGTGTTCGGGTGGTGGGGATGGGTAGTTTATATAGGGTTAGGGCTTAGGGTATATTATGTAAATAGGAAATTAGGGGGGGGGGTATTTTGGTAAATTGCTAATTAAATATCTATAGATATTTTAGGATATTTATTCATGATGTTTTATGGTGGGCCCATTGCCAAATGGACGGTGTAGGTTCACCGGCCAATAGGAGGTTGACACCTCACACTGGAAATTTGCAGAAAACCCTTGTAATTTCATAAATTGCACAGAGGTCCTAATAATTGGGAAATTACGTAATTACGCAATTTGTTTGGGAAAAATATCCTATTCCTGAAAATGCTAAAATTCACAGAACTGAGGGGGAATGCTGTGTGAGGGCCATGAGGGGGTGGGGGTGAGCCTGTGCAGGGACTGGGCCTGGTTTTTGGGTGATACGGGTCACCGTATTAATTAATTAATAATTAATGCGCACGGTGTTTACTAATTATTTAGAGGCAGGTAGGGTCATAATTTCGGTACGGTGTAAATATACTAAATATAGTATACTCAGTGTAGAATATTAACGTATTTTTGTTTGGGCAAAATAGGTGCCTGCTGGGCCTCAAATCTCTATTGGAACAGAGATGGGTACAGATCTGAAATTTAAATAGAAATTAAATACGGACGTTTGTAACGATATTTGTGCGACTAAAACGATACTCATGCCAGCATATCTGGGAGTTGCACAAAGTACAGGATAGTAGACTGGCATATCTAGTAGGGGTATGTGGACTTCGTTTGGGGATAACAGTTAGTGTAATGCTCTAATTAATTAGGTGATGGACAGGTGCACAAATCAATAGGATATGTAAGCAAAAAAAAATTATAATAAATCCTAATCAGCAAAAATAATCCTAATTTATTATTTAATACTGAAATCTGGTCGAGGGAGTTTACAATATACCCTCCTTAGAATATTTCCTCCTCAAAATAAAAACAGACATATAATGAAAACTAAAGATTGATTTGAAATATTAGGACATACCCTGGTCTGGGAATAAATGGGGGAAACGCTGTCGAATATCCTCTTCTCGTTCCCAGGTTGACTCACCTGGTGCATGATATCTCCATGCAATATGAACTAGAGGGATAGTCTGGCCTCGCAACAACTTCTCGTTTTGATCTAGGATCTCTACAGGCTCCTCCTGGTATGATAAGCTTGGGCCGACGGTGATCTCTGAATGGTCCCGCACATGACTTGGATCTGAAATGTACCTTCTTAGTTGAGATATGTAGAAGATGTCATGTACTCCTTCCAATGTCTGAGGTATGGTTAGCTTGTAATCAACTTTTCCGATGCGTTCCAACACATCGAAGGGTCCGATGTACCTCGGACTCAGTTTTCCTCTTCTCCCAAGTCTGATAGTTCCTCGGGTAGGTAAGATTTTTAAAAACACATGTTCTTTCAACTTGGAATTTTTGAGGTTATCGATGTATGTTTGCCCAGTTCTTCTGTCTGTCCTGCATTGCTCGCAGGTGTCCTTGGATCTTCTTTACCTTCTCCATCGTATGAACGATCATTCAGGTCAGGTACTTGTCACGAATCTCATCTTGTTGCCACTCTACCCTTTTTACCTCGAACCCGAGGTTTCTCCTACTTTACTCCAAGCATACTCTTTATCCAATCTATATGGGTACCATCTGGTTTACAACTGGTCGTACATTATTGGTAGTTTACGATATCCAACTCAAGGCTAACATATGTCGATACTTTCTCCTTCAATCTAATTGCTCTATTCCCGATACTAGCTTTAACTAATCAATTTATCGAAGGTGAAAACACGAGACTAAAAGTCACTGACTTCCTGAATAAGTCAAGTACATCAAATCTAATTTGGAAACTACCTGCAGTACTCAGCTATCTCTTCATTCATAGGTTTGAGCCTATCAATCAATGTCTAGTAATCTACCTATCTGTTTTAGCTTAGTCCTGATTATTATCTAGAGGGTGGGAAAATAATTTAGGCCGGACACTGTAAGTCACCAGGTAACTAGGGTTAACCACTATGATATGCTATCCTAGGTACTATCTGTACCATATCTATACTTGTATGTACTCAAACTCCGGGTAACCCAGTGGTCTAAAGATGACGCTTTCCTTCCCGCAGTCTAGTATAGCATTGTACTGGCTTAATCAGTCCATGCCTAAGACAATGTCAAAATTTGGTATTAGAAGTACCAAGAATCGCACTCTCAACACTCTACTATACATGACTACCAAGCACGTTTTAATAGTGCTGGTAATTGGTACGATGCCTACTCCGGTAAGAATTTTCCAGTACTTAGGCAGTGGAGAAGTGGCTAGTTTATGCATGGCTACGAAACTACTAGATATGAAAGACAGTGTAGCGCCAGAATCAAATAATGTGGTTGCAGGTAATAACACAACTAAAATGGTACCTGTAATAGTTTCACCTTCCGGCTCCTCTGCAATTTCAGCTAAAACAAAGGCCTGCCCGTGCCTTTGCCCTCTGGTCTGTTGTCTGGCTTGGTTGTACTGCGTTTCCTGGGTGGCCAAGGGTGGTCCCCTTTGAAATCTTCCAGACGCTGGGGGATGCTGTCCTTCAGTAGAGGGTAGCATTCTCTGGGTTGGTGCTGCTGGTCTTTGCCCGTTCTGGGGTGCTGCCTCTCTGTGTTGTGGGCAGTCTTTGGCCATATATTGACTTGCTCCACATATCAGGCATAGTCCATGCTTCATTCGGCATTTTTTGGCATAATGTCCCTTATTGCCACAATGGTGACAAGTCGGAAGTTCCTTGTGCTGATATGGCACCGTCTTTTGCTGTGACTGCATTCCCGGACGATGGATTGGTCCTCCCATTCTGGGCTGGTTTCTGGCCGGTATGGTTGGATTAGAGTGCCTTGCTCCTCGGCCAATGGCTTCCTGTATTCTTGCTTCTGAAAGAACCTCCTTATAGGAGATCCTTGACTGTGCCGTAGTATACCTTTGGATCTCGAAGGTAAGGCCGTGATGGAACCTCATGGCCTTCTCCAGTTCGTTAGGTATCAGGACGGCCCCAAATCGACTAAGTCGACTGAATTCTGCGTCATAGGCGTCGAAGGTCATATTCTCTTATTTCAAATGCAGGAACTGGGAATACAGAGCATTTCTGACCGTGGCTGGGAAGTACTTTGCATTGAAGTATTCCAGGAATTGTTCCCAAGTATGGTTTTTGCCGATGCTGCGCTCTATGGAGTCCCACCAGTGATGGGCGTTGCCTTTTAGTTGGGCCCTCACCGCGGTCATCCATAGGTCGGGATGAAGCTGTGAACCTTCTAGCAGCATTTCCGTATTGGAGATCCAGTCTGAGATCTCTTCCGGAGTTTCGCTGCCTGAAAAGGTTCCCGGGCCCATCCGACAAAAGCCTCGGATAGTGCCAGTTAGTTGGATAGGTGCTGGTGCTGGGGCAGCTGTCCTTTCCAGAGCTGTCATCAAATACTGTCTCAGGGCTTCAGTCTGTTGCCACTGAGCCTGCAACATAGCCTGGAAAAATTGGAATATCTGAGGTTGTCCCTCAAGTTGTGGTATCAGGGCTGGAAGGGCTGGAGGTGGATGCAAAGGTGTCTCTTCCTGCGGTGTCGGTACCTGGGAGGTTTGCCCACCTGGCTGGGCTGGCGTAGCTGCCTGGGTAGGATTCTGGTGAAGGTACGGGGTTGCCGGATAGACCAGCATCCTTCTTGGGGATTGGTCTCTCGGGTGGGGGGAGGGGTTGGGGTCCTTTGGACATCTGGCGAGGGGTCTGTTGCTTGGTCAGCCCCATCAATCGCGTGTCCACTGGGTATGTCCATATTTCTGAAGAAGATAGAATAATTAGAAAAGTACAAAGGAATATAATAATCAAGCAGGATGCAAAGATTTAAGGATAAAGTCAGTGTGGATGAGACCTAGCATTTTTATCCTATAGCAGGCTTGCTGGGCATGTAATTATACCACTAGCAATTAACTGGACCTGCATGGGCCACCACTAAAACTATGTCACGCCCCAGTCCCAAAAGTATATGGAACCAGGCCACGTGGCATTGGCCAGCTGACACGTCACTAAGGGATTACCCAATTTAATGGACCCAAAGGAACGTGCTTGTTTGTGGTATTAAACGAAAGAATGGAAAATGTATTCAGGATGGGTTTATACGAAACCCGCCTTCTTTGGTTTACAAATAAACTTGTACAGTTTGATCCTATACGAGGATATGGGAGTACAATTTATTTAATCTGGGTAAATATTGCTATAGGTGTCTGATCTGCAGTCGATCACTTTAGCCCTTGGACCACACGATGTTGAAGAAGTGCCGTAGAAGACAGGAAGCAGCTTCGAAGGTTGCAAAAGAGGGTGGATGCACGATGCCAAAGTCGTCGATCCCTACTCTCTGCCTGAGCTCCGGGTTCTCTCTCTCTCTCCCTCTCTCTCTCTCTCTCTCTCTCTCTCTCGACCGTTGGATCTGGTACTGGATCTCTTGATCAGTTTTCAGACCTAACTTCTTTGACCCTCCAATCTGTCGACCTTGTTTTTCATTGATAGAGGTCTCTATTTATAGAGTTTTAGTGACAGTGACCACTCCGTCGGTGTAGAAACCGAGGAGTGAAAAGTACAGCACCCTTTTACACAATGGTTAAAGTAACCAATGCCTGCGTATAGATGATCCTTTGAATGAGCGTGTGACGCTGGTCCAACTAAGGGACAAAACGCGTATAATCGCTACGAAGATCACGGCATAGAAGCCACGTAGGTAGGTATCCATTGTGTAGAAGAGGTTGGCATAGAAGCCAAATGTCTGTCACCATGGCATAGAAGCCAAATGGTTATCAAACCGGCATAGAAGTCGAATAGGCGTAGAAGCCGAACAGGCGTAGAAGCCGAGTGGTCATAGAGGCCGAGCAGGCGTGGAAGCCGAATGGGCGTTAAAGCCGAGCAGGCATAGAAGCCGAGTGGTCATAGTATCACGCCCCAGTCCCAAAATGACGAGGGACAGGGCACGTGGCAATGGCCAGCAGCACGCACCGATGGACAACCCAATTTAATGGATCCATCAGGGCATGCTTAAGCTGTAGTCTAACAGGAATTAGGGCAATTGTTACAAGTCACGGGTTATTCTATTCTCATCCACAACAGATAATCACAGATTAAAAGACAGAGTAATGTAAATAGAAATAACTGTCAAATCTCAATAAATTCCTCGGAAAACAATCCGAGAATATGTCTGGTACAACAATGCAAATAGACAGGAAATAAACAACTGGAAAGAGAAATAAAAATAACCGACTATATACAGCCAATGCTCAGGAGAAGTCCTCTGGTACGATCTCGTCCTCAGGTCCTGGTACAGCTCCTGGAAGTGCTCCTGTACGGTGTATCTCTGGATGGATCTCTTCGGCTATACCTGGGGACATAGTCCATTCCAGGTCTTCAGGGGACATACAAGGTACAGATAACACAAGCCAAAATAAATACAGTGCAGAAATTAAATAAAATAATAGGGTAACGATGTAACCAGCTAAGTGATATGTAATATAAGAGCAGCACTAGAACTCAGGCTGAAACTACTACAAGCTCTGTGTCGGGGAGCCGGTAGCAGTGATATCATGTGGTTGTCTATCTCGTAGTGAGACTAAGACGCCGGCATAATATATAAACATCAACCTGTAGTCTGTGTGACTCTCCCCACCCAATGTAATCACGCATATCATGACCATAACGTCTCATGTCCATGTCAGCGGGATCATAGCTAATGCAACAAGTCATATAAAATATCTCTGTCAAGTCCTGTATCCTATACAGAATCACCATGAATGTCTCAGGAAGACTCTGTCTCATGAATAGTGTCAAGTGTCCTGGGTTCAGGAGTACTTGATAAGACAAGTACGAGAATTATCGGATCTCGATATCCATCTCTATGTGACGTTACACAACTCCGCGTACGGAGTTGGCACCCGACTGGTAATCGGACGCTAAGTAAGCCACTCGGTCCTGGGTTTTAACAGTTAAACAGGTTTATATGCATTTAAACCAGAATTCAGGCAAGTTCTATAACAAGAGTTACTGAAATTTGGCAAGCTTTACTTTTCCACTGATGTATAAATAAGTCAAGGAAAATAAGTAGCAAGCTGCAGGGTTTGGCAAGGTATACTTGCCTGTGGTTCCGGCTCTGTTTGCTGTTCTGACTTTAGCAGAATTTGCAGGAGGTACTCCGGTTGCTGAAATAAATATCACCATCAGATCCAGAAAATATCAATTAGCTAGAAATGTCTGTCCTTGGGTCCAATTTGGAGACAAGGACAAAAACAACAGTTTCGAGTCAAAACGGGGTCCACATGTGGGCCCGCTTTGCACCGAAAAATGTGTCAGGGTCAACGGTCTCCAAATTCACCAAACTTAGTGTTAGCAGGTCAGGAACGATGATACGAACCCAACAGAACTTCCAGAATTGGATTCCGATGAGCCGATCACAAAATCGCCCGTCGAGCGGGGTCTGTGGGGCCCACGACACGCAATTTCGTCAACGTTCCCAGAATCGAACCAAACTTGGCTCACAGGACCAGCGTATCACTACGAGTCCGATGGCGCAAGTTTCATCTCGATCCGACGTGTGTACACAAAGTTAGGGCACGTTCCAGAAAGTACGGATACGGGACGGTGTCCGCGGATACGCGTTGATTCCGGTGTGCACGCACACCCGAATCGACTTCTGCGAAATCTCACACGTCCGTATCGACGACGCCCACGTATCTGTGAAGACCGCACGCGACCAAGTCGTCCCGTTTGGCGGGACGTACTCGATTCCGGGGTGAAACATGGTCTGGTTTTTTCTATTTTTGGATCGCGGTGTGCAATCACCACAGGACGCGATGCCCCGAGCGGTTTGTCCGGGCACCGAGAGGGTTATACAGGCTTCGCAACGCAACTTACGGAATCGAAATCTGAGCTACGAGCAAGAAGATACACGCACCTGAACGGGACCCAAAAATTGGGATCGAATTGTGTCCGACACGACACAGGACACTGTGTCCTGTGTCCAGTGTCCGTGCCCTAGGGTTCAGGGCTAGGGTTTTGGACGGCGCTTGCCGGAGCTGAGGTGGAGGGGCGGCGCTGCGGCCGGAGGCGGGCCGGAGGGGCTGCGCTGGCGGCGCGCCGGAGCGGGCGGGAGACGCCGGCGGCAATCGGAGGCGGCGCTCGGGGTGCTGGTTGCTGCCAAGGAAGAAGGAGGAGGAAAGGGGGAGGCCGTGCGGCTGGCCGGCTCACGGCGGCGAGGTGAGGCGGAGCTAGGGCGGGCGGTTGCGGCACGGCGGAGGGTGCGGCTGCATGCGGTGGAGGTCGGGGGGGTTTGTCGAGTAGGCCGAAGAAGAGAACGGGGGGGGGGGGATTAAATAGGGCTGCGGCCGGCCGAGCTAGGCGGAGGAGGCGGCGAAGGTGGCGGCGACGTGGGCCGAAGGGCGCGGAGGGGCGACGACGTGGCAGGCGAGGCGCGGAGGGCGGCGGAGGGTACGGCTGCGTGCGGGTCGTGGGGACACGGGTGGGGGTGAGCGGGTTCGGGTCGGTCGGGTCGGGTTCAGTCGGGCGGACCCGACCCGACCCGCTAGGCAGTTGGGTTAGTTGGGCTGGGCCGGGCCTGATTGGGGTGGGCCGGCCCGGTGGGCTTGGGCTTAGGGTTAGGTTAATAAGGAAAATAAAACTAAATAAATAAATAATTAGGTAATAAACAAATAAATAATTAAATAACAATAGTTTTTAGGTGTTTAAAAATAGGTCCGGGGTCCAATAAATTCCAAAAAAATTGTCCTAAGTCCAATTTTTTATTTTACACTCAAAAATATTATTTTTATAATATTTTAATATTATTTATTATCATTTAAAAATTATTTAATAATTAAAACCCTGTTTTTAAATTACAGAAAATTCCCAGAAAATTCCAGAAAATTATGAAAAGTCCAGATTTAAAAATTTAAAAAAATCAGGGGGTTTACAATCTATCCCCCTTAAGAGGATTGCGTCATCGCAATCAAAGAATAACTGGTCAACAGAGATGACGCGGTCACAAGCATCGTTTGAAAATACATCACAAGATACTTGGGGAATACCGTTTCCCTAAGAATGAAAGTTATACACCTTCCAGAGAAAATCTAGTTAAAGTAAAAGAACTACAACTTTTATGAAAACCAGGTTATTATTAACAAGTTACAAATTACTAGGTTGGGGCTGAGGTCACGAACCAATAGGCACGAGCTAAACAACACTAGAAACGGATAACTACGAATCACTTACTCGCATCAGCTACTCCATGAATCTACGCGTTCTCCACTGTCATCGCCAGGGCTTGCTCGCGTCCTTGCAGTCGATTCTTCTGCTGTTGAGCCTGCTGGAAGAGTAGTTCCTGGGGTATCAAGGGTGGCCTCGGCTGATGCGCTGCTGGAGCTGGTGGTAGGACTCCTTGAACTTCCGTTTGCGGTGCTCCTAATGCTGGATAGACTGGCCTCGGTATTGGTAACGCTTGCTGGTTACCCTTTGGTGCTCTGTCTCGACGCTCAGGGCATTCCTTTAATAAATGCTGACTGGATCCGCAAACTATGCATAATCTCTTCTTTTGTCTGCACTCGTCCTCAGTATGGCCTCGCTTGCGATAATATGGACAAACAGGTATTGTCTGTGGAGATGCTTTTGGTGGCTGGTGTACGTGAGGTCTTTTTGTAACTTCTTTCTGTGGTGCTGAAGTGGAAGTCCGTTTCAGACTAGTCTCTCTCCTGATGACGCGCTTAATGTATCGCGCTGCAGCAAGGACGTCCGAGTACGAAGTAGGTGCAACGGATCCAATTAGTTTCTGTAGCTCAATGTTTAGTCCGTCGAAGAATTTCTCAGCCTTTTCTTCTTCTGTCGGGATCAACGTTGGAGCAAAGCGACTCAGACGAATGAACTCCGCGTTGTACTCTTCCACCGTCATAGTATCCTGAGTGAGGTGATTAAACTTGTCCCGAAGTTCTGATCGAGCGACAGCTGGAATGTACATCTCCTGAAAGAGTCTAGAGAACTCTTCCTAAGTGGCTCGGTCTGGTCCGAGCCGTGTCTCCTCGGATAGCCACCAGTGATGTGCATTGTCCGTCAACTGCATTCTGACGGCAGTCATCCAACGTTCTTTTGGAAGTTCAGCTGCTTCTAGTTGATGTTGAGTGTTGATGAGCCACTCATGAACTTCAGTGGGCTCTTCCTTGCCTGAGAAGGTACGGGGCTTCAGCTGGCGAAAGTCGGTGATAGAGCCCGTTGTTGACCGTCGAGTTGGTAGGTTGGCCTGCTCTAGTGCAGTTATTAGGCTGCGACTCAAAGCCTCTTGTTGAGCTTGCATTATTGCATAGACCATTTGAAACATCTGCTGTCCATCCATGGCCTGCCCTGGTGGAATTACGGGTATTGATGGAGTAACTGGCGTCGTTGGTGGAATATCATCTTGTTGGATTCTCGGGGCATGTTGTTGAGCTGACTGTCCTCCATCCACTGGTGTTACTTCGTCTTCGTTGGTTACCTCAGCATCTCGTGGTGACGTTATGGGAGTCTCGTCATTTGCTCGTGAATCCATAACCCTGCAACAAAAATAAATAATAAGAGGCGCACAAAAATTAAGGCAGGATGCAAGTCGAGGAGTTAATTCGAAGTCGATATGGATATCAAGAACGTTTCAAGTAAGTGGATGAGATCCTAAAACTTATCCTATCTTATTGCAGGCCTGTTTGGTCCCTGAGTTGAAACCGAATAATTTAGTCGTTGACCTGCATGGGCCACCATAAAAACCATGTCATGCCCCAGTCCCAAAATGACAAGGGACAGGGCACGTGGCAATGGCCAGCAGCACGCACCGATGGACAACCCAATTTAATGGATCTATCAGGGCATGCTTAAGCTGTAGTCTAACAGGAATTAGGACAATTGTTATAAGTCACGGGTTATTCTATTCTCATCCACAACAGATAATCACAGATTAAAAGACAGAGTAATGTAAATAGAAATAACTATCAAATCTCAATAAATTCCTCAGAAAACAATCCGAGAATATGTCTGGTACAACAATGCAAATAGACAGGAAATAAACAACTGGAAAGAGAAACAGAAATAACCGACTATATACAGCCAATGCTCAGGAGAAGTCCTCTGGTACGATCTCGTCTTCAGGTCCTGGTACAGCTCCTGGAAGTGCTCCTATACGGTGTATCTCTGGATGGATCTCTTCGGCTATACCTGGGAACATAGTCCATTCCAGGTCCTCAGGGGACATACAAGGTACAGATAACACAAGCCAAAATAAATGCAGTACAGAAATTAAATAAAACAATATGATAACGATGTAACTAGCTAAGTGATATGCAATATGAGAGCAGCACTAGAACTCAGGCTGAAACTACTATAAGCTCTGTGTCGGGGAGCCGGTAGCAGTGATATCATGTGGTTGTCTATCTCGTAGTGAGACTAAGACGCCGACATAATATATAAACATCAACCTGCAGTCTGTGTGACTCTCCCCACCCAATGTAATCACGCATATCATGACCATAACGTCTCATGTCCATGTCAGCGGGATCATAGCTAATGCAACAAGTCATATAAAATATCTCTGTCAAGTCTTGTATCCTATACAGAATCACCATGAATGTCTCAGGAAGACTCTGTCTCATGAATAGTGTCAAGTGTCCAGGGTTCAGGAGTACTTGATAAGACAAGTACGAGAATTATTGGATCTCGATATCCATCTCTATGTGATGTTACACAACTCCGCGTACGGAGTTGGCACCTGACTGGTAATCGGACGCTAAGTAAGCCACTCGGTCCTGGGTTTTAACAGTTAAACAGGTTTATATGCATTTAAACCAGAATTCAGGCAAGTTCTATAACAAGAGTTACTAAAATTTGGCAAGCTTTACTTGCCCACTGATGTATAAACAAGTCAAGAAAAATAAGTAGCAAGCTGCAGGGTTTGGCAAGGTACACTTGCCTGTGGTTCCGGCTCTGTTTGTTGTTCTGACTTTAGCGGGATTTGCAGGCGGTACTCCAGTTGCTGAAATAAACATCACCATCAGATCCAGAAAATATCAATTAGCTAAAAACGCCTGTCCTTGGGTCCAAATTGGAGACAAGGACAAAAATAACAGTTTCGGGTCAAAACGGGGTCCACATGTGGGCCCGCTTTGCACCGAAAAATGTGTCAGGGTCAACGGTCTCTAAATTCACCAAATTTAGTGTCAATAGGTCAGGAACGATGATACGAACCCAACGGAACTTCCAGAATTGGATTCCGATGAGCCGATCACAAAATCGCCCGTCGAGCGGGGCCTGTGGGGCCCACGACACGCGATTTCGTCAACGTTCCCAGATTCGAACCAAACTTGGCTCACAGGACCAGCGTATCACTACGAGTCCGATGGCGTAAGTTTCGTCTCGATCCGACGTGTGTACACAAAGTTAGGGCATATTCCAAAAAGTACGGATACGGGACGGTGTCCTCGGATACGCGTTGATTCCGGTGTGCACGCACACCCGAATCGACTTCTGCGAAATCCCACACGTCCGTATCGACGATGCGCATGTATCTGTAAAGACCGCACACGACCAAGTCGTCCCGTTTGGCTGGACGTACTCGATTCCGGGGTGAAACAGGGTCTAGTTTTTCCTGTTTTTGGATCGCGGTGTGCAATCACCACAGGACGCGATGCCCCGAGCGGTTTTTCCGGGCACCGAGAGGGTTATACAGGCTTCACAACGCAACTTACGGAATCGAAATCTGAGCTACGAGCAAGAAGATACACGCACCTGAACGGGACCCAAAAATCGGGGTCGAATTGTGTCCGACACGACACAGGACACTGTGTCCTGTGTCCAGTGTCCGTGTCCGTGCCCTAGGGTTCAGGGCTAGGGTTTTGGACGCCGCTTGCCAGAGCTGAGGCGGAGGGGCGGCGCTGCGGTCGGAGGCGGGCCGGAGGGGCGGCGCTGGCGGCGCGCCGGAGAGGGCGGGGGACGCCGGCGGCAACCGGAGGCGGCGCTCGGGGTGCTGGTTGCTGCCAAGGGAGAAGGAGGAGGAAAGGGGGAGGCCGTGCGGCTGGGCGGCTCACTGCAGCGAGGTGAGGCAGAGCTAGGGCGGGCGGTGGCGGCTATGCGGAGGGTGCGGCTGCGTGCGGTGGAGGTCGGGGGGGTTTGTCGAGTAGGCCGGAGAAGAGAACGGGGGGGGGGATTAAATAGGGCTGCGGCCGGCCGAGCTAGGCGGAGGAGGCGGCGAAGGAGGCGACGACATGGGCCGAAGGGCGCGGAGGGGCGGCGACGTGGCAGGCGAGGCGCGGAGGGCGGCGGAGGGTGCGGCTGCGTGCGGGTCGTGGGGACATGGGTGGGGGTGAGCGGGTTCGGGTCGGTCGGGTCGGGTTCAGTCGGGCGGACCCGACCCGACCCGCTAGGCAGTTGGGTTAGTTGGGCTGGGCCGGGCCTGATTGGGGTGGGCCGGCCCGGTGGGCTTGGGCCTAGGGTTAGGTTAATAAGGAAAATAAAACTAAATAAATAAATAATTAGGTAATAAACAAATAAATAATTAAATAACAATAGTTTTTAGGTGTTTAAAAATAGGTCCGGGGCCCAATAAATTCCAGAAAAATTGTCCTAAGTCCAGTTTTTCATTTTACACTCAAAAATATTATTTTTATAATATTTTAATATTATTTATTATCATTTAAAAATCATTTAATAATTAAAACCCTGTTTTTAAATTATAGAAAAATCCCAGAAAATTCCAGAAAATTGTGAAAAGTCCATATTTAAAAAATTTGAAAAATCAGGGGGTTTACACATAGAGACCGAGTAGGCGTAGAAGCCAAATAGGCGTTGGAGCCGGATGGGCGTAGAAGCCGAGCAGGCGTAAAAGCCGAGTAGGCGTAGAGGCCGAGCAGGCGTAGAAGCTGGATGGGTGTAGAAGCCGCTGCGTACCGTGCCAGAGTGCTGATGGGGACGTCTACCCGGAATTACGGCTTTTGAAGATATAATCAAATCTCTTGCATTAAATGCCAAGATTTGCCACCATCCTGTGCATTAAATGTGGAGGCGTGTCTTTGAAGG
The DNA here is from genome assembly GCA_036927795.1 of Iris macrosiphon. Lineage (NCBI taxonomy): Eukaryota > Viridiplantae > Streptophyta > Magnoliopsida > Asparagales > Iridaceae > Iris > Iris macrosiphon. The sequence goes on along the minus strand of JAYESA010000010.1, from coordinate 15,150,767 downwards.
TCTGCAACCCCTTCTGCGCATCAGTCGCAGAGACGTGCCTTGAGAAATTGTCACCGCTCTATGCATTAGACGTAGAGACGTGCCTCGACCCCGTACGGAGTGCAGCTTTTGATGTGGCAGGCGGTTTATCTGCTGCAGAACGTAAACAGCTCGTGTTTGCCTGTGTAAAACAAGGCAGCGTATCCCTTCGTGCTTGTAAAAGCAGTTTACGCAAAGGGGATGGCGGTATTTGACAGCCTGGGTCGCAGTGCTGTGCCATCATTATAGCCGTCGTCTGGGTAGTCGAGCCATATCCCTTTGTCAGAAGTCCAGACGTCAGGTTCATTGCAGGATCTTCATTGCAGGGTCTGATAGGTTCACTTCGGAGAATATGAAGCGTCTCTTGTACACCTCAATGCTGCGTCTGAAAGAGGATGAGTTTTACGCCCTGGAGGCGATGAAGTACCCTGTTTACGCTGAAGCGGGTTGGACGTACTGCCTTACGCGGATGGTCCTTTGAGCTTTTGTATTTTATGCTGTATTTTAGCAGAAAGAGCTCTGTTGCACGCTTGATAGCTCTGAAGGCTTCTGCTTACGCTGCTCTGCACCAATATGCCGCGTATAGTCATCTGGCATATTTTTATGCTTCTACAAGACCTCCTTCAAAGCTTTCAAATTTTTCAGAATTTGGAACGCTTTGAATGAAGCATGAACCGCTCCTCGTGACTCGAAATGTTTCTGAATGGAGCGTTAAAACAGTCGATGCTGACTTTATGGCGGATTTATTGGGGACCGGTGTGACCCCTTTCGCCTATAAAAAGACTGGGAGAGTTAACCCATTCTCCCCACATTCCCATCACCACGTAGAGATGATCGCCGGAGTTCGTCGGGTCGATCTGAGGAAGAAGGAGATCATGTTCTTCCAGCGTGTAAGGAGCCAAAAAAGATGGCGTCTTCGAGCAAGTGCCCACTGCAACGATGGATCATGGAAGGATATCTTAGCCTCCCTTGCTCGGGATAATCAGCAACTTTGTATGGTGGTTCTTCGGGAGAGGGGAAGGGTCGTATTTGACCACACGGCTTGCAAGCGGTGTATTTTCCCCTGAGACCTCCGCGGACAAGAGCAGACAAACTATAACTGCTGTCCTCGATCGAGTTGGGTCTTAAAGAAGCCTCAACTGGATCGGTCATGGCGTACGGAGCATGGGATCTGTATTATTTATGCAGGCCCAGTTCTGTATCCTCCCGCCATCGATCTTCTTGTTCATGACTGTGGTGGTCGATGAACTGCCATGGAAGAAGAGGAAGACCTGCACCGATGCGAGAACCCGGTAGAACGGATTCTGGGGGCGATCTTCCGACGACGATGATGAGGAAGCCCTTTGTAGACGGGATTTTTCTCATATGTAGTCATAAAAAAATGAAGAAAAAACCCTTTGTAGACAGGATTTCCCTCATATGTAATCATGACTTTAATCTTTAATAAAAATCGTCTTTCTTCTCTGCATATGATCATTTTGCCGTACGTTGCTGTAAAATCTGAATATGTGTAGCTTCGACACGTCTGATTCTTTACGCCGACTCTGTTAAAAGAGTGCTAGGTCCTGTCCTTTTGCGCATGGCGAATAGTCCATAGAACGCTGTTGAGCATTTAGAACATTTAGAACTGTCCTGCTGCTAGGACTGAGGAACCGCGTAGAATTTTTGTTCAGACTTCGTCTTCAAGAATGACTTCTTGAAAAATCCCTTAGAACAGGGTCGAAAAATGGCTGTCAAACTGAGTTGCCATCTTGATAGACGAGATATTCAGACTGGAGTCTGGATGATCCTCCAATTCAACCCGAGAAGAGTTATTTTTTAATGCTTGAACTCTGTATGCTTCGGGTACTTGGGATATATTGAGGTCAAGAAGGAGTATCTTCTGTGTGAACTCCTGTAATCGACCGCCTTGCTGTTCGGATATGCGGAAAGTTAGAGATCCGTAGTGTAGATGAGCTGAGAATCCTGAGTTCGTAGTCTATTGAGCGTAGAAAGCCACCGAGCGTGAGATCGTAGATTCGGAGCTGCTGAGCATGAAGTCGTAGGTTTGTAGCCTCTCGAGTGTAAAAACTACCGAGCACAAAGGCATCCGGGCATAAAATCATAGACTGATAGCTTGCGAGCGTAAAATCGTAGATCTATTGCTGTCGAGCGTAGAAAGCTCCATAGCGTAGAATTATAGATTTGTAGCCTGTGAATAAAAGAAATCTTTCGGGCGTAAGGTTGTGGATCTGTTGCCTCCGAGCGTAAACTAAATGCCATCAAGCGTGAGATCATCGATTTGGTATCTGCTGAGCGTAAAGTCGTAGGTTTGTAGCCCCTCGAGCATAAAAGCTACCGAGCACAAAGGCATCTGGGCATAAAACCATAGGCTTGTAGCTTGCGAGCATAAAACCGTAGATCTGTTGCTGTCGAGCATAGAAAGCTCTTTAGCATAGGAACCGCTGACCTATTTTTGTACGAAAAACTCTTCGAATTTGCTGACTGTCCTTCTTTCGAGAGTAGTGGGCTGACGTAGTACCCAATCATAACCAAATATTTAATTTGTGAGATTTGGTTGGGGTTTCGAGGAGCCCATCTGAGGATTCAAGGAGTCGACCCAAACTCTATATATATCCCAAGCTTTTGAGAGAAAAAACTTTTTATCCGTCTTCTGCGAAAGAGAGCCTCGATTGTTTGAGTTTTTCCCCTCGTTCTTTCTTTGAGCACTCCGAGTTTTTAGAAATGGCGCCGAAATAAACCCCCTCCACCAAGGAAAAGATCACAGTCTCTTCTTCTCGTTCTTCTGCCCCAGCGAGAGAGTCTTCGGTCGGGTAAGGTGAACTTCCTTCTGAGCGAAGGCTCCTGCCGACGAGTAGCTCACCCGGCCTTAGAGGTATAGCCATTGGGGATGACAAAGAATGACGAAAAATCCTTCGTACACGTTGAACGTGACCGTGCTAGGTCGTCTTCTGTGCTGATAGCCTCTTTGAGGAAGATGACGCACAGAGATATTTTCATCTTTTATGCCCACATTTCTAATGTGCCAGCGTAAAAACTCCATATTTTTCGCAGTTATGAGCGTAAAAGCTCTGACTGCCAAAAACTTGGTGTATACTATAAAATTTTAGTTCTACGCTTTGGATGGGACCTCCGACGTAATAACTAGAATTTTGGCAGTCTGGCGTAAAGCACGGACAATATACCGCCAATTACGCTTCAGGATGTGACTTCCGGCGTAAAATGACCAAATTTTGTACAGTCTTGGCGTAAAGCACAGACTATCATTTCCTGGTCTTTGTGTTGCAAGATTTGTAATGACATATTTTCCTTGCACTTTCGCAGTTAACTTGCATGAGTCTCCACTGGCTGAGGTGATGGGTTCTGCTGCCGGGATGCTGCATTCGAACTACCTGGAGGATCTGTCGTACGTGACATTTCCTATCTCCGGATCCCAGTATCCTGAAGGAAGGGGGATCTTGATATCGGCTCAGGGCGAGCGAATGTTGCTGAGCATGATCAACGGGGAGCCCCTAACGTACGTAGACGGGGAGCAGTACATCAAGCCGGCCTTTCTCTTTGGGGATATGATAGACAAACAGTCCCAGACGAAGCCCAAGAGAGAACCCTGGGTTTTTCCCGACGAGAGCGTGGTCTTGTATCTGCCCACGATGCCGAGAGATTATCCCATCTCAGCTTTCTTCCATGCCACACATTCCAGGAGGATGTCGAGGACGCTGACTCCCGATATTCACGGCAAGCCGGGGAAGATCTTTCACCTGAAAGGAGCTGACCAGGGGTCGTTTGTCAGCCGCTCTTCTGGCGTCGTGACATTGTTCAGGGGACTGTGCCCAGGCAACGTCCCAAGTGAAGACAGTTCAGTAATCCAGCCGGTCCAATTGCCGACTTTCTACAACGACTTCAAGGTGCGAGGGGGAGTATACCCCAAGGAGAATCCTCGGTGCAATGGGTGGATCACCCCAGCAAACCTCCGATGGACTTGCCTAGTTGACTGGGCTCTGAAGCATTTTCGAAAAGAGCTGGAGGTCATAAGACTGTATGCTGCCGTGAGCGCGACTAGTATTGGGTTGCCTCCCAACCCTAACCTGTTTCTGGCACTGATGGAGCGATACATTTCGCTTACCGGGACCTTTGCCACTCTACTGGGGGAGTTGGGGTTGGCCCTCCACGAAATGGCAGCGATCTCGAGACTGCCGATGGGGGATACCCCATCTGAAGAGTATGTTCCCACCAACCGGGAGTTGGAGGACTCGGACCCTCAGGTTGTAGAGGTGTATCAGGAGCTGATGTGCCACTATTTTGCGTGTACTGCTTTTTATAATGAGCCTTCTGATTTGGCTCACAACACTAAGTGAATGTCCTACCTCTTCTTCCACCGGGCCAGGGCCGTCAAGTCGGAGAAAGTTTCGGGGGGCAAGAATGAGCCCGTGAACTGTTTGGGCGTGCTCAGTGCCCAGGTCGTCGAGGATCTTATGGAGGAGGCTAAAGCTCCAGATCAGTTTCTCAATGACGAGGTAGGAAAGTACCCTGAAGGCACTAAGGCCTATAGTTACTTGAGGCGCTGCCGCAGGCCTTTGTCTGAGGAAGCCAAGCTGGCTGGCTTTCTCTTCTTATGGCTGCGTCGAGTAGTGGTGCCCGGCATCGCGTCCGCGGACCGCATTCACCGGAACATCCTGTGGCCCGCCGTCCGTCTGGTATTCGGGGCAAGACTGGGCTTGCTCCCTGCCATGGTGTGCCGTATACAGGCTGGCCTGAGAGCCATGACTGACGGACTGCTCGTCGATGAAGCTCGACGTGATAGCTTTCCTCGGGTAGAGTTACCATACTTGTACTTGATGGGATGTTTAATCCTCCACAACCCCAGGGTGATGTCTCCCGGCCCTGGTAGTAGCGCGGGGGGTAGTTTCTTGCTGAACTACAAGGACTCCCTCTGGAATGTGAACACAGTCTTAGACTGTCGGCTAGCGCTGAGCCTCGGTCACTGCTGGAAGCTCCTCTGCACTGTCCCCTCTGTACATGGCAATCAGTCGGGGATTAGGCTTGAGGATTTAGGTGGAGAAAAGACCAATCTTTCTCCGGAAGCTTTTAATTGGTTGGTCTGCATCAGACCCTCCCATCTACTATACAGAAGCGAAGATCATTGCTTCTTCGAGCCTTACTTGCCCAGTCGGTTCGCCAGGCAGTTTAGGTACGATCAGCTGCACGTGGGCAATGCCATCACCAGCTTCAGGTCCAAGGGCGGACTCATTGATGGAGCCAGAGGATGGCAGTATTTCATCATGGGCTGCACGGGAGCGAACTTCATCGTGCCGGTCGCCACCCTCTCCACGGAGCTGCGCATCCTCCATTCGTACGCTCAGTTCTACGTGGCAATCAACACCTTCCATCGTGATTTTGACATTCGTGGAAGCTTTAGGGTGCCTTCTCCCAAGCCTGGGGGAAGAATCGAAGTCCCCTCAGTTTTATCTGACGAGGGTGAGGAGTCCGTCACTCCAGATGAGCCTCTAGTGTCGGTGTCGAGGTGTGAAGTGCCTTCGCCTGCGGGGGCTTTGGCGGTATCTGGGAAGCGAAGGGCTCCTGCTTTGAAGCAGACTTCCCCTCGCAAGAGGAAGAAGAAGATGGTTGATCGCCCTCTCCGAATTTATGGCATTGAGGCTCCTAGAGAGGGACCTGCTGTCTCTCCTGTTGGGGATGTCTCTTTGACTGGAGGTTCCCCGCCTCTCGGAGAGGGACCCTCAGTTTCGACTGGCGGTGCTGGAGAACTCCTGCTTGAGGCTGCCGTTGTTGCCACTGCCTCCGGTAGTGGAATGAACTCACCTGCGTGGCCGAGGCAAATGGGAGAATCTTTTCCTAGACCGGCAACGGATGAAACTTCTGCCGCGTCCGTGAGCATGACCAGCGAGGTTCCAGCTGATGAACCCCGACCGCGTCTTGGTGAAGGCTTGATAGAGCTCCTGGCGATGTCGGTTGGCCCACCTCCTTCTCCAGGTATGCCAGTTCGTATTGCGTCATTAAGGCATGATATAGCTACATCGACTGCAGACGCGGCATATATACCGTTGGCTACGGGTAAAGGTCATCTTTATGTCTCCTCTTAGAAAGATTACTATCATATTGATATCAACTTTCTTGTCCTCTTCTCAGGGGATGGCGTCCACGAAAAGTATGGCGCTGAAGCATCTTCTGGCTCTGCTCGGGCTCCTGACGATGATACAGAGGCGTTCGACTTCGAGGAGGAAATACCTTCGGGGGCCAGCTCGCCTGGAGTAGTTTTGTCACCTCAAGAGGAGGATGAACCCGTCATCGTCACCTCACCTCTAGCGAGTATGCCGATGACTTCGACCGTCATTGTCGCACCTTCTTCGGTCGTACCACCTGTTGAGACGGTGGCTGTGGCCACCTCGTCTGCAATCATTCCTGGAGGGGAACTCGCCAATATTGCGGCCACTCCTGGCGTCCAACCAGATCTGGTTGCGCTGACCGAGTTGTATACCAGCCTCTTTTACACCAGTTTGAACACGCTGATATCAATGGTGTTGGCGAAGAACCTGGATTTTGATCGTCTGAAGAAGGCTTCCCAGTTTTTGATTGGGGCGGTCAGGGAGTTTGGCAATTCTGGGGTAGCTGACGCCCTGGAGGCGATGGTTAATGGGTTGGAGCAACCTATTAACGAATACTTGCAGCTGACTCGGGGCAGCTTTGAAGCTGAGGTCCAGGCCAGATACGACTCCATGACTGCGCGGCTTACCAAACAGCTGGAGAGCCTAGATAACTCCATCAAAGCACATAAGCTGGAGATGGATAAAAGAAAAGCTGTCATAGAGGAGGCTCTTGATCTTTAGACGAAGTGCCAATCCGAGCATGAAGGGAATGCAGCGAGGGCTCGCAAGTTGAAGGAGAAACTCGCTCAGGCAGAGGAGTGGGCTTCTCAGTCATTGGCAGGTCTAGACGTAGCGACTAGTCGACTGAGCACAGCACGACGGGACCTGGAGCGTGCAGAAGCTGCCCGAGCTGGCTCTCTTCGGGCAAGGGCCGAACTGTCCTTTACGAACAATCCCGAGGCACGGCTGGAACAGGCCCGCGCTGATGCCTTGGTTTCCAGGGACGAGAGGGTGGCTGCACTGGCGAAGCTGATTCGCGATCTGACCGCTCCCCCACAATGATGTGCCCTTCCTTCTTTTTGCTTCCCCAATGTAATTCTGCTCTTTTCGGGAATAAATAAAGTGAATCTTTTCTGACTTTGTGGACCCATCATTTCGAAATGTAAATGACATGTTTGGGTGAGAGTGATATCAGAGGTAGTATGGACGTGATAGACTCTCGATAAACTTTTAGCAGGATATACCTATTCAGAGGTCATACTGACATGATAGAATATGACCTAACTAGTTTTATTTTGGAGGTATTTTGGTCAGATTTTGAGATTCTCGCTATATTCTACTTGAGCAGAGAAGGTTAAGCAAGTACCTCTTCAGGAATTTACCGTTGATAGGAGCCATTAACAGGTCTCCATTAGGCTGGGCTAACCTGTAAGCGCCGTTCGAGAACGTTGTCTCGATCACATAAGGGCCTTCCCACTTGGGCTGGAATTTGCCTTTACTCCTGTGAGTAAGAATCATCGGCCTTCTTATGGCTAAGACTAGCTCGCCGACTTTGAACACTCTTTCCTTTACTTTATGATTGAAAGCTCTAGAAATGCGTGTTTGGTAGAGCGCGATTCGTTGTTGAGCTTGGAGGCATTTTTCGTCTAATCCTTCTAGCTCTTGAAGCCTTAACAGGTCATTCTTTTCTTGGGTTAGCTCATTAGTCACTGCTATCCTGAGCGACGGGATCTGGATTTCAATGGGAAGAACTGTCTCGCTCCCGTAGACCAGTAAAAATGGGGTACAACCTATCGGTGTCCATACCGTTGTGCGGTATGCCCAGAGACATTGGCCCAGCTTCTCATTCCAGTCTCTTTTGTTTGAAGAGACGAACTTCTTCAAGAGCTTGATAATGGTTTTGTTGAAAGCTTCCGCCAAACCATTAGCAGCTGGATAATATGCCGTAGAGGCAATATTATGTATCCGATTTTTATCGCAAAATCGATAAAATGATTGGCTGATGAACTGAGGCCCATTGTCATAGATTATCCTTCGGGGAATCCCAAAGCGATAAATGACGTGATGCTTGATGAAGCTGATTACGTCAGACGCCTTTACCTCAGCAAGAGGGATCGCCTCTGCCCATTTGGAGAAGTAATCCGTGATGGCCAGTATGAACCGGTGGCCTCTGAAAAAAGACGGGTGAATAGGACCAATGATATCCATACCCCATGCTTCGAAAGGCCAGGATGCAACCATAGGATGTAGATATTCAGACGGTTGATGTATGAAGTCTGCATGAACCTGACAGGCTCTGCATTGTCTTGCATAGTTGATCGCGTCTGTGATCATAGTGGGCCAGTAATAGCCCATCCTCCTGATACGATCCTGTAGCTTAGGACCAGGCTGATGCACTCCACATACGCCGTCGTGAGCTTCCCGGATAACCTGCTGTGCTTCGTCGTCAGAGAGACATCTTAATAGCAGTCCATCGTAGGTCCGATGATATAGGCATTGTGAAGATGCATCGAAGTAGAAGCGTAATGATCGTCTTTTGACGGATACTGCTTCTTTAGGGTCCTCCGGCAAGATTCCGTATGCGACAAAATCTATGAAGGGACTCCTCCAGTCTCTTCTAGGGGATCCGTGTTCACAGCGTAGCTGCGTTCTATGTGAAAGTTGTTCTTCACGCAGAATAAATCTCTGTTAAAAAGGATTACCGAATCCTGCCTTCTTATAGGAGTGGCTAAATCCGCAGCTAGACTGGCTAGGGCATCAGCTTCCAGGTTCTGAGATCGAGGTACATGCTCTAGGAAGAACCCTTTGAATATCATGGCTATCTCGACCGTTGTTTGGTGATAAGGGATGAGGTCTGGATTTCGGACTTCATATATTCCCCTGACTTGATTGACGATAAGCAGAGAATTATCGAAAGCTTCCAGGGACTCGACCCCCAGCTCTTTAGCGACTTGGAGCCCGATTAACAGAGCGTTGTATTCCGCCACTTTTTGGAACACGGTTCGTTAAGAGAATATGCTCGATAGATGACAAGTTTATCAGGAGTGACCAGGACGATTCCTACCCCTGAAATCACGTTTCCCTGGGGACCAGTCCTGGAAGCGCCGTCGAAGAACAGTTGCCATATATCACTTTCCATTGTGGAATTATATTCTGCCACTTCGTCGGGAATGTCTTCGTATAATTTGGAGGCCTCCGGGATCGGATGAGCAGCTAGGAAGTCGGCCAGCGCTTGGCCTTTGATGGACTTCTGCGGGACGTATACCATGTCATATGGTGTTAACAGCATCACCCAAGTTGCGAGCCGAGAATTAAGAACACTTGGCTTGCTCATCAGTACTCGAAGAGGGTTGATCCTGGAGATGATATGGATAGTCTGGCCAGTGACATAGTGCCGCATCTTCTGGATAGCGAACATCAGAGCCAAGCATTCCTTTTCCACTGGGTTGTACCGGTGTTCGGCTCCAACCATCATCCTGCTGAGGTAGTAGATAGCCTGTTCATGCCCCATATCATTTTTCTGCGCGAGAAGAGCTCCTAGCGAATGATCCATTGCTCGAACGTATAGCAAGAATGGTCTTCCCATGATGAGAGGCACCAGAACCGGCAGACTGGTGAGGTAGCATTTGATATCCCCGAATGTTTGCTGACAGGTTTCGTCCCATACGAAGGATACTCCTTTCTTCATGAGATACGAAAAGGACTGACATCTTCCCGAGAGGTTGGATATGAACCTCCGGATATAAGCCAGACGGCCTTGAAATCCCCGGAGTTCCCTCAGATTGTGGGGCGGTCGCATTTCTACGATGGCCTGGACTTTGTCAGGGTCCACTTGGATGCCTTTGGCGGTAATGACAAATCCCAGGAATTTGCCACTAGATACACCCAGGAAGGACTTCGTAGGGTTCATCTTGAGTTGATGTTGGCGCATTAACTCGAATATCGTCTTAAAGTCTTTAATGTGATCATTTTTGAGGCAGCTCTTGACGGCTATGTCGTCTACGTAATATTCTACTGTTTTGCGTAAATGTTCATGGAATATGCTACTCATAGCCCGTTGGTATATAGCCCCGGCGTTCTTCAATCCGAAGGGTATGAACGTATAGCAATATACTCCCAACGGGGTCCGGAAGGCAGTGTGCTTCTCGTCTTCAGGATGTATCTTGATCTGATTGTATCCTGAGAATCCGTCCATGAAAGATATGCATTCAAAACCGCAGGTATTGTCGATCATGATGTCCATGATGGGAAGTGGGAACTCATCCTTGGGGCAGGCTGCATTCAGATCTCGGTAATCGATGCAGATACGTATTTTCCTATTTTTCTTCATGACTGGGACAACGTTGGCGACCCAGTTGGGATGTTGTTCTTCCCGGATGAAACCGCAGGCTATCAACTTCTTGACTTCAGCTTCGATGGCGTCCATCATGTCCGGGCAGAACCGGCGTTGGTGCTGCTTCATAGGCTTTGAGTCGGTCAATATATTGAGCTTATGAGTAGCCCCCTTCGGGTCAAGGCCCGGCATGTCCTCATAATTCCACGCAAAGACGTCGATATATTCTTTTATCAGCTGGATAACTTCTTCCCGTTCAGCTGGGGAAAGATTGTTACTGATGAATATCGGTTTTGGCGAAAGTTTACCCCCTACATCAACCTGGATAACTTCGTCTTTGGTGGGAGGTTCTCTTTGCTCGAAGCGGAATTTCCACTGCGTATCCATTTGTTGGGCTCAAGAGTCATTCTCAAACGGCTCAAGATCCTGTTCATCTGCTTCAAAGGGATCTGCCACTACCATATTCACTGATAGTGTTTGTTCGAGAGCATCAAGTGAGTCAGAGGGCGACGAGTTTGAGATGTCAACCGATATGATAATCGATAGTCGAAACCAAGAAGGTTTGTTCAGAGGTAATATGAACATGACAAACTTCTGGGATGCAATTCTGTCGGGGATGGAAGTGCATATCTGCTCAGAGGTAATATGGATATGGCAGTCTTTGTGGACCTAACACCACTGGTGTACTTAGAGTTAAGTACGGGCGCTAAGTTGAGATGATAACCGATGTGATAATCGATAGCCGAAACCAAGAAGGTTTGTTCAGAGGTAATATGAACATGACAAGCTTCTGGGATACAATTCTATCGGGGATGGAAGTGCATATCTGCTCAGAGGTAATATGGACATGGCAGTCTTTGTGGACCTAACACCACTGGCGTACTTAGAGTTAAGTACGGGTGCTAAGTTGAGATGACAACCGATGTGATAATCGATAGTCGAAACCAAGAAGGTTTGTTCAGAGGTAATATGAACATGACAAACTTCTGGGATGCAATTCTATCGGGGATGGAAGTGCATATCTGCTCAGAGATAATGTGGACATGGCAGTCTTTGTGGACCTAACACCATTGGCGTACTTAGAGTTAAGTACGGGCGCTAAGTTGAGATGACCACCGATGTGATAATCGATAGTCGAAACCAAGAAGGTTTGTTCAGAGGTAATATGAACATGACAAACTTCTGGGATGCAATTCTATCGGAGATGGAAGTGCATATCTGCTCAGAGGTAATGTGGACATGGCAGTCTTTGTCTAGAGAGACTTTTTAGGGACTCTTCCTCGAGTACACATATTTTTTTTTGAAAAGAGCAAATTATTATGTAAGAAAAGAATGGAAATCCAATTGGTAAGGACCGTCCCCTTGTTTACAGATTCAAAGTGATGACCTTGGCCTCGATCATCTCCTGAATTTTCCTTTTTAGCACATAGCACGCCTTTGTGGGGTGATGAGTGTACCGGTGGAAGAGACAATAATCTGGGTCATCCACTTTGCCAATCCTCTCAGGATGTCTGATGTTGGGTAGCTGAAGTTTGCGCTCTTTCATTAACATATTGAAGATTTCAATGATGTCATCTTTGTTGAAGGAGAAAGTTCCTTTTGGTCTTCGGGCTCCTGATGCCTGAATTTTACGGTCTTGCGGGGAGATCGTCGTTGTTGCATCATCTTCGGATCTTGAGGGGACTCTACCCCTGGCCCTGGACGTCACTTTATTCTGTCGAGGTAAGTTACTCCTAGACATGCCGTGGCCTCTGGCCGCAGAAACTGACTTATCAGGAACTGCCTCTGGTTGTACAGGATTGGATTTCAAAATTTTTGGTCTCGCGAGAGACGCAGTATATCCCAACCCGAAATGAGCTTTTTGATGGTGAGAATTACTACGCACCGGCGTTCGCCTACCTTTTCCATAGTTGAGACCTTGTTTCAGTTTCAAGTCATAACCCATATTTTGCATAATATTTAATGCTTGTGGGCTATATCTGTGGGTTTATATCCTGCCAGTTTCAGACTCGTGCAATTCCTTCTGTACGATTGGGGCGTTCCGCCAGCTACCGAAGATTATCGGACGCTGATCGTCATGGGTTGGTGGAATAATAAAGATGGAGTCTTCCTGTGGTCCACCTGTTATGACGACATTAGACGTTGACGTGTCTTCCCATATGATCTCCCCGTGTTTGACTGTCAGGGAACTGAAGTCCGTTTATGACTCTTATTTTTGCGTCTCTGGATTAGATAATCCCGCAGGTCAGGAGGAGTGGAGGAAGAAGACGACGGCTTGTTCCTTCTGTTCCCATCAGTGGGCATGCGGAGATTGGGCACCATGGTTCTCCCTACGCCACCTGTGTACAACAGGTTGGCCATCTGGGTGGCGGATAATCCCCGTAGAGGGTGTCTTCCCGTAACTGAGCTTGCTTTACGTCGTGGGACTCCGCCTGGCGTAATTTGGAGATTTGCTCAGACTGGCGTAAAGCTGAAGAGGTCCTCAGTCGGCCGTCGGCTTCCCGCGTAATCCGGAGGGTAGGCAGATTGCTTCTTCGCTGGCGTAACGGCCGAGAAGTTGAGTACTCTGCCGCTTGCTTCCCCTTGCGGAAATTACAGTGCTCATCTGGTTCCCCGTAGAGGTCAGATGTTGTCTTGCGCATGGAGAGTGATTTGTACTTCCGATTTGGCGCTGAGGCATCATCAGAAGTTTGGTCTGTACCGCGCGTAGCGGGAGACTGCGTATAGTGCAGTAGATACTTCTGGGTTAGCGCTGAGACTTTGCCCGAAGTTTCGTCTGTACCGCGCGTAGCGGGAGACTAGTTCCTACGCGTAGAGCACAGTGGATACTTCTGGGTTAGCGCTGAGGCTTTGCCCGAAATTTCGTCTGTACCGCGCGTAGTGGAAGACAGAATTTTACGTGCAGGGCATGGAGGGAGCAATATTACAACCTCATTGGTCGGAAAGGTCGGAGAGATCGGAGAGCCCATAGGAATGGTAGAGGATGTCTTGGGCATCCAGACCTTGCGCAGCTTCCTGTTGTCTTGGACGGAGAGAGGGTGAGAGCTACCCCCGTTTCGAAGCATGTCTTCATAGGCAGACTGGTCGAATTGGACGACCAGTATCTTCTTCACGGTTCCTATAGATACCGCATCGTGTTGAGCAATTGCTTCCTCATCAGAAGAGAAAGATGTCCCCAATAGAGTCGCCATCTTGTTTGTGGTATTAAACGAAAGAATGGAAAATGTATTCAGGATAGGGTTTATACGAAACCCGCCTTCTTTGGTTTACAAACAAACTTGTATAGTTTGATCCTATACGAGGATATGGGAGTACAATTTATTTAATCTGGGTAAATATTGCTATAGATGTCTGATCTGCAGTCGATCACTTTAGCCCTTGGACCACACGATGTTGAAGAAGTGCCGTAGAAGACAGGAAGCAGCTTCGAAGGTTGCAAAAGAGGGTGGATGCACGATGCCAAAGTCGTCGATCCTTACTCTCTGCCTGAGCTCCGGGTTCTCTCTCTCTTCCTCTCTCTCTCTCTCGACCGTTGGATCTGGTACTGGATCTCTTGATCAGTTTTCAGACCTAACTTCTTTGACCCTCCAATCTGTCGACCTTGTTCCTCATTGATAGAGGTCTCTATTTATAGAGTTTTAGTGACAGTGACCACTCCGTCGGTGTAGAAACCGAGGAGTAAAAAGTACAGCACCCTTTTACACAACGGTTAAAGTAACCAATGGCTGCGTATAGATGATCCTTTGAATGAGCGTGTGACGCGGGTCCAACTAAGGGATAAAACGCGTATAATCGCTACGAAGATCACGGCGTAGAAGCCACGTAGGTAGGTATCCATTATGTAGAAGAGGTTGGCATAGAAGCCAAATGTCTGTCACCATGGCATAGAAGCCAAATGGTTATCAAACCGGCATAGAAGCCGAATAGGCGTAGAAGCCGAACAGGCGTAGAAGCCGAGTGGTCATAGAGGCCGAGCAGGCGTGGAAGCCGAATGGGCGTTGAAGCCGAGCAGGCGTAGAAGCTGAGTGGTCACAGAGGCCGAGCAGGCGTAGAAGCCAAATGGGCGTTGGAGCCGGATGGGCGTAGAAGCCGAGCAGGCGTAGAAGCCGAGTAGGCGTAGAGGCCGAGCAGGCGTAGGAGCTGGATGGGCGTAGAAGCCGCTGCGTACCGTGCCAGAGTGCTGATGGGGACGTCTTAGCCGGAATTATGGCTTTTGAAGATATAATCAAATCTCTTGCATTAAATGTCGAGATTTGCCACCATCCTGTGCATTAAATGTGGAGGCGTATCTTTGAAGGTCTGCAACCCCTTCTGTGCATCAGTCGCAGAGACGTGCCTTGAGAAACTATCACCGCTCTGTGCATTAGACGTAGAGACGTGCCTCGACCCCATACGGAGTACAGCTTTTGATGTGGCAGACGGTTTATCTACTGCAGAACGTAAATAGCTCATGTCTGCCTGTGTAAAACAAGGCAGCGTATCCCTTCGTGCTTGTAAAAGTAGTTTACGCAAAGGGGATGGCGGTATTTGACAGCCTGGGTCGCAGTGCTGTGCCATCATTATAGCCGTCGTCTGGGTAGTCGAGCCGTATCCCTTTGTCAGAAGTCCAGACGTCAGGTTCATTGTAGGATCTTCATTGCAGGATCTGACAGGTTCACTTCGAAGAATACGAAGCCTCTCTTGTACACCTTAATGCTGCATCTGAAAGAGGATGAGTTTTATGCCCTGGAGGCGATGGAGCACCCTGTTTACGCTGAAGCGGCTTGGACGTACTGCCTTACGCGGATGGTCCTTTGAGCTTTCGTATTTCATGCTGTGTTTTAGCAGAAAGAGCTCTGTTGCACGCTTGATGGCTTTGAAGGCTTCTGCTTACGCTGCTCTGCACCAATATGCCGCGTATAGTCATCCGGCGTATTTTTCATGCTTCTACAGTGCTACGTTGTCCTAAAATACTATAAGTCTAATACAGGTAAAGTCTAATCTCATCCACAAAATATCAATGAATATGGGAATAAGTGCTGAATATATATAATGCTAAGTCTGAAATATTATAGTACAAATCAGATAATGTCAGGTGGGAACAAACTCACTACAAAAGATAAGTAAAAGTACTGCAATAAGATAGACTAGAGCATCGTCTATCTAGGTAGTAATTTCCAGCTCCAGGTGTACTAAAGGATCAGGCAGACTCTGAAGGCAGCTCCTCTAACTCCTCCTCAGTGGCATATCTCGTCTCCTGTCTGGGACCGTACACTGTGGAGTAGAATGCCTCATCTAAATCTGGAAGGGAACCAGGTCCTCAGTGGGACATAACAAGATACATAAAAGCATGCAATGTATATAAGTACTGAATAAATAAATAGAGGGTATACTAGCCATCTAAGTGAATGCAATATGGGACAACTTTAGTACGTATGGGAAAGTGTGGGCTAGACATATGCTGACGTAATTTACCAACCGTAGTGACTGGCTAGTATATGCCACATATGCCCCCGTTCAAGGGCACTCTGCAATTTCCCATCTCCGAAGAGTATGGTAACGATAATATATATATATATATATATATATAACGTCCGTATCACTCCGTCGAGTGCGGTATCTGTATAAAAGAGGTGGGTGTCCCATATGCCTATTAGTTGTTCTCCCCGCCCAATGTAACTAATGCCAAGTCATAGCTTTCCTAAATTTTTCTGAGTTCGTGCTAAGCCGTGATGTACGTCACACGCACCGGTAGCTAATCGAGTACGTAAACTCGCATCCCAATATATATTGCAACCATGTTGCATGTACCTGTGTCAGGGTCTAGGAGGATATTAGGATACCCTCGCAGTTGTCAGGTAAGTCTGCTAAGGACTAAGTTAGTTATACTACTTATCAACGTACTTGTTGACGGTACCCGAGGCAATCTCAGATACAACAGTTATATGTAAGTCTACTGAAAATAACATACAACAGTTAAATGAATTATACAGTAAAACTTGGCAAGGTATACTTGCCTACTTCTCTGAGCTGGGCGTGCCAAAGACCTGTACTTGCAGTCAAGTCTGAGGGGTCCTGTGACCAGGGGTCACTGACTGCGTGGTCGGTGTACTTTGTTCAGGACATACAGGGTTCATAAATATTATTTAAATAAAGTGTATATTAAATAATATAGTATATATTTATGCTTAAATATAGATATATGTAAAGCCCTATATATAATATATATATAATATATAATATATATATAATATATACTATATATAACATTTATACTTATGTAAATAAAGACATAATAATATATATGTATTTAATACATATATAATATATACTATATATAGCATTTATACTAATGCCAAGTCATAGCAGTTAACAGCAACAGTAGCAGTAGCAGTTTGCAGTTGTAGCGGTGGCTGCGGCGGCGGTGCAGGGTGAGGGAACGGCGGAGGAGATGGCGGCGAAGGCTTCGGTGGTGGTGGCGGTGGTCAGTGGTGGCGCTGGTGGTGGCTAGGGGGAGTCAGGGAGGCTCGGTTCTGTGGTCGGGGAAGGTCGGCGGTGGCGTTGCGGGGGAGATGGCGGGGGCTGTGGTGGTCGTGGGGCGGTGGGGGCAGGGTGGTTCGTCGGAGGTCGTCGGGGCGAAGCGGATGGGTGCGGGGGCGGTGGTCCACGGTGGCGGGTGGTGGTGGTTGGAGGCGTCGGGTAGTAGAGGCTGCTGTGGGTGTTGGTGGTCGGGTCGGTTCTGCGGGGGTTGTCGGCGGCGCTGGCGGCGGCCAGGGCGGAGCTGCGGCGGTCTGGCCGGGAGCTGGGGGAGGGGCGAGCCTAAGGGCGGAGGTCTGGTGGGCGGAGGGTGGCTGAGGGGGGAGGTGTGGGTGTTCGGGTGGTGGGGATGGGTAGTTTATATAGGGTTAGGGCTTAGGGTATATTATGTAAATAGGAAATTAGGGGGGGTATTTTGGTAAATTGCCAATTAAATATCTATAGATATTTTAGGATATTTATTCATGATATTTTATGGTGGGCCCCATTGCCAAATGGACGGTGTAGGTTCACCGGGCAATAGGAGGTTGACACCTCACACTAGAAATTTGCAGAAAAACTCCTACAATTTTATAAATTGCACAGAGGTCCTAATAATTGGAAAATTGCGTAATTACGCAATTTGTCTGGGAAAAACACCATATTCCTGAAAATGCTAAAATTCACAGAACTGAGGGGGAATGCTGTGTGAGGGCCCTGAGGGGGTGGGGGTGAGCCTGGGCAGGGGCTGGGCCTGGTTTTTGGGTGATACGGGTCACCGTATTAATTAATTAATAATTAATGCGCACGGTGTTTACTAATTATTTAGAGGAAGGTAGGGTCATAATTTCAGTACGGTGTAAATATACTAAATGTAGTATATCAGTGTAGAATATTAACTTATTTTTGTTTGGGCAAAATAGGTGCCTGTTGGGCCTCAAATCTCTATTGGAACAGAGATGGGTACAGATCTGGAATTTAAATAGAAATTAAATACGGACGTTTGTAACGATATTTGTGCGACTAAAACGATACTCATGCCAACATATCTGGGAGTTGCACAAAGTGCAGGATAGTAGACTGGCATGTCTAGTAGGGGTATATGGACTTCGTTTGGGGATAACAGTTAGTGTAATGCTCTAATTAATTCGGTGATGGACATGTGCACAAATCAATAGGATATGTAAGCAAAATAAATAAAAAACAATTGTAATAAATCCTAATCAGCAAAAATAATCCTAATTTATTATTTAATACTGAAATCTGGTCGAGGGAGTTTACAATTTTTAAGCCTCATGGTGGACTATTAGTCTAGATGCACAAGTTCACGCTATACACGAAGCTCTATCTCTTTATAAGCAAACAAGGAAACATGTTCAAGCAAAGCTAACTCTTTAAACAAGTAACAAGCAAGAACAGTTCTTATAATTCTAGCATGCAATTCTACTCTTTTGTACAAGCATTCAAGTATTCCAGTCTAGCATACGATATCAAGAATAAGTACAAGCAATCTATTACTCTTTGTTATTAGCATGGCAGCGGTTCGTTCAATAGCGGTGTCCGTATGACTAAGCATGTAATAATTCTCATATCTTATTTGCATAGCAATGGTTCTATCTCATATCAGACAAGCATTTCCAGTTCTCTAGTTAGGCAAGCAAGAAAACAGATTCGTTTCAATGACAAGCTATATGAGTTCTCTTATTAGCATGCAGAGTCAAGTTCTATCATTCTTCTTATGAAACCATCTTCTTAGAACAAGCATTCAAAAACTCAGATTCATTATTAAGTCGTACAAGAATCAGAGAATGCAGTTTTGCCCACTCATATTGATCAATCGTCTTGTGGTTCAGTTGGGAACTCTCCGAGAAGACTTTTGTTCGAGCAAGCAAGGCGATATCACTTGTACGTAGTGCCTACGCGGCGCGGAGCGCTACATACTTACCCACAATAAAGAGTTTCATCCTCGAAACTCAAGAAGAAACTCACACGAGAATCCAGAGCAGCGATAATCCTCATCCCCGCCATCCTTAATCAAAACTCTAGCAATCCAGAAATCGTAAATCACATCTCAAATAACAAAAATTAAATCCAGAAAACTTTTGCCGGCTACTTTGAGAATATTTACGGACTTATTGTATGGAACATTTATTGCAGCACAAACAGAACATCTTAGAGTTGAAGCAACAGAATGGACAAAGAATCGAGTAGCTCTGATACCATTATATCACGCCCCGGTCCCGCAGGGGCCGTTTGTCCTCTCTTTGGTCCCTACGAAATCGATCGTCCTCGCACGGGTGTGATGCCGTGCAAACCTAAAGTGCGCTTGTATAAGGCCAAAGCTTTGAACAAGGGAAAGTAAGCTATTCAATACTGATGCAGCGGCACACATATTGCAGAAAATTAAAGAACACAATGGCATAAGAAAATAGGCTCTTTATTGATAATCAGATGTGTTACAAGCGGCGCATGACCGAGGTTACAGATCACGCAAGCACTCTTTCTCTCTATTACAATAACATCGTTCCATACATCATGTCCCTCTATACAAAAGTAGCTCAACTCGATACAGCTCAAGACATCGACTCCAGATTTTTGGTTCCTTAGGATGAGGCACGGCTATCGCTTCCTCGGACGAACAAGCACCTGAGAACAAGCAAACGGTTGGTGGGTCAGCACTTTTATAAGTACTGGTGAGTATAAACAACTAAAAAGAAGCTACACCTCCTGAAATCCATACTAAGTAATCATGTGGCAAAATATTATATTACTAGTGATCTTGCTAGTTTTACCTAAGTTTATTTCATGCAGCTCTGGATTATAGTCAGATTGCATCTTTTTGAAAATATAGTTGGAAACAGTTTTGCATATACGAACATTAAGCATACAATCAGGATAGTGCTCTATCATGCAGTACGCAACATGTATTATGTATCATAATCTAACTCATTGGGGCAAAGCTTATCTAGCAGACTGGTCATTTTAAATCAAAGCGAACATATTAAGTGGACTATCATTCATTCAAACAATTAAGGCAATATATTTATATGATTTTGATCCCCAAGAAATTCAGGATCGGTAGCGGTAATCCAGCTAACCAATGACTCACATTCTGATGCTATTAGCATATGTGACACATGGTTGCTTTCCATTAACAAGTAGTAGCCGGGACCAAGGTTCAGCTATACACTAATAGCCATTGTCCGACCGATACGAATGCATGAAGCACTATCAGATAACTCTATGATACATACTAAATAAACAAGCAGGCTATACATAAACTTATTACATTTCTTACCCATGGCCGAACAACTATCCCTACAGCAGACATACAAGTTAGCAATAATTTACATAACATAAATGTATAAGGTTCTCTAGTTTCCTGTCAGTTCCTGCATCAAACAGTTAGGTATGCAAGAAGGCTAGCCTAGCTTGCGCCCTAACTATATGATGGTCCTCTTCCATGGGATTAGCAGTTGGGACGTACAAGCCCATCTCACTAATAGACGGGTCTACCCCCCCCCCCCCCCCCCCCCGTAAGTAAGGTTTTTAAGCCTCAGGGTATCTAGATCTCTCCTAGGCCAAACGATCCCAGTGCCCCAGGAAACGCTTGAGAGATTACCTTGTGCACAAGTTGTCCTGACCAAATGCGTAAATGCAAGCTCCTATCAGATAAATACCATATGATGCACATGATCCAGAAAAGTAAGCAAGCATATCTATCAAGTTATATAGCCGGAGCTCTCTCTCAATACTCTTGCCTAATAGCCACACCCCCCCCCCCCCGTAAGTAAGATTTTTAAGCCTCAGGGTAGACTATTAGTCTAGATGCACAAGTTCACGCTATTCACGAAGCTCTATCTCTTTACAAGCAAACAAGGAAACATGTTCAAGCAAAGCTAACTCTTTAAACAAGTAACAAGCAAGAATAATTCTTATAATTCTAGCATACAATTCTATCTCTTTTGGACAAGCATTCAAGTATTCCAGTCTAGCATACGATATCAAGAATAAGTACAAGCAATCTATTACTCTTTGTTATTAGCATGGCATCGGTTCGTTCAATAGCGGTGTCCGTGTGACTAAGCATGCAATAATTCTCATATCTTATTTGCATAGCAATGGTTCTATCTCATATAAGACAAGCATTTCCAGTTCTCTAGTTAGGCAAGCAAACATATTCGTTTCAATGACAAGCTATGTGAGTTCTCTTATTAGCATGCAGAGTCAAGTTCTATCATTATTCTTATGAAACCATCTTCTTAGAACAATCATTCAAAAACTCAGATTCATTATTAAGTCGTGCAAGAATCAGAGAATGCAGTTCTGCCCACTCATATTGATCAATCGTCTTGTGGTTCGGTTGGGAACTCTCCGAGAAGACTTCCGTTCGAGAAAGCAAGGCGATATCACTTGTACATAGTGCCTACGCGGAGCGGGGCGCTACAAGGGATACTATCAAGGTATAGCCTATGATAAGATATTGGTTATTTTGGTGTGGGTGACTAGTCTAGGTATTAAAGTAATACTAGACATTAGGTAATACTAGTATATGTTATAACAATTAGTTAGTTGTTAAGTCATGTAGTTAGTTAATGGGTTGATTAGCTAGTTGGGTATATTAGTAGTTAGTGTATATAGAGTTAGCTTGTATGTTAGTATTAATATGGTTAGATATTAGTATTACTTAGAGATACCAAGGTAAATATCAAGGTATTGGGTCAATACTCAAGGTATTAAATTTGAGTATCAAGATGGGGGTGTAGTGGTGCGATACCGCGTTGGTTCAAAGCTAAGGTATCCACTTAGCATTTATAATTAGGAATTTTAGATATGATTAATTGTATGTATATGCATATTGTGATATATCTACTTAATTGCGTATCTTGCGATACAGTATCTTTCATAGTATCCTAGTTTAACTAATGTGGCCTAGTTTCATAGTGTATGGACCCAATATCCTAGAATTAGACTCATACAACCTAGAAATATATAGTTTGACCAAGTTTGACTAGTTTGGCATAGAGTTAACCTAGTTTGACTATTTTGACTTAGAAATGACTTTATGACCTAGAAGTTGACTAGTTTAATTTATTTTCATTCCCAAAACCTTGTATTAATGCAATATTTCATATATAGGTCTGTGTGACACCAGTTCGGACACAGTTTGACATTTATTGCTCTGGACCACATGCGAGTATATTTTTTGATAGTTTCTCATTTATGATATCTTTTATGTTCATTGTATCTAGTGTAGATATCCTTAATTTTTTGATATGGTGGTTACACGGATTGGTATATCCGGATCTTCTTATGGGATGTTATTCCTTGGTATTTAGGGTGTATCTTGTGTAAGCCTTGTTCATTGTTCTTCTTGTACATATACATACTTTGGTTCATGAGAAGAGTAGTGCCCTTCTTATGGAAACTTGTGTCATAATGCACCACAGTTGGATCCACTATACCAGTCAGGGGTTGGAGAGTATGTAGTGTAGATATGTGATCATACCCTCCTTGTGCATGTCTTGTTCCTTGTGAGTGTCGATCATACACCTCACGTATGACTAACCAGGCCCTTATTTTTGTGCAAGTTTGCAAGCCGATCACATGTTAAAGCTGGTACTCACTCTCTTAGTCATTAGTATTTTTTGTTCATTGCCATATTGCTCATTTTTGTATTTATTTTCAGTATTTTCTTTATTGCGTATCTCTTGTACATGTATATGGCATCTTGTATATTCATATATATTTACTACTACATAGTTTATATCATTGATTAGAACTGCTGTTAGAGATGTACTTCGCTCCATTCCTGACTGAAAAATATTTTTTGAGGATCCGGGAGATTAGTGTCCGACATACTATGAACTTTGACCTATAAATAATGCAGACCTGGACCCACTAGTTCTGGAGTGATTGCCGGAAGGTTTATCCGGATCGCTAGTCTTTCATAGTTCGTTTTTTTTAGTATTTTGGTACCAAATTTGTTTTCGACATATAGTTTGAGTTTTGGATATTGTTTCTATTATTGTTGTTATATATTTTGACTGTATAGTTATGTTAGACTTCTTGTATATCTTATCGTGCTATAGAATTATGATTGAGTATTGTGTTGAATTAAGTTTATTACTCTCTTCTTGGAGTTGAGATATTATTGGAGGATTATACATTATTATGAGATAATTATATAGTATAGTTGACCAAGACAGCATTCTACCATCGATGCTGCGGTGTAGGCTGGACGTACCCACGTACTCGTGCCCCTTCACCGGGTATGGGTCGTGACAGATTCCAAGAACTATAAAGGAGGGTAGTACTCCATGTTACAATGACGTGACACCACAAGAGGGAGTGAACCTCTGCTTCGGGTCATGTCACAGTGGCGTAACACCGCATATAGTCAATGATACAACATATATGGGCTTGGAGGACCTCTGATATTATATCTTTGCAATTCTACCATTTAGTTTTATGCTTTTAGTTCAAAAAAAAAATCTATTAGGCATCTAGCTATTGGTTCAAGAGAGGATCATTGATTGGAAGAATATCAGGAATAGTGGATAGTCCTTAGAGACATTGAGGGGTTACGGACCCAGAACCACTGTTGTCTACTCCTTGTTCTTTGTGAAGAATAATTTCCCATAGAAGGATAGCTTTGACGCCTTAATGAGTTCTCGGATAGAGTGAATGTCCGATGTGCTTTGCAGGAAGCACGTAGTATCAGCACTACAAGGGACTGAGATCCCATGCTATA
The DNA here is from genome assembly GCA_036927795.1 of Iris macrosiphon. Lineage (NCBI taxonomy): Eukaryota > Viridiplantae > Streptophyta > Magnoliopsida > Asparagales > Iridaceae > Iris > Iris macrosiphon. The sequence goes on along the minus strand of JAYESA010000010.1, from coordinate 15,127,066 downwards.
GTGGCGTGACACCACCAAGAGGTAAAATATGTAAATCCTCGGCATTAAGTCATGTCACTGCGACGTAGCACCGCATATAGGCATGCGGCCTAATATTGTAGAATAAAGAGTGGTAGGCAGCACTACAAAGAGGAAGTAAACCTCATGTTACAGTGGTGTGACACCACACGAGGGAGTAAACCTCAGCTTTGCGAGCCATGTCACAGCGGCGTAACACCGCAAAGGAAGCGCAAGACTTTATGCTGGATAGTTTGATACTACAAAGAGGGAGTGAATCTCATGCTACAGTGGATGACACCACATGAGGGAGTGAACCTCGGCAGAAGGCCATTTCATAACGGTGTAGCACCGCAGGAAAGCGCAATGCTTCATTCCAATGAATCTTTAAAAGAACTCACATATAGTGTATGGAAAGAGATACAGGTTGTCTCTTGGAAGAAAATTTATAGACAACCAAAATACATACACCGAAATCAGGCGTGCACAGGGCCTTCAATGTGCAACCGGAAGCACAGCTAATGTCATTGTGTGAGTGGGAAGAATTGCAACTATGGTACAGAATTCAAGGCTTAGTCCATTCTTGTATCATACTGTTATTTAACCCATGCAGGAAGATTCAAGTCAAAATGACATCTATCCCAATGCATGATGGACAGTCACTGTGAGGAACGCTTAACCTATATATTGAGATATGTGGGAGATTGTTAGTATTTTTGCCTTTGGACTAAGAAAAATAGTCCCGTATTGACTGCACCACCAAGTGGGTATCTCAATATAATACTTTGTGGTGGGGCACATGGGTGCCATGTGGGGTATTTTTCTAGGAGAAAAAAATGATTAACTCCTCATGAAAGCATTTATGCTTTTTGTCATGCTCTTGAAATTATTTTCATAGGAGCTAAGCCCCAAAGGGGCTTAGCGACTCGGACTCAGACTCGGGCTCAAGGGCACAAAGTGGCGCTTTGTTGGCGCACTTTGCACTTAGCATCGTCGTATGACGCTTGTGCGGATTTGATGTGCTCATGCGCTCGAATATGCGTGACCGCATGCACGGCAGCATGGGCTGGCCACATGCGTGGCTGCATGTGCTGCGGCATGAGCCGCCACATGAGCGGTTGCTTGTGGGACCGCATGAGCAGTTGCATGCAGGTCCGCTGCTATCGGATAGATTTAATCAGTTATGGTAAGATTTAGTCATTAATTTAAATTCGATATTTGTGGCATTTGAATTTAATTCATTCCAATCATGTAGGATTTAAATTAATAATATGATATTTAAATTTAATTTATTCCAATCATGTAGGATTTAAATTTAATCATGTGAGATTTGAATTTAATTCAAATCAATCATATGAGATTTAAATTTAATTTATTCCAATCTTGTGGGATGTGAATTAAATTCATTCCAATCTTTTTGTAATTGATGGACGGCCAGGATTAGGATTAGGATTAGGGATTCCTTCCTATGCCTATAAATACTCTCTTCAAATTCTATTTGAGGACTTACTTCAAAAATTATGAGAGGAAGAGAGTTGTCGTTGGAGCCGTCATTAACGTCCAGGAAGTTCAAACAAGGTGGTGACAACGAGCGTTCCAAAAGTTCTACGTGAACTTGCTGGTTCCTGGGAGCAGATCGTGTGGGACGAATCTTGCTTTGAGCAACGGTAATCTTAATCACCCCAGCAAGCAGATTTTTTTTTCTTCTCCTTTCTCTTCTCTTCTGCTAGTTGTAATTTCGTTCTGTCCGTCTAAAACTACGAGTGCAAGTAAGAACGTGAAGTTTATTTTTTCTGATTTCTTTGTAATCTTGAGAGCAAGTTATAATTAGAATAATTATATAGTTCTTCGTGGAAATCGAGAATAGTCAGAGTGAAAACTTTTGTGTGAACCTCTGATCTCGACCACGCATTCTTTCATCTTTAGTTAAGCATCGAGACTAATAAGCTCTCGTGAAAAGGGACACGATTCGATTTTTTTTTGAAAACTTATTTCTTAACCTAGTGGAAAGTACATATAAAAAAAATTCTCAAAATATTGTTGTTATTCCTTTGTAAGTCCCTCGAATTACTTAATAATTAAAATTATAAACATCCTCTAAATTACTAATAATTGAAGTTGTAAACCTCCTCTGTTTAAGTAACTAACACTGACGTATCAATTTTTTCCTCAACTATTTTGCTTTCTCAATTTTTCCCACTCCTTACTCCGTCCATTTCTCACCGACAAACATCAACATGCTTTAGTATCTCTCTACTATTATAATTAACAACATGATATTATCTAATTAAACAAGTATTCAAAATTTTATAAATATATTTATGACAAATTATAATTCAAATAATATTTAAAATATTTTATATAATTAATTTTTTTATCTATCTTTGTAATAATATCATAAAAAATTTGATACGTGTAACGTACATAAATTTACTAGTACCAATAGATGGTTAACAAATCCAGACAACCTTAGATGTGAACATCAATGCCTCGTTTGGTTCGCTGAAAGGAAAAAAATGAAATAAAATCAATTCCTTGTTCTTTTCCTTCATTTGAAAAATTATAATTTCTGTGTTTGGAGAGGCCAAGAAAATTTGAAGGAAAAATGAATTCCCTAAGGTGGGAAAGTGATTTCTTGGTTGGGCAGGGGATCACTTTCTCTCCTATTTTTTCTTCCTATGGAAATATTTTTTCTTTCCTCATATTTTTCTTTGACACCCAAATGTATGAAATTAATCACTTTTTTTTTTCCAATGTCAAAATTTTACGAACGAAACGAGGCCCAAGAAAAGAAGTTATTTAAGGAAGGACCAGCCTGAAGATTCCTTGTTCTTTAGATGTTCTCAATGCAATTTGTGTGCTAATTAAAGATGCTCTAATGATTCTCTTTCTTTCATCAGTTCCATATCTTTACTATTGAGTCCAATTTTGTTCACCCTCTAAAACACATGACAACACTTAAATGAAAGAGTAAAAATAAATTCTAGTTTTGATGGGTGAATAAAAATATACATGTTCTATTGCCATATGAACAATTATATATATCCTCTTGCCACATCTAGCTAGCTAAAAAAAATGCATGCTTTTGTCAAGAACCAAGTGAGATAGACATCTCTACTCTTATAACGAGGCTTTGAAACGACTCAAAATTGAACGGTTTAAGCTTTAAAACTGTCAATTTTATCCCTGTGTCCAAATTAGACTTATGGACAGGCATTTCTAGCTATTTCATATCTTCTGAACATGATGGTAGTATTTATTTCAGCAACCAGAGAATTACTTGAAGATCCTACTGAAACTGGAGCAACTGTTGGAATCCAAACCCAGACAAGTGTACCTTGCCAATCTTGCAGTATTTGCTACATAATGTTCTCTTGATTTAATTTTATGATAGAAATGTTCAACCTAGGACCGTATGACATTACTTAACGTTCGAACAAGATTCGGGTGTCAATACCATACGAGGAGTTGTGTAACGTCACCTAGAGATTGATATCACGATCCTATACATTTTCGTGCTTGCATTATCAAGTACGTCATACCATAGGACACTTGACACTGTTCATGAGAAAATCTTCCTGAGATATTCATGGTGATTCTGTATAGGATACATGATTCACGACATAGACTTTATACATATACTTGGCTATCATTATGACTCGCTGCATCAGTTAGAGGTCATGATCTTGCGTGTCATGGACATGAGACGTGTGATTACATTGGGTGGGGAGAGACACACAGGCTACAGGCTGATTATATATATAAAACCCTTATTATTGCGGTGCACAAGACTCTACACCCGAACTTGGCCGATTACATGATATTACTGCTACCGGCTCCCCGACACAGAGCTTGTAGCGGTTTCAGCCTGAGTTCTAGTGATGCTCTCACTTGCATATCACATAGCTGGTTATATAGTTTACCCTATTGTTATTGTTTCATTTATTATTGCACTGCATTTATTTTATTTTTTGAGTTATTTGTGTACCTAGCTATGTCCCCTGAGGACCTAAAATCCGGATTATGTCCCCAGGTATAGCTGAGGAGATCTATCCCGAGATATACGGGACATGAGCAGAAGCAGGAACAATACCAATACCAGAGGATGAGGTGATCGCCGAGGATTTTTTTTGTGTATTTGCTTTATTATTCTCAGTTATTTCTATTGTTGTCTCTTATTTCCCGTTTATTCAAAATATTGTAACAAACTCATTATCGGGTTGTTCTCCGAGACTTTTTATGGAGATTTGTTGGATATATTTGATCTTGATTATTCTGACATTATTTTGTGATTATTTATTGTGGATGAGATTAGATTTATTCATGTGACCTATATCGTAGACCTTTATTGTTGTTTTACAGCTTAAGTACACCCTAATGGGTTCATTAAATTATGTTTGTCCATTGGTGTGTGCTGCTGGCTATTGCCACTGTTTGTGGTATTAAACGAAAGAATGAAAGTGTATTTCAATGACGGGGTTTATACGAAACCCGTGCCCTTTGGTTTACAAACAAACTTGTACAATTTGATCCTATACGAGGATGTGGGAGTACAATTTATTTAATCTGGGTATAAATTGCTATAGGTGTCTGATCTGCAGTCGATCACTTTAGCCCTTGGACCACACGATGTTGAAGAAGTGCCGTGGAAGACAGGTAGCAGCTTCGAAGGTTGCAGAAGAGGGTGGGTGCACGATGCCAAAGTCGTCGATCCCTGCTCTTTGCCTGAGCCCCGGACTCTCTCTCTCTCTCTCTCTCTCTCTCTCTCTCTTGACCTCCGGTTCGATCTTTCTGGGAAGTTCGACCTTGTTCGATCTTCAAGTTTGAAGTTTTTTGACCTTGTTCCCCATTGATAGGGGTCTCTATTTATAGAGTTTTGGTGACAGTGACCACTCTGTCGGTGTAAAAATCGAGGAATAAAAAGTACAGCACCATTTTACACAACGGTTAAAATAACCAATGCCTGCGTATAGATGACCTTTTCAGTGAGCATGTGACGCGTGTCCAACTAAGGGGACAAAATGCGTATATCTGCTGCGAAGATCACGGCGTAGAAGCCACATAGGTAGGTATCCCTTGTGTAGAAGAGGTTGGCGTAGAAGCCAAATGACTGTCACCCTGGCGTAGAAGCCGGATAGGCATAGAAGCCGAATAGGCGTAGAAGCCGAACAGGCGTAGAAGTCGAATGGTCGTAGAGACTGAGTGGGCGTTTGAAGCCGAATAAGCACAGATCTTGAATGGGCGTAGAAGCCGCTGCGTACCGTGCCAGAGTGCTGATGTGGATGTCTTTAGCCGAAATTACGGCTTTTGAAGATATAATCAAATCTCTTGCAGAGATTTGCCACCATTTTGTGCATTAAATACGGAGGAGTATTTTGAAGGTCTGCAGCCCTTCTGTGCAACTGTCGCAGAGATGTGCCTCCAGAGAAACTATTACCGCTCTGTGCAATTTAGACGTAGAGACGTGCCTCGAGCCCCGTACGAAGTGCAGCTTTTGACGTGGCAGGCGGTTTGTCTACTGCGGAGCATAAAACAGCTCATGTTTGCCTATGTAAAACAAGGCAGCGTATCCCCTTGTACGCGAAAGAGCAGTTTATGCTGAGGGAACGTCAGTAAACGATGGTTCGGCGATATCTTAACCAAATCCTCTGCATTAAATGCAGAGATCCGCCATCATACTGTGGTGCGCGTCCCGAGGGGTCTGTCCTCGTTTCCAGCCGTCGTCTGGGTAGCCGTGCAGCACTTTTTGTCAGGAGTCAGAGGTCAGGTTCACTGCGTGACTTGACAGGTTCATTTCGGGGAAGACGAAGCGTTCCTCGTACGCTTTAACGCTGCTTTGAGAGCGGATGAGTTTTATGCCATAGAGGCGATAAAGAACCCTGTTCACGCTGGAGCGGCCTGGACGTACTGCACTTACGCGGATGGTCCTTTGAGCTTGTACTTCACGTTGTGTTTAGTGGAGAAAGCTCTGCTTGTACGCTTGATGGCTCTGAAGGCCTCTGTTTATGCTGTTCTGCATCAGTATGCTGCGTAGCTCCTCCCAGCGTATTTTTTATGCTTCTACAAGACCCCCTTCAAAGCTTTTAAATTTCTCAGAATTTGAAACGCTATGAATAAAGCATGAACGGCCCCTCGTAACTCGAAACGTTTCTGAATGGAGCATTGAAACGGTCGATGCGGACTTTATGGCGGATTTATTGGGGACCGCTGTGATCTCTTTCGCGTATAAAAAGACTGGGGGAGTTAACCTGTTCTCCCCACATTTCCATCACCATGCAGAGATGATCGCCGGAGTTCGTCGGGTCGACCTGAGGAAGAAGGAGATCATGTTCTTCCAGCATGTAGGGAGCCAAAAAAGATGGCATCTTCGAGCAAGTGTCCACTGCAATGATGGATCATGGAAGGATATCTTAGCCTCCCTTGCTCGGGATAATCAGCAACTTTATATGGCTTTTGCCCAGGAGAGAGGAAGGGTCGTATTTGACCACACCGCTTGCAAGTGGTGTCATCTCCCGTTGCCTCCGGTGACGAGAGTCAGACAGACTTGCTCTGTCCCGGCTTGAGCGGCGCACGAAGCATGGGATCTGCATCATTTATGCAGGCCCAGTTCTGTATCCTCCCGCCAGCGATCTTCTTGTTCATGACTGTGGTGGTCGATGAACTGCCATGGAAGAAGAGGAAGACCTACACCGATGCGAGAACCCGGTAGAACGAATTCTGGGGGCGATCTTCCGACGACGATGATGAGGAAGCCCTTTGTAGACGGGATTTCCCTCATATGTAGTCAAAAGAAATGAAAAAAAAACTCTTTGTAGACAGGATTTCCCTCATATGACTTTAATCTTTAATAAAATCGTCTTTCTTCTCTGCATATGATCGTCTTGCCATACGTTGCTGTGAAGTCTGAATATGTGTAGCTTCGACACGTCTGATTCTTTATGCCAACTCTGATAAGAAGAGTATTAGGCCATGTCCTTTACGTGTAGCGAATAGTCCATAGAACGCTGTTTAAGCCTGTTGAACCTTTAGAACTGTTTTATTGCTAGGACTGAGGGACCGCGTAGAGCTCTGAACTGCTGCTTCTGATGAGCAGAAATTTTGTTCAGACTTCGTCTTCAAGAATAATCTCTTAAAACTCCCTTGGAACATGGTCGAGAAATGGCTGTCAAACTGAGTTGCCATCTTGACAGACGAGATATTCAGACTGGAGTCTGGATGAACCTCCAATTTTGGACCCGAGAAGAGTAATCTCTCAATGTTTGAACTCTGTGTGTTTTGGGTACTTGGGATACTTTGGGGTCAAGAACGAGTATCTTCTGTGTGAACTCTTTGCAATTGACCGCTTCGGGGACTGTTCGGATATGCGGAAAGTCGTTGAGCGTGAAATCATCAGTCTGTAGCCTCTGGGCGTAAAATACCATCGAGCGTAAAATCGTAGACTTGTGGTTCCTGAGCGTGAAGTCGTAGGTTTGTAGCCTCTCGAGCATAAAAGCTACCGAGCACAAAGGCATCCGGGCGTAAAACCATAGACTTATAGCTGTCGAACGTAAAGCCGTAGATTCGTAGCTGTCGAGCGTAGAAAGCTCCTTTAACGTAGGACTGGAGATCTGTAGCCTGTGAGCGTAGAACACCATCGAGCGTGAAATCGTAGACTTGTGGTTCCTGAGCGTGAAGTCATAGGTTCGTAGCCTCTCGAGCATAAAAGCTACCGAGCACAAAGGCATCCGGGCGTAAAACCATAGACTTATAGCTGTCGAACGTAAAGCCGTAGATTCGTAGCTATCGAGCATAGAAAGCTCCTTTAGCGTAGAACTGTAGATCTGTAGCTCCTGAAAAGAAAATTTCTCCGAGCGTGAAGTTTGCGGATCTGTTGCTTCTGAGCGTAAACTGAGCGCCACCGAGCGTAAGATCATCGATTTGGTATCTGCTGAGCGTAAAGTCGTAGGTTTGTTGCCTCTCGAGCATAAAAGCTACAGAGCACAAAGGCATCCGGGCAAAAAACCATAGACTTATAGCTTGCGAGCGTAAAACCGTAGATCTGTTGCTGTCGAGCGTAGAAAGCTCCTTTAGCGTAGGAATCGCTGAACTGCTTTGCGCGAAGAATCTTTTTGAATTTGCTGACTGTCCGCCTTCTCTGAATAATAGGCTGACGTAGGACCCAATCATAACCAAATATTTAATTTAGGAGATTTGGTTACGGTTTCGAGGAGTCCGTCTGAGGATTCGAGGAGTCGACTCGAACTCTATATATATCCCAAGCTTTTGAGAGAAAAACTTTTTATCTGTCTTCTGCGAAAGAGAGCTTTCGACTGTTCAAGTTTTTCTTCGTTCCTTCTCCGAGCACTTCGAGTCTTCAGAAATGGCGCCGAAATAATCTTCCTCCACTAAGAAAAAGAGCATAGGTTCTTCTTCTCATTCTTCTGCCCCAGCGAGGGAGTCTTCGGTTGGGCAAGGTGAACTTCCTTCTGAGCGAAGTATCCCGCCGACGAGCAGCGCACCCGGTCTTAGAGGTAGAGCCTTTGGGGTGACAAAAAACGACAAAAAATCCTACGCACACGTTGAACGTGACCGTGCTAGGTCGTCTTCTGTGCTGATAGCCTCTTTGAGGAAGATGATGCACGGAGGCGTTTTCATCCTTTACGCCCACATTTCTAATGTGCCAGCGTAACAACTCTATATTTTCGTAGTTTCGAGCGTAAAAGTTCTGGCTACCGAAAATTGGCGTATGTCGTAAAATTTGAGTTTTACGCTTGTGGAGGGGACTTTCGGCGTAAAATAACCAAATTTGTACAATCCTAGCGTAGAGCACAGACTGTTGTTTCTTTTGGTCTGTATGTTTGTGCAAGATTTGTTATAACATATTTTCCTTGCACTTTTGCAGTTGATTTGGGTGAGTCTCCACTGGCCGAGGTGATGGGTTCCGCTGCCGGGATGCTGCACTCGAACTATCTAGAGGATCTATCCCACGTGACATTTCCTATCTCCGGACCCCAGTACCCTGAAGGAAGGAGGATCTTGACATCGGCTCAGGGCGAGCGAATGCTGCTGAGCATGATCAATGGGGAGCCCCTAACGTACGTAGACGGGGAGCAGTACATCAAGCCGGCCTTTCTCTTTGGGGACATGATATACAAGCAGTCCCAGACGAAGCCCAAGACCCTGGGTTTTCCCTGCCGAGAGCGTGGTCTTGTATCTGCCCACGATGCCTAGAGATTATCCCATCTCGGCTTTCTTCTATGCCATACATTGCAGGAGGATGTCGTGGACGCTGACTCCCGATCTTCACGGCAAGCCGGGGAAGATCTTTCATCTGAAAGGGGCTGACCAGGGGTCGTTTGTCAGCCGCCCTTTCGGTGTTATGACGTTGTTCAGAGGATTATTTCCGGGCAGTGTCCCGAGTGAAGACAGCTCAGTGATCCAGCCGGTCCAATTGCTGACCTTCTACAACGACTTCATGGGACGAGGTGGGGTATATCCCAAGGAGAATCCTCGGTGCAATGGGTGGATCACCCCAACAAACTTTCGATGGACTTGCCTAGTTAACTGGGCCTTGAAGCACTTTCGGAGAGAGCTGGAGGGCATTGGACTGTATGCCGCTGTGAGTGCGACGAGTGTCGGGTTGCCTCCCAATCCTAATTTATTCTTGGCACTGATGGAGCGATATATTTCGCTCACTGGGACCTTCGCCACTCCACTGGGGGAGCTGGGATTGGCCCTTCATGAGATGGCAGTTGTCTCGAGACTGCCGATGGGGGATACCCCATATGAAGAGTATGTCCCTACCAACCAGGAATTGGGGGACTTGGACCCTCGGGTGGCGGAAGTGTATCAGGAGCTGATGTGTCAATACTTCGCGTGCACCGCTTTTTATAACGAGCCTTCTGATTTGGCTCACATCACCAAGTGGATGTCCTACCTCTTCTTCCACCGAGCCAGGGCCGTCAAGTCGGAGAAAGCCTCGGGGGGCAAGAATGAGCCCGTGAACTGTTTGGGCGTGCTTAGTGCCCAGGTCGTTGAGGATCTTATGGAGGAGGCTAAGGCTCCAGATCAGATTCTCGTTGAGGGGGTAGGAAAGTATCCCGAAGGCACTAAGGCCTACAGTTACTTGAGGCGCTGTCGCAGGCCTCTGTCTAAGGAAGTCCAGCTGGCCGGTTTCCTCTCGATATGGCTGCGTCGAGTAGTAGTGCATGGTACTGCATCCGCAGACTGTATTCACCGGAACATCCTATGGCCGGCAGTGCGCCTGGTGTTCGGGGCAAGACTGGGCTTGCTTCCTGCCATGGTGTGCCGTATACAGGCTGGCCTGAGAGCCATGACTGATGGGCTACTCGTCGATGAAGCTCGGCGTGAGAGTTTTTCCCGGGTGGAATTACCATACCTGTATTTGATGGGATGGTTAATTCTCCACAACCCCCGGGTGTTGTCTCCCGGCTCTGGTAGCAGCTCCGGGGGTAATTTCTTGCTGAACTACAAGGACTCTCCTTGGAATATGAATACCACTTTGGACTGTCGGCTGGCGTTGAACCTCAGTCACGGCTGGAAGCTCCTCTGTACTCCCCCTCCTGTACATCGCAATCAATCAGGGGTGAGACTTGAGGATTCAGGTGGAAAGAAGACCGATCTTTCTCCGGAAGCTTTTAATTGGTTGGTCTGCATTAGACCCTCCCATCTGTTATACAGGAGCGAAGATCATTGCTTCTTCGAGCCCTACTTGCCTAGTCGGTTCGCCCGGCAGTTTGGGTACGATCAGTTGCACGTGGGCAATGCCGTCACCAGCTTCAGGTCCAGGGGCGAACTCATTGATGGAGCCAGAGGGTGGCGATATTTTATCATGGGCTGTACGGGAGCAATTTTCATTGTGCCGGTCATTACAACCTCCACGGAGCTCCGCATTCTCCATTCTTACGCCCAGTTCTATGTGGCGATTAACACCTTCCATCGCGATTTTGATACGCGTGGAAGCTTCAGGGTGCCTCCTCCCCAGTCTGGGGGAAGAGTTGAAGTCCCCTCGATTTCTTCTGACGAGGGTGAGGAGTCTGGCACTCCGGATGAGCCTCTGGTGTCGGTGCCGAGGTGTGAAGTGCCTCCGCCTGCGGGGGCTTTGGTAGTCTCTTCTGGGAAGCGATGGGCTTCTGCCCCGAAGGAGGCTTCTCTTCGTAAGAGGAGGAAGGAGACGGTTGCTCGTCCTCTCCGCATTCTTGTTATTGAGGCTCCTGGGAGTGAGCCTGCATCTCCCTATATCAGGGATGATTCTTTGGCTGGAGGTTCCTCGCCTTTTAGAGAGGGACCTTCTACAGTTCCAGCCGACGGCACCGGAGAATCTTCGCTAGAGGTCGCTGTCGTGGCTACTGCTCCAGGTAGTGGAACGAGATTGCCCGTGTGGCTGCGGCAGATGGAAGAATCTTTCCCTAGACCAGCAACGGATAAAACTTCTGCTGTGTCAGCGAGCACGTCTAGCGAGATTCCAGTTGACGAACCTCGACTGCATCTCGGTGAAGGCTTGGCAGAACTCCGGGCGAAGTCGGTTGGCCCACCTCCTTCTCCAGGTATGATAGTTCGCATTGCGTCATTAGAGCGTGGTTTAGCTACATCGGCTGCAGATACGCCATATATACCGTTGGCTCCGGGTAAATGTCGTCTTTATGTTCTCCTTTAGAAAGATTACCATCATATTGATATCAACTTTCTGGTCCTTTTCTCAGGGGATGGCGTCCACGGGGAATACAGCGTTGAAGCACCTTCTGGCTCTGCTCTGGCTCCCGGCGATGATACAGAGACTTTCGACTTCGAGGAGGAAATACCTTTGGGGGCCAGCTCGCCTGGAGTGGTTTTGTCATCTCGAGAGGAGGACGAGCCCGTCATCGTGACCTCGCCTCTCGCGAGTATGCCGATGACTTCGACCGTCGCCGTTGCACCTCCTTCGATCGTACCACCCGTCGAGGCAGCGATTGTGGCCCCTTCGTCTACAATTATTCCCGGATGGGGACTCGCTGATATCGCGGCCACTCCTGGCGTTCAATCGGATCTAGTTGCGCTGATTGAGCAACATACCAGCCTCTTTTATACCGGTTTGAAAACGATGATATCGATGGTGTTGGCGAAGAGTCTAGACTTCGAGCGCCTGAAGAAGACTTCTCAATTTTCGATCGGGGCTGTCAGGGAGCTCGGCGATCCTGGGGTAGCTGACGCCCTGGAGGCGGTGGTTAATGGTTTAGAGCAACCCATTAACGAATACTTACAGCTGACTCGGGACAGCTTTGATGCTGAGGTCCAGGTCAGATACGACTTCATGACTGCGCGGCTTTCTACGCAGCTGGAAAGCCTAGACAACTCCATCCAAAGACATAAGCTGGAGATGGATAAAAGAAAAGCTGTCATGGAAGAGGCTCTCGCTCTTGAGACGAAGCTCCGATCCGAGCACGAAGGGAACGCAGCGAGGGCCCGCAAGCTGAAGGAAAAACTCGCTCTGGCAGAGGAGTGGGCTTCTCAGTCGTTGGCAGGTCTAAATGTAGCGACTGGTCGACTGAGCGCAGCGCGACGGGATTTGGAGCGTGCAGAAGATGCCCGTGCGGGCTCTCTTCGGGCAAGGGCTGAGCTGACCCTTACGAACAATCCCGAGGCACGGCTGGAGCGGGCTCGCGCCGATGCCTTGGTTTCTAGGAATGAGAGGATAGCGGCACTGGAGTGGCTGATTCGCGATCTGACTGCTCCCCCATCATGATGTATCCTTTCTCTTTTCACTTCCCCAGATGTAATTCTGCTTTTATCGGGAATAAATAAAAGTGACTCTTTTCTGACTTTTGTGGACCCATCATTTCGGAATATAAATGACAGTTTTTTAGGCGAGAGTGATATCAGAGGTAGTATGGACATGATAGACTCTCGATAAATTTTTTAGCAGGATATATCTATTCAGAGGTCATACAGACATGATAGGATATGATCCAGCTAGTTGCGTTCTGGAAGTAGTTTTGTTAGAATTGAGATCCTCGCTATATTCCACTCGAGTAGGGGAGATTAAGCATAGTACCTTTTCAGAAATTTGCCGTTGATAGGAGCCATTAACAGGTCTCCATTAGGCTGGGCTATCCTGTAGGCGCCGTTTGAGAACGTTGTCTCGATCACATAAGGGCCTTCCCACTTGGGCTGGAATTTGCCTTTACTTCTGTGAGTAAGAATCATCGGCCTTCTTACGGCTAGAACTAGCTCGCCGACTTTGAACACTCTTTCCTTTACTCTATGATTGAAAGTTTTAAAAATGCGTGCTTGGTAGAGCGCGATGCACTGCTGAGCTTGGAGGCGTTTCTCGTCTAATCCTTCTAGCTCTTGGAGCCTAAACAGGTCATTCTTTTCTCGAGTCAGCTCACTAGTCACGGCTATCCTGAGTGACGGGATCTGGATTTCAATGGGGAGAACTGCTTCGCTCCCGTAGACCAGCGAGAATGGGGTGCAACCTGTCGGTGTTCGTACCGTTGTACGGTATGCCCAGAGACATTCGCCCAGCTTTTCATTCCAATCTCTCTTGTTTGAAGAGACGAATTTCTTCAAGAGTTTGATAATGGTTTTGTTGAAAGCTTCTGCCAAACCATTAGCAGCTGGATAATATGCCGTAGAGGCGATATTGTGTATCCGATTTTTATCGCAAAATCGATAAAACGCTTGGCTGATGAACTGAGGCCCATTGTCGTAAATTATCCTCCGGGGTACCCCGAAGCGATAAATAACGTAATGCTTGATGAAGCTGATCACATTATACGCCTTTACCTGTAATCCCCCTGATTTTCAAGAATTTTTAAATTTGGATTTTTTTTGTCAATTTTCTGGAATTTTCTGGGAATTTTTACAGGTGTTTGAATTATTAAATGATTTTTTAATGATAATAAATAATATTAAAATATTATGAAAATAATATTTTATGGTATAAAATGGAAAACCAGACATAGGGTAATTTTTCAAGAATTTATTGGACCCCGGATGGATTTTTAAAGCCTAAAAACTAATTAATTAATTGAACCCTAATTAAACCGGGTTATTTACATTAAACCAAACCCAACCAAATTAAACCGACCCGGACCGGCCGGTCTGACCGAACCGGCCCAAACCATTAGCGGGTCGGATCCGGGTCAGACCCGACCCGCCAGTTCCGAGACCCGAACCCTCTTCTTCCCCAAACTGTCCAGACCCCGACTCTTCCCCTTCCGCCGCCGGCTACCGGCCGCCCGCTCGCCTCCCTGCGTCGCCTCCGCTCCCGCAACGTCTGTCGGTCGCCTCCGTCTCTTCCCTTTCCCTCACCGGATGCCGCCTCTCCATCTTCCTCTACCTCTATAAAACCCGGCCTTGCTCCGGCCAAATCCCCTCCTCCACCTACAACCGACGCCGCAGCCCCCGACCTCAGCCTGCCCTCCGCCCAGTCGACTACCGGCGCACCCGTCCCCAGTCGTCGCCGCCTGTCACCAGTTCCCTCCGCCTCCGACAAACCAACTCTCCAGAACCCCCAACCGAGCCCGACGCCGCCGACTCCTCAGCAGCCCGACCTCGCCTCCGGGCAGCCCGCCTCCGCCAGCGAACGCCACCGCCTCCGTCCGGCGAGCTGTCCCCAGCTCCTCGATGCCGCCAACTCCAGCGAGACTCGGACACGGACACAGAAACCCTAACCCTAACCCTAGATGCGGCTTGGACACGACACAGAGCAGTGTCAGTGGGACACAGGACACAACTCGAGACACGAGGACGCGAAGAATTCGGTTTTCTGGAACCCAGTTCAGGTACCCATAACTTCTTGCTCGTAGTTCTGTTTTCGATTCTGTCAGTTTTATCACGTAGCCTGTATGACCCCCTCGGTGCCCGTGCAAACCGCTCGGGGCATCGCGTCCTGTGGTGATCGCACACCGCGATCCAAAAACAGAAAAAACTAAGCCCCGATTTACCCCAGAACTGAGTGCGCCCCGCCAAACGGGACGACTTGGTCGCGTGCAATCTTTATAGATACGTGCGCGTCGTTGATACGGACGTGCAGGATTTCGCAGAAGCTGATTCGGATGTGCGTGCACACCGGAATCAGTGCGTATCCGCGGACACCGCCCCGTATTCGACTTTACTGAATCTCGCTGTAACTTAGTGTACACACGTCGAATCGAGACGAAACTTGCACCATTGGACTCGTAGCAATACGCTGGTCCTGTGAGCCAAGTTTGGTTCGATTCTGAGAACGTTGACAAAATTGTGTGTCGTGGGCCCCACAGCTCCACTCGACGGGCGATTTTGAGAACGGCTCATCGGAATCCAATTCTGGAAGTTCCGTTGGGTTCGTATCATCGTTCCTGACCTGTTGACACTAAGTTGTACTAATTTTGAGACCTTTGACCCTGACGCATTTTTCGGTGCAAAGCGGCACACATTTGGACCCCGCCTTGCCCCAAAATTAACGTTTTTGTCCTTGTCTCCAAATTGGACTCAAGGACAGGCGTTCCTAGCTGATTAATATTTTTTGGATCTGATGGTGATGTTTGTTTCAGCAACCGGAGCAGTCCCTGGAAATCCAGCTGTTGCCAGAGCTACAATTGGAGCTGAAAACCCAGGCAAGTGTACCTTGCCATAAATACAGTTTAATGATTCATTATCTCTTGACTTATTTTATTGTGATTGTTGTAAATGCTCAACCCTAGGGCCGTGTGACTTGCTTAGCGTCCGATCATAGTCGGGTGCCAACACCGTACGCGGGGTTGTGCAACGTCACTTAGAGCTGGTTATCGTGACATTTATAATTCTCGTACTTGCCCTATCAAGTACATTATACCCAGGACACTTGACACAGAGCATGAGACAGAATCTTCCTGATTATTCAAGGTGGTTCTGTATAGGATATAGATTTCATGACTTGAGCTATATTTTTCTTAGATCTTAACAAATGACTGATTTCATTAGTTTAATCTTGCGTAACATGAACATTGAGAACTGTGACGTAAGATTACATTGGGTGGAGAGAGTATTACCATATCAAGGCTGAATATAATAAATATATTGTAATCTGGATGTGTCCTAGTCTCTGACACAGAGCTTTGGCACCAGTTCTGGACCTTCGAGAAAATACTGCTACGGTTTCTTGACACTGATCCTGTAGTAGTCCCAGCCTGAGTATGACTAATAACTCTCACTTGCATTATCACATAGCTGGTTTAATTACTTACCCTATTGTTCTTTTAATTCTGTACTACAGTATATTTTGGCTTGTGATTTCTGTACCTTGCTATGTCCCCTGAGGACCTGGAATGGATTATATCCCCAAGTTTAGCAGACGAGATCTATCCTGAGGTGTACGGAACAGGAACACTACTCGGAGCAGTACCTGAACCTGAAGATGAGGTGATCGTTGAGGACTTCTCCTGAATAATTGCTTCGCCATGCTCAGTTTTATGGCAAATGGACTTTCTTTCCTGTTTAATTAAACTCTTTATTTCCTGATTCTGAGAACATTGTAACAGACTTATTATCGGATTGTTCTCCGATTTTATTTTACTTTGACTGGTTGTTGTTTAATATTTTATTTGCTGTTATTGTTATCTTTATTCTGTGGATGAGATTAGTAAACCCTGACTATTGTAATACAGCTTAAGTATGCCCCGATGGATCCATTAAATTGGGTTTATCCATCGGTGTGTACTGCTGGCCATTATCACGCGTCCAGTCCCTCGGTATTTTGGAATTGGGGCGTGACATTACCTTAGTGAGAGGGATCTCCTCTGCCCATTTGGAGAAGTAATCCGTGATGGCCAGTATGAACCGATGACCCCTGAAAGAAGATGGGTGAATAGGACCGATGATATCCATACCCCATGCTTCGAAAGGCCAGGATGCGACCGTAGGATGTAGATGTTCAGACGGTTGATGTATGAAGTCTGCGTGAACCTGACAGGCTCTACATTGTCTTGCATACCGTATTGCATCTGCGATCATAGTAGGCCAGTAATAGCCCATTCTCCTGATGCGATCCTGTAGCTTAGGACCGGGTTGATGCGCTCCGCATACGCCGTCGTGAGCTTCCCGGATAATCTGCTGTGCTTCGTCATTAGAGAGACATCTCAATAGCAGTCCGTCGTAGGTCCGACGATATAGGCATTGTGAAGATGCGTCGTAGTAGAAGCGTAATGATCGTCTTTTGACGGATACTGCTTCTTTGGGGTCCTCCGGCAAGATTCCGTATACGACAAAATCTACGAAGGGACTTCTCCAGTCTCTTCTAGGGGGATCTGTGTTCATAGCGTAGCTGCGTTCTATGTGAAAGTTGTTCTTCACACAGAATAAATCTCTGTTAAGAAGGATTACCGAATCCTGCCTTCTTATAGGAGTGGCTAAATCTGCAGCTAGACTGGCTAGGGCATCAGCTTCTAGATTCTGAGATCGAGATACATGCTCTAGGAAGAACCCTTTGAATGTCATGGCTATCTCGACCGTCGCTAGTTGATAGGGGATGAGGTCTGGATTTCGGACTTCGTATATTCTTCTGACTTGATTGACGATAAGCAGAGAATCACCGAATGCTTCCAGGGACTCGACCCCCAGCTCTTTGGCGACTTGGAGCCCGATTAGCAGAGCGTTATACTCTGCCACATTATTGGAGCAGGGCTCGCTAAGAGAATACGCTCGGTAGATGATGAGCTGATCAGGAGTGACCAGGACGACTCCTACTCCTGAAACGACGTTTCCTCTAGGACCGGTTCTGGAGGCACCATCGAAGAAGATTGCCATGCATCACTTTCCATTGCGGAATTACATTCTGTAACTTCGTCGGGAATGTCCTCGTATAGTTTGGAGGCCTCCGGGATCGGATGAGCAGCTAGGAAGTCAGTCAGCGCTTGGCCCTTGATGGACTTCTGTGGTACGTACACCATGTCATATGGTGTTAATAGCATCGCCCAAGTCGCGAGTCGGGAATTAAGAGCACTAGGCTTGCTCATCAGTACTCGAAGAGGGTTGATCCTGGAGATGATATGAATAGTCTGGCCGGCGACATAGTGCCGCATCTTCTGGATAGCGAACATCAGAGCCAAGCATTCTTTCTCCACTGGGTTATACCGGTGTTCGGCTCCGACCATCATCCTGCTGAGGTAGTAGATAGCCTGTTCATGACCAATGTCGTTCTTCTGTGCGAGAAGAGCTCCTAGCGAATGATCCATCGCTCGAACGTACAGCAAGAATGGTCTTCCCATGACGGGAGGTACCAGAACTGGCGGACTGGTGAGGTAGTGCTTGATATCTCCGAACGCTTGTTGACAGGCTTCGTCCCATACGAAGGATATACCTTTCTTCATGAGATGAGAAAAGGGTTGACATCTCCCCGAGAGGTTGGATATGAATAGCCGGATATAAGCCATGCGGCCTTGAAATCCTCGGAGTTCCCTCAGATTACGGAGCGGTCGCATTTCTACGATTGCCTGGACTTTGTCGGGGTCCACCTGGATGCCTTTGCGGTGATGACAAATCCCAGGAACTTGCCACTGGATACACCCAGAAAGGACTTCGTAGGGTTCATCTTGAGTTGATGTTGGCGCATTAACTCAAATACCGTCCTCAAGTCTTGAATGTGATCACCTTTGAGGTGACTCTTGACGGCTATGTCGTCCACGTAACATTCTACTATTTTGCGTAAATGCTCATGGAATATGTTACTCATAGCCCGTTGGTATGTAGCCCCGGCGTTCTTTAATCCGAAGGGCATGACCGTATAGCAATATACCCCCAATGGTGTCCGGAAGGCTGTGTGCTTCTCGTCTTCAGGATGTATCTTGATCTGATTGTATCTTGAGAATCCGTCCATGAAAGATATGCGTTCAAAGCCGCAGGTGTTGTCGATCATGATGTCCGTGATAGGAAGAGGGAATTCATCTTTGGGACAGGCCGCATTCAGATCTCGGTAATCGATGCAGATACGTACCTTCCTATTTTTCTTCATGACTGGGACAACGTTGGCGACCCAGTCGGGATGTTGTTCTTCCCGGATGAAACTACAGGCTATCAACTTCTTGACTTCAGCTTCAATGGTGTCCATCATATCCGGGCGGAACCGGCGTTGGTGCTGCTTCACAGGCTTTGAGTCGGTTAATATGTTGAGTTTGTGAGTAGCCACCTTCGGGTCTAGGCCCGACATGTCCTCATAATCCCATGCAAAGACATCAACGTATTCCTTTATCAGCTGTATGATTTCTTCCCTTTCAGCTGGGGGAAGATTGTCACTGATAAATATCGGCTTTGGCGAAAGTTTACCCCCAACATCGATTTGGATAACTTCGTCTTTGGTGGGAGGTTCTCTTTGCTCGAAGAAGAATTCCCACTGCGTATCCATTTGTTGAGCCCAAGAGTCATTCTCAAATGGCTCAGAATCCTGTTTATCTGCTTCTGAGGGATCTGTCACTACCATATTTACTGATAGTGTTTGTTTGAGAGCATCAGGTGAGTCGGGGGGCGACGAGCCGTTCTGGGAGGAGGAAAAGATGTCCTCGTCTGACTTGGAAGTCGTAAGGGAGGTGGCATACCCTAACCCGAAACGAGTTTGTCGATAGCGGGGGTTGCCGCACGGCGACGTTCGTCTGCCTCTTTCGTAGTTGAGGCCTGGCTTCCGCTTCAAGTCGTAGCCCATGTTTTGCATGATCTTCAGCGCTTGCGGGCTGTATCGGTGAACTTACATTTTTCCAGTATCGTCATCGAAAGGATCTTCCTGGTTAGCCGGTTGATTGCGCATGCGGCCAAAGAATATTGGACGCTGACTGCTGCAGGTAGGCAGGACAATGAAGATAGAATCCTCATGGGGTCCATACGTTGTGATAACGTTGGATGATGACGCTACTTCCCAGACATACGGACGGTAGGAGTTTATAGCTTCCAAGAATTTTTGTGCTATGGGTTCTACCTCGTCATGGGGAGTGGATTCATGTTTCGGCATTTGAGCATCAATATACTGGAAAAGAGGATGTTTATTATCATCTGAAACTCCGTTTCTGGTTGCATTTACATCAGTCGGCTGCCTGTCGCGCCGAAGGTTGATGACCAAGGGTGGGGGCTTTTGGTTCAAAATGATCACCAGAGGATCACTCCCTTCTCCTGACCTGGTCTTATTCAGGTGGATAGCCACGGGCTCTATGGCTTTTGGACGAGTGGTTCGTCCTTTCACTCTGATTGACAGCGGTGCGGCAGAGGGTTCTCCTAGCTCCCGGTGGGATCCCTTCTCTGCGTCGCCTGACACTTCTTCCGTGTGGTCTTGGGAGTATAACACGACATCGAAATAGTAGGATTCTATTCCTTTGAACGGGTTTAGGTCAGCCACCTCCGTTTGTACCGTTCCTTGTGCATCTACATATTTAAGGCATTGATGTAGGTTTGAAGGAACGATGTTGTGGTCGTGGATCCACGGTCTTCCCAGCAAAATGTTGTAGGATACCTCTGAATCGATGACGTAACATGTGGCCACCGATCTAAGGTTGCCGATCTGGATCCTCAGGCAAATTTTTCCCAACGGCTTACTTCTTCCGGCGTTGAAACCCACGATTGTAGTGGTGGTGTAAGCCAATTCGCTGGTAGGAATTCTCAGTGGTCTGAGCAGACTGTGAGGGATGATGCTGATCGACGATCCCGGGTCTATGTGAATCCGATCGACCTCCATGGAACCGACGTACCCGGTGTAATAGAGGGGCCTGTCATGCTTGTTATGTTTTAACAACATGTCGTCTTGGGTGAAAGTGATATTTGGGACCACCTCCATCACACTGTGGCATTGAGGACACGCCACTGGTTCTTCGTCGGGGGACTTGAGCTGGGTCAAGTATGCCTCCGCCTGCATCAGCGCTTCACTCAGGGCTAGACGAGTGTCTTGGGAGAGCCTGAGTAGCTCGAAGATGGACAACTTGGCTGGCGTATTGGCTAGTTGGGCCAGGATGTCGAAGCTGTATGGCTTCTCTAAACCTTTGCTTGGAATGTTTTTCACAGGTTTATCAAAGCGCACTTCTTTTTGCTTCCCCTTCTCCGCCGGGGTTGGTTTAGAAGGACTGATATCTGGTACGACGGGACCTTGCTCTGAAGGTTTGGCTGTTGGAGCGTCCGCCGGTGCACCTTCCTGACTTGCTCCGTAGTCGTTGAGGTAGGCTTTTCCTGAACGGATTACAGCAAATACCTCGTCTTTGTCCGATGCCGAAGAAGTCGCGATCATATGGCAGGGCCTGTATTTGGAGCTCTTTTTGGATGTAGGCTTAGTAGCCTTAGTTTCTTCCTCGAGCTCTGACACCAAATCTGGATGAACCCACATAATCTCGCCTTGCCGGGTAGTCAGGGGTACCAGGTCGTGATTTTGATCCCTAGCTGGAGGGAGATTGACGATATTCATCGTTGTCCGGGAGATAGGTGCAACGCCATCCGGGATCTCTTGGGGAGACAGATTGCCAAACTGCAGAGAGATCATGTTGGCCGTGACCGTCTTCTCGGTATTGTGCAGAGTGATGGCCTTAGCATCGATTAACCCCTGGATCTTTCTTTTCAGTATGTAACACACCTTTGTTGGGTGGTGTACGTATCTGTGGAAGATGCAGTATTTGGGGTCGTTAGTATTGTCGACTTCTTAGGGCCGCCTTAGCTCTGGAAGGGTGATCTTGCCGCTTTTGACGAGACACTCGAATATACTAGGGATATCGTCGTCGTCAAAAGAGTAGACTTCGACGGGCCTGGAAGTCCCGGGTTTCGTCTGCGTGGTCGCCGCGGTCTTTTGTCTGGACGTATTGACCGTCAGAGCTTCTTTTCCCTTGGAGCTGCGAGGATGGTCGCTGCTGGGAGATGACCTTTTGCCTCTATCGGAGGCGGAGATCATGATGCCATTGTCGCGCGCCTTGCGACCGTTGTCTTCGACGGCTACTGCCGAGATGATGAACGAGGGCCAATCATGGAACTGATACGGTCCTGTGAACACCGAGACTACGAGAAGGAGGTTCTTCCTGCAAATGTCTACCAATACAGAGTCGGGAACTCCTGGAGGCATCTGTAAGGTGGCCTGACGAAAACGTTCGATGAAGATGCGAACGTCCTCCTTTTCCTTCTGCTTGACTTCGATGAGAGAGGACATAGACATGTCCATTCCTCCCTCATAGAATCGCATGAAGAATAAAGCTCTAAAGTCTTCGAAGGAAGTAATGCAGTTGTTCGCCAAGCTACGGTACCAGTGATAGGCTACTCCTGAGAGACAGCCTTTGAACACCCGAGTGAGGAGGGCGTCGTTCCCTTGTAGCAATACCGTCATTATACTGAAATAGTTCATCTACTGGCTTGGTGATGTTTTTCCCTCGAACAGGGCCATAGTCTAAGGTTTGTACCTTGGCGGGAAAGGGACCTCCTCCCAGATAGCTAGGTAGGGCTGGTTGATTCCCAGTTTTTGAGCTGATCTTTGTGCTTCAAGGCGTCGAACTGGGCTTTCAACTCCCCTACTGCCTGCATCAGATTTTCAGTCGGAAGCGGGGCTACGGAGTGGTGCGGAGTTGGTTGTATCGTAACTCCAGCGGGAGGTAAGGCATCCTTTGAGTGAGGAAGCGGAGGAAATGCTGACTCTTGATCTAGCGCAGGCTCTTGGCTCGGGTTGGATGGTGGTAAGTCCACCCCCACACGTATCTGAGTTGGCGGGACTGATGCTTGAGCCATGGCAGTTGCGTGCTGAGTTAGCATCATCTGGTGCATGTTCTCTATCATGGATTGCATTTGTTTCAGAGATGTCTCCAGTATAGTGATGCGTTGTTCCGTGTTCCCTGACGGTGAAGCTTCCTCGCATTCATCTTCAACGGCGTAAACTTCCATCTCCCTGGGTGTCATTGAAGGATTAGTATAGGTCGCTGTAGAAGTTGACTCTACACTTTCTGCCTCTGATTCGGGGGCTTGGCGACCCCCAGCGTCGGAATCAGAAGAGGACGAAGCTGGTTGTCGTGGCCTTGCGCGAGTGTTTTGGAACACCCCGGCTTCAGCATTCCTGAGGAGCTCACTGAACCTCCTTCGGCTCGGGGGCCTGGAGGGATGACGTCTTGAGCTCGACCCTCCTCCACGTATGTGTGAAGCCATGTTCACAGATGCATGCGCGGGTTCCTCTTCCTGGAAAGACTGAGAGTAGCTCAATCGGTCGAAAACTGACCATTTTGCTTTAGAACAGCAGCAGTCGATCACAATTTTATGACTATTACAACATTGCTCGCTAGGGGGCGTAATAGATATGTTGGAAGGTCCCCTTTCCTTACGCTTCTGGATCAGATATGCGCGCAAGTCAGGAGGAGTAGAGGAAGAAGATGACGGATTGTTCCTTCTGTTCCCATCAGTGGGCATACGGAGATTGGGCACCATGGTTTTCCCTACGCCACCTGTGTACAACAGATTGGCCATCTGGGTGGCGGATAATCCCCGGGGAGGGTGCCTTCCCATAGCCTGAGCATGCTTTACGTCGTGGGACTTCGCCTGGCGTAATTTGGAGATTTACTCAGACTGGCATAAAGCTGAAGAGGTTCTCAGTCGGCCGTCGGCCTCCCGCGTAATCAGGAGGGTAGGTAGATTGCTTCTTTGCTGGCGTAACGGCCGAGAAGCTGAGTACCCCGCCGCTTGCTCCCCCTGCGGAAATCACAGTGCTCATCTGGCTCCCCGTAGAGGTCAGATATTGTCTTGCACGTGGAGCGTGATTTGTACTTCTGACTTGGCGCTGAGGCATCATCAGAAGTTTGGTCTGTACCGCGCATAGCAGAAAACTGGTTTCTGCACGTAGAGCGCAGTGGATACTTCTGGGTTAGCGCTGAGGCTTTGCCCGAAGTTTTGTCTGCACCGCGCGTAGCGGGAGACTGATTCCTACGCATAGAGCACAGTGGATACTTCTGGGTCAACGCTGAGGCTTTGCCCGAAGTTTTGTCTGTACCGCGCATAGCGGGAGAGTGAATTTTACGTGCAGGGCACGGAGGGAGAAATTCTACTACCTCATTGGTCGGAGAGATCGGAGAGTCCACAGGAATGGTAGAGGATGTCTTGGGCATCCAGACCTTGCGCAGCTTCCTGTTGTCTTGGACGGAGAGAGAGTGAGAGCTACCCCCGGCTCGAAGCATGTCTTCGTAGGCAGACTGGTCGAATTGGACGACCAGTATCTTCTTCACGGATCCCACGGATACCGCATCGTGTTGAGCAATTACTTCCTCATCAGAAGAGAAAGATGTCCCCAGCAGAGTCGCCATCTTGTTTGTGGTATTAAATGAAAGAATGAAAGTGTATTTCAATGACGGGGTTTATACGAAACCCGCGCCCTTTGGTTTACAAATAAACTTGTACAATTTGATCCTATACGAGGATGTGGGAGTATAATTTATTTAATCTGGGTATAAATTGCTATAGGTGTCTGATTTACAGTCGATCACTTTAGCCCTTGGACCACACGATGTTGAAGAAGTGCCGTGGAAGATAGGTAGCAGCTTCGAAGGTTGCAGAAGAGGGTGGGTGCACGATGCCAAAGTCGTCGATCCCTGCTCTTTGCCTGAGCCCCGGACTCTCTCTCTCTCTCTCTCTCTCTCTTGACCTCCGGTTCGATCTTTCTGGGAAGTTCGACCTTGTTCGATCTTCAAGTTTAAAGTTTTTCGACCTTGTTCCCCATTGATAGGGGTCTCTATTTATAGAGTTTTGGTGACAGTGACCACTCTGTCGGTGTAAAAACCGAGGAGTGGAAAGTACAGCACCCTTTTACACAACGGTTAAAATAACCAATACCTGCGTATAGATGACCTTTTGAGTAAGCATGTGACGCGTGTCCAACTAAGGGGACAAAACACGTATATCTGCTGCGAAGATCACGGTGTAGAAGCCACGTAGGTAGGTATTCCTTGTGTAGAAGAGGTTGGCGTAGAAGCCAAATGACTGTCACCCTGGCGTAGAAGCCGGATAGGCATAGAAGCCGAATAGGCGTAGAAGTCGAATAGGCGTAGAAGCCGAATAGTCGTAGAGACTGAGTGGGCGTTTGAAGCTGAATGAGCACAGATCTTGAATGGGCGTAGAAGCTGCTGTGTACCGTGCCAGAGTGCTGATGTGGACGTCTTTAGCCAAAATTACGGCTTTTGAAGATATAATCAAATCTCTTGCAGAGATTTGCCACCATCTTGTGCATTAAATGCGGAGGCATGTTTTGAAGGTCTGCAGCCCTTCTGTGCAATTGTCGCAGAGACGTGCCTCCAGAGAAACTGTCACCGCTCTGTGCAATTTAGACGTAAAGACGTGCCTCGAGCCCCGTACAAAGTGCAGCTTTTGACGTGGCAGGCGGTTTGTCTACTGCGGAGCGTAAAACAGCTCATGTTTGCCTGTGTAAAACAAGGCAGCGTATCCCCTTGTACGCGAAAGAGCAGTTTATGCTGAGGGGGCGTCAGTAAACGACACTTCGGCGATATCTTAACCAAATTCTCTACATTAAATACAGAGATCCGCCATCATACTGTGGTGCACGTCCCGAGGGGTCTGTCCTCGTTTCCAGCCGTCGTCTGGGTAGCCGTGCAGCACTTTTTGTCAGGAGTCAGAGGTCAGGTTCACTGCATGACTTGACAGGTTTATTTTGGGGAAGACGAAGCGTTCCTCGTACGCTTTAACGCTGCTTTGAGAGCGGATGAGTTTTACGCCATGGAGGCGATGAAGAACCATGTTCACGCTGGAGCGGCCTGGACGTACTGCACTTACGCGGATGGTCCTTTGAGCTTGTACTTCACGTTGTGTTTAGTGGAGAAAGCTCTGCTTATACGCTTGATGGCTCTGAAGGCCTCTGTTTACGCTGCTCTGCATCAGTATGCTGCGTAGCTCCTCCCAGCGTATTTTTCATGCTTCTACAGCCACGTGTCTAGTCCCTCGGTATTTTGGGACTGGGGCGTGACATAGTTTTTTTGGTGGCCCATGCAGGTCTACGACTAAATTATTTTGGTTTCAACTAAGGGACCGAGCAAGCCTGCGACAAGGATAGGGTAAGTTATAGGATCTCATCCACTTGATTGAATCGTTCTTAATTTCTATATCGGATTTGAATTAGTTTCTTGACTGCATGCATCCTGCCTTGATTTTCTCTGTGCACCTCTTATAGTTTATTTTGGATGTAGAGTAATGGATCTACCAGCAAGCGACGAGACTCCTGCAGGAACACCATAAGATATTGTGGTTATCCACGAAGATGAAGTGACACTAGTTGGTGGAGGTCAATCAGCACAACAAAGCAGTCAAGATACCTCAAGATTTCAGCGAGATGACATTCTACCTCCGCCACAGTTTACTCCACCACTGCCCGTCTTCCCACCAGGACAGCCTTTGGACGGACAACAAATATTTCAAATATTCTACGCGATGATGCAAGCCCAACAAAAGGTTCATCAAGAAGCCCAGCAAAGTCAAGTGGAGAAGTTCTTTGACGGACTTAGCTCTGAGCTACAGAAGTTAATCAGCTCCGTTGTAACTACTTTAGACACGGACGTTCTTGCTACAGCATAACCCATGGAGTGCATCACTAGGAGAGAGTCCAGCCAAAAGCGGCCGCATGCATTAGCACCAGACCAAGCACAACAGGAAAGAGCTGCAAAGCGACCACAGATGAATCCACCACAGAGAGTATTTACTCCACTAGTACTAGTCCTTCCTACTTGTCACTACTGTGGCAAGGTAGGCCATCTCGCTAAAGAATGCCGACTCAGATTGGGATTATGTTTAGCTTGCGGATCCAAACAACATTCGGTAAGGGATTGTCCTGAACGACGAGAGAAAGCATTGATGATTCATCTACCAACTACATCAGAACAAGCCAGAGCACCACAGGGAGAAGTTGCAAAGAGATTTCACATGCACCAGCCATCCAGAGCATCTCCGCAAGTACTGCCTACCTGTCAATATTGTGGCAAGCGAGGACATCATGAGAGCGAGTGCAGATATAAATTGGGATTATGCTTGATTTGTGAGTCCAACCAACATTTAGCCAAGGATTGTCCTGAGCATCGAGATGGAGCACTAATGGTAAACCAACAAGCTTTACCAGTACCGAGGCCACCTTTGGCAACCCAGGAAGCACTTTTTCAGCAAGCCCAGCAACAGCAGAGGACACCGCCACAAGGACACGGACAAGCTTTTGCGATGACCATGGAGGACGCACAGACTCGAGGAGTAGTGAATGCGAGTAAGATTTATGTTTCAGCATAGCAATCTATTCCTAGAAATGCTTTAGCACGTGCCTGTTAGTTTTATTCCCTAGCCGAAGCCTAGTGTTATGTTAGCCTGGACTTGTTAGTCTAGATTAGTATCGGGTAACCAAGTTTTCATAAGCTATAGAATTTCTTGCTCTATCCAGATTTTTTTTACTTATCTCTCATTGCCTAGGGAAATGTCTTATTTCCTTTCCTACATGTTCTGCTGGAACAAATCTTTCTCTCGATCTTCTTGTTCATGATTCTTAATCCCTTGTGTCGTGCTACACACATATTATGCAACCGTGTCATCTTTTCTGACCGATTATATTTTATTTTTCTTAATTAAGAGGATGCAATTCTTTTAAGGTGGGTAGATTGTAACACCCATTTTTTTAATTTTTTTAAAAAATAAATTTCTGGTTTTTTTGGTAATTTTTAATTAATTATTAAAAATACCCTTCAGGGATTAATATTTTTATGTATTAAATTAAGTTTTAAAATATTACAAAAATTATATTTTTAGGTGTATATTTAATTATTGGATATTGTGTAATTTTTTGGAATTTATTGGGCTCAAAAACTATTTTTATTAAGCTAAAAATCCCTGTTTTAATTAAACCAGACTAAACCCAATTAAACCGAACCGAACCGGACTAAACCGGATTAAACCGAACTGAACTGGACCCAAGCGACCCAGACCCTAAACCTAACGGGTCGGGTCTGGACCCGACCCGCCTAACCACAAACCCGACCCGACCCTATACCCTGAAACTCACCGCCGTTTCCCCCACGACCCCGATCCCCCCCCCCCCCCACAATTTTCGGCCGACGCTCCGCCTCAGGCGCATGACCCCGCCCACGACCCCCACGTTCCCCCCCACCTCCGTTCGGCCTCCCCTCTCTCTATAAACCCCCCTTCCCGACCACCGCGGATCCTCACAACCACCGACATCACCATCTTCCCCGCCGACGAGCTCCCCTGGCGACCTCCGTCGTGACCCCGATGCCCCCGCGGCTTCCCCGGCCGCCGACGACCTTCCAGCAGTCCCAGCAACCGCCGCCGCCGTGCCTTGCCGCATCGCCTCCTATCGCGACAGCAGACTTTAGTGAGGTACCTCTCTTCTAGCTCGCGTATCTCCATGTGCATCGATCCAATTTCCATTCTGTCGAATCGTACGTGTAGACCTTGTGACCCTCTCAAAACTCGTACAACTCGTTCGGGGTATCGCGTCCTGTGTCGGTCGCGAACCGCGACGCAATAACATGAAAAATAACCCAATTTCCAAAATTCAAAAATTGTCCCAAACTCACAAGTTCACGGCCAATTTTTCTCCCAACTTGTGTATTATTTCTGAATTCTGTTTGAACAGTTAATTAGACAACATAACCGAGATTGAAACCCTATAATTAGATTATTTTATGGTGCTGTATGTTATATTTTATTTGCGGGTGAAATCGACCAAAATCTTGGTCTTTAAAAACCAATTTTTTTTGAAACTGGGTGTGTCCCGCTAAACGAGGTGACTTGGTCGTATACAAATTTCATCGAAGGGTTCGCATCGTCATTACGGATGTGTAAGATTTTGCGGAAGTTGATTTGGATGTACGTGCACACCGGAATCAACGCATATCCGTCGACAACGCCCCGTATCGGTCCTATTCTGAAACTCGTTGTAACTTCGTGTGTGCTCGTCATTTCGAAAAAAAACTTGCGCCATCGGACTCGTAGAGATACGTTGGTCCTGTGACCCAAGTTCGGTTTGATTCTGAGAACGTTGACAAAATCTCGTATCATGGGCCCCACGGCTGCACTTGATGGACGATTTTGTGATCGGCTCATCAAAATCCAGTTCTGGATATTCCGTTGGGTTTGTATTATTGTTTTGGACTTGTAGACACTAAGTTTGACGAATTTGGAAAAATTTATCTCTGGCACATTTTTCGGTGCGAAGTGGGCCACATATGGACCCCGCTTTAACCAGAAACTGTCAATTTTGTCCTTGTGTCCAAATTAGACTTATGGACAGACATTTTTAGCTATTTCATATCTTTTGAACATGATGGTAGTATTTATTTTAGCAACCGAAGGAGTACTTGAAGATCCCACTGTAACTGGAGCAACTGTTGGAATCCAAACCCCAGGCAAGTGTATCTTACCAATATTGCAGTATTTGCTACATAATGTTCTTTTGATTTAATTATATGATAGAAATGTTCAACCTAGGACCGTGTGACATTACTTAATGTCCGAACAAGATTCGGATGTCAACGCCGCACGCGGAGTTGTGTAACGTCACCTAGAGATTGATATCGCGACCCTATACATTTTCGTGCTTGCATTACCAAGTACGTCATACCATAGGACACTTGACACTGTTCATGAGACAAAATCTTCCTAAGATATTCATGGTGATTCTGTATATGATACATGATTCGCGACATAGACTTTATACATATACTTGGCTATCATTATGACTCGCTACATCAGTTAGAGGTCATGATCTTGCGTGTCATGGACATGAGACTTGTGATTACATTAGATGGGGAGAGACACACAGGCTACAGGCTAATTATATATATATAACCCTTATTATTGTGGTGCATAAGACTCTACACCCGAGCTTGGCCCATTACTTGATATTACTGCTATCGGCTCCCCGACACAGAGCTTGTAGTGGTTTCAGCCTGAGTTCTAGTGATGCTCTCACATGCATATCACATAGCTGGTTATATAGTTTACCGTATTGTTATTATTTCATTTATTATTGTACTGTATTTATTTTGGCTTGAGTTATTCTTGTACCTTGCTATGTCCCCTGAGGACGTGAAATCCGAATTATGTCCCCAGGTATAGCTGAGGAGATCTATCCCGAGATATACGGGACATGAGCAGAAGCAGAAGCAGGAACAGTACCAATACCAGAGGACGAGGTGATCGCCGATGATTTCTCCTGAGTATTTGCTTTATTATACTCAGTTATTTCTATTGTTGACTCTTATTTCCTATTTATTTGAAATGTTGTAACCAACTCATTATCGGGTTGTTCCCCGAGACTTTTTATGGAGATTTGTTGGATATATTTGATCTTGATTATTCTGACATTATTTTATGATTATCTGCTGTGGATGAGATTAGATTTATTCATGTGACCTGTATCGTAGACCTTTATTGTTGTTTTACAGCTTAAGTACACCCTAATGGGTCCATTAAATTAGGTTTTCCCATTGGTGTGTGCTGTTGGCCATTGCCACGTGTCTAGTCCCTCGGTATTTTAGGATTGGGGCGTGACATAGTTTTTGTGGTGGCCCATGCAAGTCTACGACTAAATTATTTTGGTTTTAACTAAGGGAACGAGCAAGCCTGCGACAAGGATAGGATAAGATATAGGATCTTATCCACTTGATTGAATCGTTCTTGATTTCTATATCGGATTTGAATTAGTTTCTTGACTTGCATCCTGCCCTGATTTCCTCTGTGCGCCTCTTATAGTTTATTTTGGATGCAGAGTAATGGATCCACCAGCAAGCGACGAGACTCTTACAGGAACACCACAAGGTGTTGTGGTTACCCACGAAGATGAAGTGACACCAGTTGGTGGAGGTCAATCAGCACAACAAAGCAGTCAAGATACCTCAAGATTTCGGCGAGATGACATTCTACCTCCGCCACAGTTTACTCCACCATTGCCCGTCTTCCCACCAGGACAACCTTTGGACGGACAATAAATATTTCAAATATTCAACGCAATGATGCAAGCCCAACAGAAGGTTCATCAAGAAGCCCAGCAAAGTCAAGTGGAGATGTTCTTTGACAGACTTAGCTCTGAGCTACAGAAGTTAATTAGCTCCGTTGTAACTACTTTAGACACGGATATTCTTGCTACAACACGACCCATGGAGTGCATCACCAGGAGAGAGTTCAGCCAAAAGCGGCCGCATGCATTAGCACCAGACCAAGCACAACAGGAAAGAGCTGCAAAGGGACCACAGATGAATCCACCACAGAGAGTATTTACTCCACTAGCACTAGTCCTTCCTACTTGTCACTACTGTGGCAAGGTAGGCCATCTCGCTAAAGAATGCCAACTCAGATTGGGATTATGTTTAGCTTGCGGATCCAAACAATATTCGGTAAGGGATTGTCCTGAACGACGAGAGAAAGCATTGATGATTCATCTACCAACTACATCAGCACAAGCCAGAGCACCACAGGGAGAAGTTGCAAAGAAATTTCACATGCACCAGCCATCCAGAGCATCTCTGCAAGTACTGCCTACCTGTCAATATTGTGGCAAGCGAGGACATCATGAGAGCGAGTGCAGATATAAATTGAGATTATGCTTGATTTGTGAGTCCAACCAACATTTAGCCAAGGATTATCCTGAGCATCGAGATGGAGCACTAATGGTAAACCAACAAGCTTTACCAGTACCGAGGCCACCTTTGGCAACCCAGGAAGCACTTTTTCAGCAAGCCCAGCAACAGCAGAGGACACCGCCACAAGGACACGGACAAGCTTTTGCGATGACCATGGATGACATACAGACTCGAGGAGTAGTGAATGCGAGTAAGATTTATGTTTTAGCATAGCAATCTATTCCTAGAAATGCTTTAGTATATGCCTGTTAGTTCCATTCCCTAGCCGAAGCCTAGTGTTATGTTAGCCTGAACTTGTTAGTCTAGATTAGTATCTGGTACCCTAGTTTTCATAAGCTGTAGATTTTCTTGCTCTATCCAGATCTTTTTACTTATCTCTCATTGCCTAGGGAAATATCTTATTTTCTTCCCTACATGTTCTGCTGGAACAAATTTTTCTCTCGATCTTCTTGTTCATGATTCTTAATCCCTTGTGTCGTGCTACACACATGTTGTGCAACCGCGTCATCTTTTCTGACCGGTTATATTTTATTTTTTTAATTACGAGGATGCAATTCTTTTAAGGTGGGTAGATTGTAACACCCGAATTTTTTTTAATTTTTTTAAAAAATAAATTTTTGGATATTCGATGAATTTTAATTAATTATTAAAAATGCCCTTCAGGGATTAATATTTTTATGTATTAAATTAAGTATTAAAATATTATAAAAATTATATTTTTGGCTGTATATTTAATTATTGGATGTTGTGTAATTTTTTAAAATTTATTGGGCTCAAAAAATATTTTTATTAAGCTAAAAACTCCTGTTTTAATTAAACTAGACTAAACCCAATTAAACTGAACCGAACCGGACTAAACCGGATTAAGCCGAACTGAACCGGACCAAACCGACCCGGACCCTAAACCTAACGGGTCAGGTCTGGACCCGACCCGCCTACCCGCAGACCCGACCCGACCCTATACCCTGAAACCCACCCTCGTTTCCCCCATGACCCTGATCCCTCCCCCCGCTATTTTCGGCCGATGCCCCGACTCCGGCGCACGACCCCGCCCACGACCCCCATGTTCCCCTCCCCCCCGCTCGGCCTCCCCTCTCTCTATAAACACTCACTACTAGAAAAAGCGGGATTAGCGACGTATTTTAGCAACTACATGTAAAAACGTCGCTAAATTAGCGACTCCATCAAAAACGTCGCTAGACGTCGCTAAATGGCGACATTTAGCGACTTTTATTAAGATTTTAAAAGATTAGTCGCTATAAGTTCAATTAAGGTCGCTAAACGTCGCTAATATATCTAATTTAGCGATGTTTAGCGTCGTAATTAGCGACGTATATATTAAAAATATTTAGCAATGTGTTTAGCGACGTCTTTGACGTCGCTATATTTTAATTTAGCAACGTTTTTATTTGACGTCGTTAAACGTAGCTAAATTTTGGTTAATTAGGGCTCAGTTTTCTTTTCCCCCATCCGTCAAAAATTTTGAAAGTTTTGAAAACCTTTCGATTTCCCCCACCCCCCCCCTCTCCGGCGACCGGCTCTCCACGGCTGCGGCTACTCCGACATCCCCTTCCTCCTCCTCTTCGAGCTCTAGGTAAACCCTAACTCTCTCTCTCTCTCTCTCTCTCTCATATGACACTGACACAACACACACTTGACAGACACGACACACGCACACAGACACGACACACGCACACAGACACTGACAGACACACACGACACACACATACATACAGACACACACACACGCACACACACACACACAATGACACTGACACGACACATACACACACATACACACACACTGACACACACACAATATTTGATCTATTGGATGTGTCCATGTGAATTGAGGTTTGGTATCATGGTGGTGTGGTGTATGAAGGATGTATCCTAGAGTATCTTGGTGTTGCACACCAAATATTTATGAATTGGACTAGTGGTTGTGTGTGTGTGTGTGTGTCTATTTATGCCTTAGAGTATCATATGATATGTATATGTAAATTGGTGTATTATCTATTTGCATATGAGAGAGTGTATGCATATATAGGTGTATCTCGATATATATATAGATAGGTATATAGCTACTGTTATCTGTGTTGGTGTTCATAGTGTCTTCTAGCTGTGCTTGATGTGGGAGAGGGTAGAAGAGTTGAGTTGTGTGTGGGTGTCACTACTGAACTTTGAGGTTTCAGGAACTGAACTCAATTCAGTTTGGCCTAGTGCATTAGGCAAGCTGGCAATGTGTTGCAGTGGTGTCGGGTTGGCACTGTGAGGAGGGGATTGGTTCCTGTCATCTTCTGCAGTGGAAGAGTGTTGGTGCACACTTGAGCAGCATCAAACACATGCATGCTTGAGCAATGGCAATGCAGCAACAAGCACTGCTGTGAGCCATGGCAGTAGCTAAGAGCAATTGGAAACAACTAAGTGAAGGGAAGATTTAGCCACTACAGCAGCAGTGCAAAGTATCAGAGGTTGCAGACTTAGTTAGGGTCTGCAGGCATGTATTTGGGTTAAGGTATTGACAAGTATCGGGTATGTGTTCATAGGTCACTTGTTGTATGCCAATACAGCCCTTAACTGATACTGTGGTATCAGGAATTTAATTGGCAAGAGTGATCAGTGCAGTGCAGTTCAATTAGAGTACAACAGTGCTGTGAAGTAAACTGATATTGTGGTATCAGGGAGGAGTGACTGTTATGGGTTGTAGTCCAGTGAGCAAGTATAAGGATGAAGTACAAGGTGCCAGGCCAAGGGTAAGAGGCTCTCAGTGTGGATAGTAGAGTACTTAATTTCAAAGCAGAATATCCTAGTAGTCCAGTATCAAGTGGGAGTAACAAGTGACTGGGACCAAGGTATTATTGTGACATACATTTATGAGCTAAGATGTGAGTTGGGGTAAGGTAGGATATTAGTTAAGTTATACTAGTAGTATTTAGTATAGCTAATATTAACTAGTATACTTAGTAATAACTAGTATTAGCTAGGCATTAACTAGTATAAACTAGAATTCCTTAGTACGACCTAGAAGACATAGTGTAGCAAGGTATTAACCTAGTATTGACTAGTATAAACTAGTATGGATCTAGAAGTGGCTTAGAAACATCACCATGAACTAGTTAACCATGTTTATCATTTTAAAACACTCATTAACATTTATATTCCATATCTAGGGCTCTTGGACTTTGATAAATGAAAGTATGTATTATATCAGTTATGAAATGAAAGTATTGCTTATTTTAGACTGGTACTTCGTCGGCGGACGACCTGTGGGTGACCGCAGCTGGTGGTCTCCAGAGGGTTACGTACTACGGTACGGGCTCCTATGGCGCCCTGGTTGCGACGCATTCATCTAGGGCCTCCCCGACAGCTGCGCATTCCACATAGCCCTCGCAGTCGCAGCCCTCGCAGTCGTCGGCCAGAGTCCAGGAGGCCGTTGACCGTCAAATTACGTCTCTCCGTGACGAGTTGCTGCGAAGGATGGAGGAGCAGCCCCGGTCCCAGCCGCAGGCGGACGATCCGATGCTCATCGCACGATTCGATATGCTCGACTGCAGCATGACGGGGGTCCGAGATTTGACAAATAATATTAGAGCCTCGACAGACTGCAACATCATGGAGCTACAGGCGTCACAGCTATCGATGGACGAGAGGCTGACGATGATGCAGGATTCAATGGTTCATAGCAGTACGAGGCTGTTATCTACCATGGATTCTTACAACCAGCGACTCGCAGACTTGGAGCGGACACGGCCTCCTGGTGCGCCTACATCAACACAGACTCCACCGACGTTACTGCCTTCTCCATCGACATCGGTGTCGATTCCACGGGACGAGTATGAGCAGTTCTTATCCTTCAAGCGCGCCGGTGGTCAGCCTCCTGCAGATCCGCAGTAGTATAGTTAGTTACTGGATATTTATATATTTTTTATTATTTAGGATGCGATTGTATGGATATAAATTTGCCATATTCTGTACGATGATATTTGCTGGATGCTTTCTTTTCTTTAAATTTTATTATATTACTCATATTAAATATGTTATTTTACCGGTGTTGAGTGTTCAGTGCCTGTTTTTCTCTATTTTTTTCCAGTTCAATGATACAAGTTGCAATATAATACACAGTCCCTGTACAAACTCAAACACACTAAATTATAATATACACACTCTCCCTATCTCTGAGCACATTAAGACCAATACACAACACAGATAGTACTGTCTTAATTCACTGATATTCACACAGTTCCTAATATATTTTGATTTATAACTGATGACTGATACTTGGCCTGTATTTACCCAGTATACTAGAATTTCCCCCCTTGGTGCTGCTACTGTGTCCTTTATTCAATTATTTCTACAACCATCATATACCTGATAATGAACCCAAGGGGGTTGGTAAACCCAGAAATGCAATTCAGTAATTTTTTTTATTTTTTTCTGAAAATTAGCGACGTTTAGCGACATTCATTTACGTCGCTAACTACGTCGCTAATTAGCGATGTTGTTACACATCGCTAAAGACGTCGCTAACGATGTCGCTAAAATCGTCGCTGTACGTCGCAAACTGCTGACATGGCAGTATTGCCAGGTCGTTAAAGACGTCGGTGTAATATAGCTATATAAGTCGCTAATTAGCGACATTTAGCGACTTTTATAAATGTCGCTAATTAGTGACGCTGCGTCGCTAAACGTCGCTAAATTTAGCGGCACATTCAAGTCGCTAAAAAATGTCGGCATAGCGACGTTTAGCGACGTTTTTTGTTTTAGCGACTTACTTTTTTCCGACTGCTTTAAAACATCGCTAATTACGTCGCTAAACTAACTTAATGACGTATTTTGGTTATTTAGCGATGTTTTTAGACGTTGCTAATTTGATTTTTTCTGGTAGTGACCCCTGACCACCGCGGATCCTCACAACCACCGCCATCACCATCCTCCCTACTGACGAGCTCCCCCAGCGACCTCCGTCGTGACCCCGATGCCCCCGCGGCTTCCCCGGTCGCCGATGACCTTCCAGCAGGCCCAGCAACCGCAGCAACCGCCGTCGCTGCCGCCACCGTACCCCGCCGCGCCGCCTCCTATCGCACAGCAGACTTCAGTGAGGTATCCCTCTTCTAGCTCGCGTATCTCCATGTGCATCGATCCAATTTCTGTTCTGTTGAATCGTACATGTAGACCTCGTGACCCTCTCGAAACTCGTATAACTCGTTTGGGGTATCGTGTCCTGTGTCGGTCGTAAACCGCGAATCAAAAATAATCTAATTTCTGAAATTCAGAAATCGTCCCAAACTCACAAGTTTACGGCCATTTTTCTCCCAACCTGTGTATTATTTCTGAATTCTGTTTGAACAGTTAATTAGACAACATAACCGAGATTAAAACCCTGTAATTAGATTATTTTATGGTGCTGTATGTTGTGTTTTATTCGCGGGTGAAATCGACCAAAAACTTGGTCTTTAAAAATCTAATTTTTTTTCGGAACTGGGTGCGTCCCGCTAAACGAGGTGACTTGGTCATGTGCAAATTTTACCAAATGGTACGTATCGTCAATACGGACGGGTGGAATTTTGCATAAGTTGATTTGGATGTGCATGCACACCGGAATAAACACGTATCCGTAGATAACGTCCCGTATCGACCATGTTTTGAAACTCGTTGTAACTTCGTGTGTGCTCGTCATTTCGAAACAAAACTTGCGCCATCAGACTCATAGCGATACGTTGGTCCTGTGATCCAAGTTTGGTTCGATTCTGAGAACGTTGACAAAATCTCGTATCGTGGGCCCCACGACTGCACTTGACGGACGATTTTGTGATCGGCTCATCGGAATCCAGTTCTGGACATTCTGTTGGGTTTGTATTATCGTTCTGGACTTGTAGACACTAAGTTTGATGAATTTGGAAAATTTTATCTCTGGCACATTTTTCGGTACGAAGTGTGGACCCCGCTTTAACCAGAAACTGTCAATTTTGTTCCTGTGTCCAAATTGGACTTATGGACATGCATTTTTAGCTATTTCATATCTTTTGAACATGATGGTAGAGTTTATTTCAGCAACCGAAGGAGTACTTGAAGATCCCACTGTAACTGGAGCAATTGTTGGAATCCAAATCCCAGACAAGTGTACCTTACCAATCTTGTTGTATTTGCTACATAATGTTCTCTTAATTTAATTATATGATAAAAATGTTCAACCTAGGACCTAGTGACATTACTTAACGTCCGAACAAGATTTGGGTGTCAACGCCGCATGCGGAGTTATGTAACGTCACCTAGAGATTGATATCGCGACCATATATATTTTTTTGCTTACATTATCAAGTACGTCATACCATAGGACACTTGACACTGTTCATGAGATAGAATCTTTCTGAGATATTCATGGTGATTCTGTATAGGATACAAGATTCGTGAGTTAGACTTTATACATATACTTGGCTATCATTATGACTTGCTGCATCAGTTAGAGGTCATGATCTTGCGTGTCATGGACATGAGACGTGTGATTACATTGGGTAGGAAGAAATACACAGGATACAGGCTGATTATATATATATGACCCTTATTATTGCGGTGCTCAAGACTCTACACCCGATCTTGGCCCATTACGTAATATCACTGCTACCGGCTCCCCGACACAGAGCTTGTAGCGGTTTCAGCCTGAGTTATAGTGATGCTCTTACTTGCATATCACATAGCTGGTTATATAGTTTACCCTATTGTTATTGTTTCATTTATTATTGCACTGCATTTATTTTGGCTTGAGTTATTCTTGTACCTTGCTATGTCCCCTGAGGACCTGGAATCCGGATTTTGTCCCCAGGTATAGCTGAGGAGATCTATCCTGAGATATACGGGACATGAGCAGAAGCAGAAGCAGGAACATTACCAATACCAGAGGACGAGGTGATCGTCGAGGATTTTTCCTGAGTATTTGCTTTATTATACTCAGTTATTTCTATTGTTGACTCTTATTTCCTGTTTATTTGAAATGCTGTAACAAACTCATTATCGGGTTGTTCCCCGAGACTTTTTATGGAGATTTGTTGGATATATTTGATCTTGATTATTCTGACATTATTTTATGATTATCTGCTGTGGATGAGATTAGATTTATTCATGTGACCTGTGTCGTAGACCTTTATTGTTATTTTACAGCTTAAGTATACCCTAATGGGTCCATTAAATTGGGTTTGCCCATTGGTGTGTGCTGTTGGCCATTGCCACGTATCTAGTCCCTCTGTATTTTGGGACTGGGACGTGACACCCTGCGCGCTCGCCGCCGTGCTCCACGTCGTAGCTCCGCGCGCTCATTGCCGCGTCGCTCGCTCGCCTCACCGTTGCTGCTACTGCTGTAGCGCTGCTGTGAGGGCGGGAGCGGGGGCAGGGTGGGGGGGCGCGACGGCGATGGCGGGGAGGAGGAGGAGGGATGAGGGAAGAGGAAGAAGAAAATGGGTGGACATTTTCGTCAAAAAAATTGGTCAAATGGGTTGACCGTTACTTTTGGACGGATTCCGTCAAAAGTGGGGGGACATGTACATTATGAAAATAATGTGGGGTGCACCCTTAAATATGGTAAAAAAAGCGGGAGGTATGTCAATTTTGTTTTTTTATTATTAGAGAAATTTTGACTAATTGTCTCCCACTTTATTTATCATATTTAAGGGTGCATCACACTGTTTTACCATAATGTAAAAAATCTTTCACTTTTGACTGAAACCATCTAGAACTGTCGGTCAACTGCTTTGATCCAAAAAAAATGACCAAAATACTCCTCTTCTATTGTCTTCTTCCTCTTCCCTCTCATCCCTCCTCCTCCCCCCTCCCCACCGCGGGCAGCCAGGGGGTGGTGAGCGACGATGGGCTACCAGCGGTGGGGTGGGCGTTAGAGGAAAGAGGAAGAAGACAATATGGGACGGGTATTTTAGTCAAAAATTTTGTGTCAAAATAATTGACCGTCAGTCATAAACGATTTCCGTCAAAAGTGCAAGATTTCTTACATTATGGTAAAACAATATGGTGTACCATTAAATATGACAAATAAAGTATGAGGCAAGTCAAAATTTCTCTTTTTATAGAGACCCATTTCTCATTTGAATTGTTAATCGTAACTGTATACACTCCAAGGGACTGTTTGGTTCGAAAAAGTGAAACGAAGTAGAAAAATCTAAAAATCGATATTTTGTATATGCATTGTTGTGAAGCAAAGTGAAGTGAAAAATCTTTCGTTTTGGTACTTTGAAGAAGTGAATGTTAGAAGTGAGAAATCCTTAGGTTTTGTGTTTGATTGGTTGTTGAAGTGGGTAGAAAAATGTAACTTTTCGTTGAACTGACATGAATAGTAAAAAAAAATATTTGGTAAAGTAGAGAGGAAGTAGTCCTCCAACCAATCGGACAAAATAAAAATACGGTTTTTTCACTTCTGCACTCCAATTCGGAGAAAAAATTCGATGTCAAAACTCCGATTTCGTGACAAACAAGATTTACTGTTCATGTCAAATTACAGTAAATCTTGTTTGTAAAATTTTCAACTAAATATGTAAAGTGGTATACAATTCAAATTTTGACCACTTACGCTTTCCAAATCTACGAACCAAACGTGATATCACTGCTACCGGCTCCCCGACACAGAGCTTGTAGCGGTTTCAGCCTGAGTTATAGTGATGCTCTTACTTGCATATCACATAGCTGGTTATATAGTTTACCCTATTGTTATTGTTTCATTTATTATTGCACTGCATTTATTTTGGCTTGAGTTATTCTTGTACCTTGCTATGTCCCCTGAGGACCTGGAATCCGGATTTTGTCCCCAGGTATAGCTGAGGAGATCTATCCTGAGATATACGGGACATGAGCAGAAGCAGAAGCAGGAACATTACCAATACCAGAGGACGAGGTGATCGTCGAGGATTTCTCCTGAGTATTTGCTTTATTATACTCAGTTATTTCTATTGTTGACTCTTATTTCCTGTTTATTTGAAATGCTGTAACAAACTCATTATCGGGTTGTTCCCCGAGACTTTTTATGGAGATTTGTTGGATATATTTGATCTTGATTATTCTGACATTATTTTGTGATTATCTGCTGTGGATGAGA
Organism: Iris macrosiphon; assembly: GCA_036927795.1. Classification (NCBI taxonomy): domain Eukaryota; kingdom Viridiplantae; phylum Streptophyta; class Magnoliopsida; order Asparagales; family Iridaceae; genus Iris; species Iris macrosiphon. The sequence goes on along the minus strand of JAYESA010000010.1, from coordinate 15,086,410 downwards.
TTAGATTTATTCATGTGACCTGTATCGTAGACATTTATTGTTATTTTACAGCTTAAGTACACCCTAATGGGTCAATTAAATTGGGTTTGCCCATTGGTGTGTGCTGTTGGCCATTGCCACGTGTCTAGTCCCTCGGTATTTTGGGACTGGGACGTGACACCCTGCGCGCTCGCCGCCGTGCTCCACGTCGTAGCTTCGCGCGCTCGTTGCCGCGTCGCTCGCTCGCCTCACCGTTGCTGCTACTGCTGTAGCGCTGCTGTGAGGGCGGGAGCGGGGGCAGGGTGGGGGGGCGCGACGGCGATGGCGGGGAGGAGGAGGAGGGAGGAGGGAAGAGGAAGAAGAAAATGGGTGGACATTTTCGTCAAAAAAAATTGGTCAAATGGGTTGACCGTTACTTTTGGACGGATTCCGTCAAAAGTGGGGGGACATGTACATTATGAAAATAATGTGGGGTGCACCCTTAAATATGGTAAAAAAAGCGGGAGGTAAGTCAAATTTGTTTTTTTATTATTAGAGAAATTTTGACTAATTGTCTCCCACTTTATTTATCATATTTAAGGGTGCATCACACTGTTTTACCATAATGTAAAAAATCTTCCACTTTTGACTGAAACCATCTAGAACTGTCGGTCAACTGCTTTGATCCAAAAAAAATGACCAAAATACTCCTCTTCTATTATCTTCTTCCTCTTCCCTCTCATCCCTCCTCCTCCCCCCTCCCCACCGCGGGCAGCCAGCCGCCGCCGCCGACCTCCGCCACCGACCCCCTCCCCGCCCCCGCTGCCCCCAGCTAGCCGTCGCACAACAGCAGCAGCCGCTGATCCCCGCGGCTACTGCTGTTGTTGCTGCTACCCTTGGTGGCTAGGGGGGAGCTGGGGCAGGGAGGGGGTGGGGAGCGGGTGGTGAGCGGCGATGGGCTACCAGCGGTGGGGTGGGCGTTAGAGGAAAGAGGAAGAAGACAATATGGGACGGGTATTTTAGTCAAAAAATTTGTGTCAAAACAATTGACCGTCAGTCATAAACGATTTCCGTCAAAAGTACAAGATTTCTTACATTATGGTAAAACAATATGGTGCACCATTAAATATGACAAATAAAGTATGAGGCAAGTCAAAATTTCTCTTTTTATAGAGACCCATTTCTCATTTGAATTGTTAATCGTAACTGTATACACTCCAAGGGACTGTTTGGTTCGAGAAAGTGAAACGAAGTAGAAAAATCTAAAAATCAATATTTTGTATATGCATTGTTGTGAAGCAAAGTGAAGTGAAAAATCTTTCGTTTTGGTACTTTGAAGAAGTGAATGTTAGAAGTGAGAAATCCTTAGGTTTTGTGTTTGATTGGTTGTTGAAGTGAGTAGAAAAATGTAACTTTTCGTTGAACTGACATGAATAGTAAAAAAAAAATTTGTTAAAGTAGAGAGGAAGTAGTCCTCCAACCAATCGTACAAAATGAAAATACGGTTTTTTTCACTTCTGCACTCCAATTCGGAGAAAAAATTCGATGTCAAAACTTCAATTTCGTGACAGACAAGATTTACTGTTCATGTCAAATTACAGTAAATCTTGTTTGTAAAATTTTCAACTAAATATGTAAAGTGGTATACAATTCGAATTTTGACCACTTACGCTTTCCAAATCTACGAACCAAACGGTCTCAAGTGAAGTCGTACACATCGTTCAGCCAGAAATAATGCTCATTGGTTATCATTGTAATCAGGGCCGGCACGAGAGATTGGATTGTCCTATTCTGAGCTAATTTTGGTTGTCCTTTGATCCTTATTGTTGGCAGTCATGGATGGTCATTCGTGACTTCGACCATCTGTTGTATCACGCTGAGTTTGAAGGATTGTCCTAGCAGAAAAAAAATTGTCTAAGTCGAAAATTTTGTCAGACTTATTTTTGGACCGACTCTGATTATAATGCAACCTTTTTTTTTTTTCAGTCAGGAAGTTACTGCATGCACTTTAAAGCTGCGGCAGACGAGCAAAAACATCAGACTGCACATTCACTCCCTGCACATGAAGATGTTTGTACTCTGCAGGTCCAGCTGCTGAGTAACTCCACATTTAAAATCACTTGTCCACTTATAGAAAACTAATATTTACTTGACTAGAAACAGGTTTGCAATCAAGTTACAGGACTTGTTCTGAGCTCCCAAATGCCATCAAGTCTGAATATCTACCATACAGTAAAACTGGTACTACTTGGTGCAAAGAAAAGAAACAGTAGAAAATCTTGGTAGAGAGAAGAAGGAAGAAAAACAGAAGAGAGCCATTTTAACTGTCAATCATTCATACCACCACCAAACAACAACTAAGGACGATCTCTGGTTCCTTTTTATGGGTGCTGCTACTGGATGTACTGCCATTTGGCCATTGTGCATTTAATCATACCACAGGAAGGAAAAAATAGCACACCATAGAGATCTCCATAACCCAAAAGATCACTCACCTTCTTTCTCTCTCTCTCTCTCTCTCTCTCTCTCTCTCTCTCTTTTTTAACAAAACACTTGACAGTAAAAAAAAAAAAAAAAAAAAAACACCAAAAATGTCACATGTAAGCATGTGATTGGCCGAAATAAAATCGTTGACCTCAGCCCCTGCTAACGTAGGCAATAAATATCCGGACCAATCAGGTCCGGACACGTGTCTGTGATTTTAGTCACAGTTGAAACCGCGGTCTGTAAAGCCGCGTTATTTTTTTTTATACGCAAATGTTAAAAGCACCACAAGAATTATGAGGAGATAATACATTTTTTTTGATAGATCTAAAACTGTCAGTTTTTTTACAGTCTTACGTAGGGAGCATTATTCGATTTTGGACGGAAAATCGAATCGAATCGAATAAGAAATCCGGTTCGATTTGAAAAAAAAAATTAAATTAAATTCGCATTCCGTTTTGAAAATAGTAAAATTTCTTATTTGATTTTGATTTTAGTTTTAGGCCAAAAATCGAAAATCAAATAAGACTTTTACAATTATGTAAATACTTTTAATTCTATGCATATTTTATAATTAAAAATTTATATCTTTTATGTATATTTTGAAAACAATAATTATATATATATATATATATATATATATATATATATATGTGTGTGTGTGTGTGTGTGTGTGTGTGTGTGTGTGTGTTTAAGTCTAACTTTGATAATTTAACAACTAGTCCAAGTTTGGATGCAACTTTTAAGTTTTAAATACAACAAATGTGTGTATAAAACTACAGTTTTTAATATACTTTTGGGCCCGGTATTTTAAATAATAGAAATAGGCCAATCGAACAAACCAAATGAACCAAACAGTTTCGCTTATGGCTAATTTTGGTTCATTTTTTGTTTTGGATTTTTAAAATTTTGGTTTATTCGGTTTTGACTATTTTGATTCGGTTTAAACCGAATGCTCACCTCAAGGCTTACGCATATCTATTTTGGCAGTCCTGAGAAAAATAGAACTGCCAAAATTTTGACAATCCAAGACTGCTGACAGTCTATATAAAATCATAACTGTCAAAATTTTAGTAGTCCTAAAATTACAAAAATGATTAAAAAAATTGACAATCCTAAATACGTACGAGACTAGAGAAAAAAGATTGTGCCTAATAACACTCTTAACATTTGCCTTTTCCACAGAATGGGAGAGAAAAATAAACAGAATGCTAGAGTTAGAAGTATGCACATATGTTCTAATCCATCCACCATTAACACACTATGACAAAAGCTTTAGCCTAACTAGCCAGCATAGCTAGGGGAGAAGAATGATCCTCTCATCAAAGATGCTGTTCCTCCACAAGCTTGTGAGGGATGGGGAGGGCATGGGGAGTTCCTCAAGCTCATCAAAGAAGTCATTCTCCTCTGATTCTACCACTGGTGGTGGTGATGCCAAGCTCACCATGTCGATGCTATTGCCATGACAAATCTTGTCCTCCTCTTCTTCTTCTTCTTGCAGCTTTGGTGGGGTCATATCATCACCATTGGGGAGGTCTGGTTCACATGTGGCATTGGGGGATGGTTGTGCTGCCTTTGTGCAGTTTGGAGTTGGAGTTGGAGAAGTTTCTTCTTCTTCTTCTTCAGAGGTGGGCAGGCTTTGCAGGGAGGAGGGCCCTCCTGGATGGTTGTGGTCAGAGGTGTAGGTGATGATGAAGATTGAGGCATCTGTCTTGCACCTGTCCACCTGCTTCTTGGCTGAACACCCCTTTGAGGTGCTACACCTATAATATCCCCTGTTTTATGTACACACATATATCTGTTATGATCGATTCGTAAAAACGACCTCAGAGTCCATTTAATCAATCTACAATCGATTTAAAATCGTTTTAGGTACATTTTCCGCGTTTGTACAAGCTTAATTGACTGAAATGACTTGACGAATGGGAGAGAAAAAAAAGGGCCGATCAAGTCGAATGGATTTCCGTCTAATCCCATGAGCCACCACAAGGGAGATCAGATGAAGCAAGTACCTAGGATACTAACAAAAAAGTACTAGTAATACTAAGAGAGCCGTGTCATCAACTTCGCACACTTCAGTCTTGATTTTCGTACCATCATATCAAGATTAACCTAAAGTCTATCAACTTTGTCCGTACCAAATCGAGACTGGACAAGTTTAACCTGCATTCAAGCCATCGAAAATCATGTATGTATTGGATGGATGTACGTCGAGCATTGAGAAGGATCAGCTAAGGAACAAGTGTTGTTTTCCAAATTTAAAGAGACAAGAGTTAAGATTTTTATGTGACTAAGGCAACTAACAAACAAAAGGCAAAAACCCAATGTAGAAAAAGAAAAAAGGAGTGCATATTCATCAAACAAAACTATCGCCGAGATGGACCAAAAAGGTTTTCTAGGCCCTTTTGGCAGCTTTTATAGTTTCATAAAACAAGATTGGCATATGTTTGTGGATGACATTGCAGATCAAGTAACACAACTAAAAAAATATATATATATCCTTCAAAATTAAAAGTACAACCTTGGATAAGGAGACCCCTTGATGGATTTCTGCCCATACTTCCTCCAAGACCACAAATCAGGAGGTGAGCCTTCTCCCTTGTGCTTCCCAACAGTTGCTTCAATCTTCACAGTCACAGCATTCTTTAGCATCACCTTCCTGTTACCACTCACTCATCAAAGAGAAGAAATGCAAATGAAATTGTCTCAAGTACTGGAAGAGCTAGGAAAGAAAGATGTGCACCTCCTCTTGGAGGATGAATAAGCACCAAGGATGGGTTGTTGTTGGGACTTGACACCTTCTCCTTCCTTAGATGGAGGACAGTCCATTGCAACTCCTTGTAGCAGTAATGGTGGTGGTCTCTCTTTCTCTCGCATGAATCATGTCTTTCTATCCATCCACTCATAAGGGGTTGTTAGCTATGAAAGAGAGGTAGCTCTAAAGGTGGAGGAGGGACTGAGGGTTATTATAAGAGAAGAGAGGTGAAATGGATATGAATATGTATCCAAACTGAATGAGAAGAGCATGAGAGAACTGATATTTATTTTCATAAAAGTAAAATATATTGTCTTCGATATCATTTCTTTGTTTCCTTAATTTTTGAAACTCCTGAATACAATATGTAATAAGACACTATAAATATTCATTTGACAAAAATAAGTAAAGTGAAGCTATGCAGGTAGACAATAGCACATGAACCAAGTATTTTTACACTCGGAGGTTTACCATTTCATAATAGTAGGTGGCATTTAGATAGGAGATGTCCATGGCCCCCATTTTGAGCTAGGTAGATTCGTCCGTCCCTGAAGGTGGAGGGATATAAGAGGAGAGGTGAGGGGGGTGATGGTGAAATGGATATGAATATGTTTCCAAAAACTAAATGAGAAGAGCATGAGAGAACTCCCTTCTTTCTTTTCACTCATTTAAATATCAAAGGAAAAAAGTGCACATAATGTGAAAAAGTGCACAAACCTAACGGTTAAGACTGAGACATACGATCTAGGCGGTTGCGGAATCGAGCACCTTGTGGTGGGATAGTGGTGGGTATAGTGTAGGACCCTTGTGGTGGGTACAGTACAGGTGCGGTGGAGCCGTGGTGCCTTCAGATTGGGATGGAACTTTCGGACTAGGAATTGTATATATAGACCTTCGAACTGAGTTGTAGCCTCTCGGAGAAGCCTGAATAAAACTTACCTTTCTTCGAAAAAATTATATATATATATATATATATATATATATATATATATATATATATATAGATTAAGTTTTTATGAGAGCATTTTTATTTTTGTTGGACCAGCCCTTGCTGCGACCTTGGGATCGTGTTTTGCGGTTTTTGAGCTATTTGACGACTATGGTTATCAGAATGGTGAGGATTGCGGTGGTCATTCTTCTGTGGCGGGGAAAAACTGCGCTTGTTTTTGTGTTCTGCGGAAGTGGATGGCGCACCCCTTTCTCCTGTTCCTGAGATTGCTGAAGTGTGAAGGGCCAAGAATCGTATGACCAGATTATATTCGGACTGACGAACAAATTTGTCTACATCACCCAAGCTGCAGTTTTTCTTACAATCAAAACTAATGATAGAAGCTCCAGTAGGAGTTGAAATATGTACTTCATTACAGAACAAGGACTAACCCCTGACGTTATAATACTGAGCATCTGAAACACTTTAGTTATAAGCAAGAGGCATGTTGGTTTCTCTACCGAACATATACATTGATTAGTGTATTGCAATTGGATGGCGCACCCCTTTCTCCTGTTCCTGAGATTGCTGAAGTGTGAAGGGCCAAGAATCGTATGACCAGATTATATTCGGACTGACGAACAAATTTGTCTACATCACCCAAGCTGCAGTTTTTCTTACAATCAAAACTAATGATAGAAGCTCCAGTAGGAGTTGAAATATGTACTTCATTACAGAACAAGGACTAACCCCTGACGTTATAATACTGAGCATCTGAAACACTTTAGTTATAAGCAAGAGGCATGTTGGTTTCTCTACTGAACATATACATTGATTAGTGTATTGCAATTGTATCCAATTTCGACAATACCTGTAGCTGTAGGTATCTTGTAGTAAAGACTATGAGCAAATACAAGACATTTGCCACCTATATAATTGGAAATCAAATCAGGTCACTCCTTTCACCATAACTTTCACCATAACCGTACGGCTGTGACTTCACTTACGTCTAGACAAGTATTGGTTACAGCCTATCCATGAAACCTTCTATACCATTGGACTTCAAAAACTTCTTCACCAAAAGGACCACAATAGCAACTGTTAATCCAACAGCTGCCCAAGTGAACAGCCGATCAGATGCCGGCTTCTGAACTGTGGCAGCGACGGCCTGCGACTGACTAACTGCCTCTTCTGTTGATCTCGATACGCTCACTCCAGCTCTAAAGCTAACTCTCAGGCGTCCTGCCGCTGCATCCACACGAACCTCGTGCACGTCTTCCGCCACCTGCTGCAGTTCCATGTTCTGTGCTTCTTCAGCAGCAGGTACCACATTGGTATCAGAAAGGGTTTGCGGCTCTAGCGGTACAGGATCTGTTGTGGCCTCTTCGGTGGGTGAGAAAGGAGGGAGTAGAGGAACTGGGGGAGCCTTGCTAAGCATGTACTGGTGGATCTGCGGTGACTTACAGAATTAATCATCCTAAATGTAGCTCATTAATATGATAAATACAGTAGATGGAAACAACTTATACCAGGTCTATTATCTTTTGTCTTTCTGGGCTGCCATAGCTTGGTGCTGCTTCGCGCGACTTGATAGCAAGTTTCCGCCTTTCTTCCTTATTGTAGTCAAGTGAGCCTAGTGCCCCACCAGGGTTGGTTGGCATAAATGCAATCAATGCCACTAAGGCTGTGCGCACTGGAAGAGGAGATCACATTAGCCATTTCTCATCTCATCTGTATCATCCTCACAACTCATAATGCAAAAAGCAGAATAAAACGAGATAATAAGTTGGTTAAATCTCATATGGGATTTAGTCTGAATAATTTTCATCATGCATTCTCCACACGACTATTGTTGAAGATTTTTTAAAGAGTAACAACATAATATTGAGAAAAACAATGTACCCATGAACTCTAGTAATGTAAAACCTCCAGTTGGCATACAATCTGATTATTTACAAATTATGAATGAAAGAACTAACTAAGGAATATCTTGGCTCAGAGAAGGGAGTAATCTTTGAAATTTTCACATCACTAACCTTTTTGGGACCAAATAAAATAAGTCAGTTTGTCTTGTAGTTGTAGGAGGATGCTGGTTCAAATCCAAGGGGTTCAAACACACACACAGATGGCGACAGACAACAAAATAGAGAAGTCTATTGGCGATATGTTAAATAAGGCTGATAGAAAAATATTTAATAAAAGAACACGAGATAAGATTTAAAAATGTTGAGACTGAGAAAATACACATAAGATGCCTGGAAAGACGATACGATAGATCTTACTTCACCAATTGAATAAGATAAAATAATACAATGAAGACTCTACTTAGACCTTAGGATATCCATCTAAGAATGCTTGATGTGTAGCAGTTAAACTATACCAATATACCCCAAGATACCGAATCCCTTGCAGACAAGTTTGTGCCGAGTCTGCTGACATTCTAGAACACAAGGATAAACATTGACACACCAAAAAGTAACAGCCTAGTCTAGCTAATTACATATCTGCTGGTTTCTTTGCGAGTTTAGTACCTTATGTAATCATCAGAAAACTATTCGCATCTAATATTCAAAGCAATTTGTCATGTTTTTGACACTAATATGATATTCAACATCATAGACAGCTTGAACATGGTGACCAACTAAAGAAGTCAGTCATGTCTTCTTTATCGCCCTAGCCATGTAACTGAACAAAGAGAGTACAATAAAATTACTCTGGAAACCATGTTCATATATAACCTACAAACAGGAGTGCATGAATAGATTATGGAACTGGGTGTTTGCATTAAGTGATTCACGTCAGTGGTAAAAAAAAGTTTTAAGAAAATAAAGCCAGATTATAAATGAACCTATTGGCACCAAGCATCAGTAGGCGGGCCAAAATGCCGGTTTTGGTCACCGACAGAAATGATTACTTTCTGTTATAACGTCCAAAACTTGCAAAAAAGAAATTTGGAAAGAATAGGATAATGTCTTGGCACGCTGCTTTTGAAAGATTTACATACTGTGCCACTAAGAACACTGATTTAAGGTGCTTGTGGAACAACTAATGCACATAACTACTAACAAGAGAAATCCAGATGTCATTTTCATTAATTAAGCCACAGCACACAGATCCAAATGGCATCACTGATAACAAAAAGTTTATAATAGCTCTACGCTCGTATAGTCAACAAACTGGAAACATTAGAACAGATAAAAACTTCGACGCTTGTATAAAGACATTACATCAAAGAAGTAAACATGCCTATGATGTCCATGACAGAGATCTAAAGCATATGATGCCACCAAGGCTTTGATTTGTGATAAAAGTAATGAAGGGTAAGGGACGAAACAACGGGATCAGGGTCATGGTAGTGATCTGGCTGAATAAGCAAACAATGTTGGTGGAGATGTATTTCAGATTCCATAAAATTTTGGAGAGGAGAAGGGATGCACAACATGAACAATAAAAGTGGATTGTCACAGAGAATTTTAGAAGGCTAATAAAGATATTGAGAATGCTTATTTATGTCATTTACTGTAAGAACTAACACATTAGAAAGATCCTGTGCCTTTCCAAATTTCAAAGCCACAAATTTCTTCTAATGCAAATATTTGAAATCCTCTCAAACAACCAATTGACTAAACCTCAATTAGAAATCCTATTGTTTGGATTTTGGAATCCATGTTTACTAACCCCACCCCACCCCACCCCCACCCCGATAGGTAGAAAATTACTTTTACCACCCAAATCACACTTAACTATATGTTTCTCATTAAAAAATAAACAGTATATTCTAAACATATAAAATACATGTAAACTTTACACGAAATGAAAATATTATATTTTTAGTTTGTACAGAATGTTTCCACTAGAATATATTGTAAAGTTAATTTTAGACTATATTACTTTTCTTGCATCATGTACAACTTTTTTAAAGAATTTCCATTGCATCTTCAACATTTGAAGATTACAGAGTTCCTTTTCATCAGAAATTTAATACTAACTCAATTTTTTTTACATTTGAAATAGTGTATTAAAAGTTTCAACTATAGTGCATCTCACGTGACTAAGTGCTATTGTTGATTTTTTCTTTTTTCTTCATGTGATTAATTAAGTGTTATTGTTGATTTTTTTTCATTTTCTTATCGACCAAAAGTATTGATATTATTAAAGCATGCATTTGACTTCAAGTATTTAAATTGTAAAGTGATATGCATTGCATGGCTGATATTGCTATATATGGGAAGTATATGCAATTATGCATAAGACCATTGTGGTACTAAACTAAAGCTGCCTTCATGCATGCTTTTTTAAAGAGCTATGCAAATAAGATTGAAAGAGAGCATTTAGGGTATCAATTACCAAGACGAGAAAGACCGTAATCAATGAGGGCCTAATGAGGGCCCTTATGACACTCATTAACAAAACCCAAAAAACTAATCTTCTACAAAAGAACCTACATATATGTCTTCTAGGTTTTGATAACATTTACTGTCATTAATTATTGTCTTTTTCATGCTAGTAACTGACAGTCTCAAACAATAGAAGTATTCTAATCTTATTTGCATCATGCACTTAACTAGCTTTAGCACAAAAATGACCTCGTACATTTTCATTCCTTACAAAAGATGGTTGTGGTCACCAAGCTGCTAGATGGGGTCCTGACGCCTAAGGGCCTAGACGGGAATCGAGTGGGGCTAGACAGCATTAAACATTTCCCAGTATTAAATATATAGAATAAATTAGAAAATATAATGTTGGAAAGTTTGAAAAGAGAGCTAAGACAATAATAAACCTAAAAGATTCTAAACTAGAAATTGAGTAACAAAATCAAGCAATTAAAGGGCTGGCTAAGGCAATATCAACAGGGCTGGCTAAGGCAATATCAACAACTAGTTTTAGTGAAATGTATGCTTGTCAATAAGATTGATATATTATTAAGTTAAAAGACTGACCACTGATTTTTCACCCAAAACACTTGTAGGATGCAAAAATACTTTTGATGTACCTTCTATATTAAAGAAAACTATTCAACCTCTAACCAGACTTGTGGTGTAAAGAAACTTTGTCATGTTCGCAATGGAAACTCTTTTAAGATATCATATATGATGCAAGAAATGTATGGGTATAAAACTAGTGTTAAAATCTATTCTAGTGTAAATAGTTTTTAGCAACTGAAATTATAATCTTGATTAACTTTAAATTGGGTGAATACTTTATTTTACACTAGTTATTCACGTGCTTCCGCCACTCCTTGATAAATCGTCTCGTGCCTCAGGCACTCCTTGATAACACGGTTTTTGAAATTGCTTAGCATTATATCATTTAATAATAGGGCTTTGCTATGCCTACAACCCCCTTACAACTAAGGGGGTTACAAATGCCACATGGCCGGCCTCCATTGGGGGAGAGAGGTGGGGCCGGGTGGGACCCAGATAGCCGCCGGGGGGGGGGGGGGGGGGGGGGTGGATAAACTTAGCATTATTGTTAATAATAATATCTTTAAAATTATTGACTTACCATGACACTTCTTTAAATGACATACATTTGTCGAAAATATCACTCTTTTTTAATCATGACACTTCTTGTTTTGACGGAAACACTCTTTATCTTTTAATCATGGCTGTTATTTATCCTCTTATCTTTTGTCGGAAAATACCCCTTTATTTTGTTATATAGATGTTCAATGTATATCAGGTTTTTTTTGTTTTTGTTTAAACTGTGCTGAAAAGCAAATACCTAGGCTAAGGGTATTTCAAAAAGAAAAAATATTTCCTCCCTCTTTCTGAGAGGACTGCATCGCACGTGAGAAGATAAGAGCTTTGATTGGGGCTTCATATTACCACTGCTCTTTACCAATAGTTAGTGAGGGCTAGCATACCCCTTGTGCTATTATTTCCAAAACCAACTACTTGATTAAACATGGAAAATCCGGGTTGGAGAATATGGTGAAAGGAGAGGCAAGATAAAATGTGACGGCTCACAGTTACATATAATCAAGTCTTTTGCAAGTTTAAGGTTTAGAAGTAGGAGAAACGGCAAAGACAAATAAAATCAAAAGAGAAGTGGGTAAAAGTATGAGCCACTGAGAAATGGGGAGTTACTGAGCCATAATAAATGAGAAATGTAAAAGGTTAATAAGAATAAAACATGATAAAAATAAAATTGTACTTTTGGTTACAAGTGTTGGATGTTGTCATTGCTAAGATAGTAAGATTGAGGAATGAACTGCAAAATGTCTTAAAACCCAGCTAATAATATGGGTTGAGAAGTCATCTACAAGTTACCAGCAGATGCAATCAAATAAAACCCTAACTTACTAAAATTGAGAGAGAGGACTAAATAGGAATACAGATGAGGAAAGTTCCCTTGCAAGTGTTACTCCAATTTCCAAAATACTAAATATGAATGTGAATGCTTTCGCCTGAATACCTTAAGCTTCTTAATTAGAGGAATCACTCAGGCTGTAGGCTACAAAACAACAGATACCATCTTGAAAGGGAATTAAGCTGAAGCTTCACAAAAGGACTCCTAAAACAATGGACATCATATACATCACATCCACAAAATGCATGTACGTCAAAAAAACAAATTAATGCTACTTAAGGAATCACTCAGGCTGAATCACTAAAGTTTCTTAATCGGACTTCACTCATAGGCCAAGCAACAGACAATTGTCATGCTTCAAGCACATTGAAGCTATAACTTCTTAGAGAACTTTTCAGACTCAACATCATATACATGAAACCCACAAAATATATATCTGACGAAGTTAATGATAATGCACGATGAATTGGACAAGAGAGCATTACATTGCAAGTTTGTTAGTCAAACACGTCAGAGTTAACATCCAAGGTGCTAAGTGAGGACAGAATAAGTACTATTACAACATGCTCCAAAAATCTATAAACGAAAAGATAAGGTAGACGAGAAATTTTCATGCCCTTGGGACAGTATCATATCTAAGTCATCATAATCTATGAAAGCTAATTTAACCTGGATCAAAATGATGATGTACTAAACAAATTGCCAAAGAGAGATCAAATATCATTTTTTTAGTCAAGTTGTCAATCATATCGATACCTAGTGACAATTTTAAGAAAATATAGCACACTTTACGACATAGATCAATGAAGTACACAAATTGTCAAAGAGAGATCGAGGTCATTTTTTAGCCAAATAGTTGTCATAATGATACCAAACGACAATTTTAAGGATGGCTAATTTGCAAGTAAATACCATGAATTATCACACTTTTGCAACTTGCTAACATGAACTTTTAAATTCTGCAAGTTGCTACCATGAACTTTCAAACTTGCAACTAATACTATAAATTATCATTTATTTTGCAAGCTAATATCATGAACTATCGCTTATCTTGCAAGTTGATATCATGGCAAAATAAGCGATAGTTTGTGATATTAACTTGCAAAATAAGCGATAGTTCACGGCATTAACTTGCAAAGCTGAAAATTAATGGTAGCAAGTTGCAAAATTACGAAGGTTTTATAGTACTTACTTGCAAATTAGCCTTTGAGAAAATATAGTATAGTGCTGGTATATAACGAACTATCTAAAAACAAAATCATACTGGAGTGCCGCATATATTTAATCCATGATAAAGATTCAAGAAGCATATGATCACATTCAACTCTTCTGATTTATGAGGGTGGCAACTTGTACTATCAGTGCCTCGTATTCTTTGAGCAGATCCCTCTACCGACTTTCAGAAGCACAAAGTTTAAGAAGAAAGAAGACTTTTACATAACGCATTAATCATAAGTATTGATCAAGATAATCCCTAAATGGCAAATTCTATAAACAATATGCTTAAATAATTTACGAACCTCGTAATCTATGAACCCCACAAGTAATAGTAGACCCTGAACTTATAGTGGTATATATAGTACACGCATGAAAGAGAAGTGGATCACAAATATAAGTAGAGAGTAGCATACAAGTATAATAAAAAAAACGAGAGCGGTTAATCTCTAAAAGACCATCCAATGACTTGATATCGAACACCATTAGTTATATACAACAATCAAGGTTTTATCCCAAATTTTTGGGATCGGCGGTTTGAATCATGTTCTTCCATTCGGCTCTATTAACTTCTGGCATTTAGAGGAGCTCAATGGAAGAAAAGGATTCAAACAGTCAACCCCAAGAATTTTGGATAAAAGTTACGTTTGTTGTTCATGTTCTATATAATTTATGGTGTTCAATAGCAGGTCATTATACGGTCTTTTAAAGATGAGCAACTCTCGTTTTTTTATTGTAATTTTATGCCGCTTGCTACTTAGATTTGTGACACTTCTTTCTCATGGGTGTAATGTATCTAGCACTAAAAGTTCATGGTCTATTGTTTTTTGTGGGGTCTTTAGATTATTTAAGCATATAGCTTATTAAAATTTGTCATTTAGGGATTATCTTGATCAAAAGTCGTGATGAACGTGTAATGTAATCCTCTCTTTTTTCTTTTTGTTCCTGAAAATTGGTAGTAGGACCGGTTCAAAGAATGAAATGAGCTCAAAGCGCAAGTTGTCACCCTCATAGATTCGGAGAATCAAATGTGATGACATACTTCTTGAATATTTATGATGGATTAAATATATGCGGCACTCCAACTGTATCTATTTTTAGATAGTTCTTCGTAGAATATACGAGCAAATTGTCGAAAATTAGAATTCCATTTGCATATTCCGCGGTCGAGTACTTGAAAGCGGCTCAAGACTGTGGAAAGTTAACAAAGTTGGCCAAGAAAGCGGTTGGGCGCTTACTCAACCCATGTAACACGATTATCCGGACAATTAATGATAAATTATTGATTAATCAATTAAAGGGGTAGGTTAAACTGCTTACTCGACATGTATAATACGTTTATAACTAATGATAAATAGTTGATTAATCGCTTACATGGATAGGTTAAACTGCTTACTCGATTATGTGGGTGATTAAATAATAAGCCGACTACTCAGTTATCGAATATGATATTGGGTCGGGTTCACATCATGGTTTGCAGTATCTGTCGATACCGATTCAATACGGTCGATACTAATACGATTTTGCATGTCCCGATCTGATACCAACCACTACCCCACTACCGATACTGAACAATACCAATGTTGGGGATCTCTTTCCCAATCAATTTGGTAAAAAAAATTGAAAGAAAAATACCAATCAATAAGAGTGAAAAATCATGTAAATAAAGAAAACTTATTTATCATAGGTAAATCAATCAGCAAGATTTGACTATTATTTCATTCAATTGTAAAACTACTAAGAAATAACAGAGAAAATATTTAAAATTATGTCTAAATGTATAAAATATTTTTTCTAAACTTTTAAAAATTTATCAATAATTATTTGTTTTTCGATACCAAAAAATACGATACTTCGATCCAAAATTACCGATACAGTCGATACCGATACTCATAGTAAGGATCCAATACCGATTCCGTTATTGTGAACCCTGGTTCTCATACACAACCATTATCTCGACCCATTAGTATATATAACTCAAGTTAACTTAATTATCTCTCATCACAATGTCATTTCCTGGGATCTTGGAGCTCTCTCCTCTTAGAGCTCTTCTTAGCGGCAGATCTTAGCGCTCCTTTCGACAGCAAATTTATAAATCATCGGTAGTTTTTACTTGTTATTTGTACCTCTATGTAGTATGAACTTTTATTGTGTCTATTCTATATAAAAAAGGAGGCTAGATTGTGACTATAATGGGAACAAATTACTACAAAGCATGTGATATCATAAAGGACATTACTAAATGTCTAAATCTAGCTATAAATGGAAAATACATCAAGTAATAAATGTTGAAAATAAAGATAGTTAATATACTCTTCAAGTTTATATATCTGGTTTTTTTTTTCTAATTTTTTATTTTTATAAGAAAATAGTCTATGTACTGCGTAATGTGAACTGCCACTTATCTACTGATCATTCCAAGGTCATGAACTGAGTGTGCAAGGAAACCGTAGATTTAGTCTTGTCAAAAGTTGTATAATAATAATAAAAATACACATTGTCAAAAATTACATTACCGCTCCATGACGGTTGCCAATGTTCGGGATGATAATTCGATATGCTTAGACATATTTTCGTCTGTGTTTCAAAACGCCCATTCGGCTGAAGAAAGAAAAATTAGTTCGTGTTAGCTAAGTATCCAACACGCGTAAAATCTATAAACGCAGTATTTGACTGTAAACTCAGTATTCGACTTACAGTTAGTAACATGAAGGAAGGCGGCTTGAACGGGTAGTCATTAGGCAGCTGGATCCTCCCGTGGTAGATACCTCCCTCGAACTCCGTATCGCGTGGTCCCCGGATTGCAAACTGCCACTCGAATATATTTTCCTGATCACAATCAGAAGACACAAGTTAAAATCACGAAGTCAAAGACAAACCAATACTCCTATTTAAATTCAGCTTATAATTTCAAACCAGATACCTGCACGTGGGAAAATATTTCATCAAAGACACGAAGAACACAGCTTTTCAATATCAACCGAACCAAATTGTGAGCAGATCTTAACGAGAAAAAAACACCTAGTGATCTTTAATTCAGCATATAATTTGCATCCAAATGCCCAAAATGTTGAAAATTGATTTCTCAATCCCCACCGGATCAAACTACACTAGATCCCTAGATCTACCAATTGATGAACATAACGCTCAAAACGCTAAGCGCATACCCCCCCTATTTCCTCGATCAACACACAATCAAGATATGGATGCTCCAATTGCACGACATGTCGTATCGATCCATAGAGATCAATAAGATCAGGTTTAGGGTATCTATTTCTGCTTAATCAAATTATGCTCAGATCTCTAAATCCTCCCAATCCATATACCTAGCCCCCCCAAAATTCTTCAATTGAAGAACAAAACAAGAGATGAAACCCCAAATTTCACGAGATAACAGATAGATCATAAGGATCAACAAAAATCGAGTTAGGGTTTCTATCACTACTGAATCAAATTATGCGAAGACCCCAAATTTCTTCAATTGACAAACAAAACGGGAGATCGAATCACTGTTTTCAGGAAGGACAGATAAAATCAGGGTTAGGGTTTTATTTTGTTGTTGTACCTCGAGCGGAAGGCTGGTGAAGTCGTCGGAGGGGTTCGACTGCATCTCCTTCACCTCCTGAAGGATCCGCTTCACCGCAGGGTTCTTCGTGTTGAACTTCTCCGCCATGGCTGGCACACGTTAGTAGCGGCACCTCCTCTGGCGCACGTTAGAGATCACCGGAATATTCTTTTCTTCTTCGTGATGTTGCTGCTGGAGGAAGAAGACGCGGAATAGAGAACGGTAATTTGTAGAGCGCGAGAGTTCTTAAATGGAGATGGTCAGGGTGGTGACGTGGGAGTGTGAGATCGGGACACGTGCATACGGTGGACGGCTCGCATTTTTTGTTCTTATCTGCTACGTGGCCGTCTAATATAGGCTGTCATTCACATGGATGACAAGTTTTTACGATTTTTGTGGCATTAAATTTGGCGTAGCCATAATATATTTAAATATATTAAAAAAAATTAGAACAATTGGCAAAATTATCTGGAACGAAAGAGTTCGCGATCAACGATGACAAAATTTTGACCTGACAGCTTTTCGCCAACCCACTGGTGAATTTATTCTTTTTTTTTTCTGCTGGTGTTGGTTTTTTTTTTTTTTTCATTGGTTTTTTTTTTTTGGGATGAAGATCGGTGCCACTGACATTAAAAAAAATCACAATTTTTGGCATAACAGCTGATGTAGCATGTTAAATAATTTTATGTAGCATCTAACATGGCAGCCGATATGACAAATTTTAACCAAAAAAATTAATTATACAAAAATTGTAATATTAATTTTAATTTTAATATTAACGATAATTTTAATGTTAATTTTAAATTTTATCATGTTATATGTCACATTAACCGTCACGTCAGTTGCAACATAAGAAAAATGCCTAATTAGAGTTTATATACTGGACTTTATACAAGCTTAGAGTTTAAGTTCTGACTTGTCCAATTGAAAAGTTTAGATCCTGGACTTTTATTATTTGAATTTTTTTTTATTATACCTATTCTCACATGATTGACAATAAAAATTTGCTATATGGATTAAGAAGGACATAATAGAAAAAGTAAAACAAATAATAAAAATTCAGGGTCTAAATTTTTCAATTGGACAAGTCAAGACTTAAACTCTAAACTGATATAAAATTCAGAGTCCAAACTCTAATTAGCCCTCTCTCTTTTTTATAGTAAGTTGGAATTTTTTTAGGATTTGCATTTGAAAGTAGGACAATGTCACTCTCAACACTTGTTTCTGCTTATATTTTTGGGCTAGTTCAAACGATATACCAATCAACCCTGAGACTATGCTTTCAATACCGATCCACTAAATGCGATTATCTTTACTATTGTAAAGCGGTTTAAGAACGATTCAACATAAATAGTCTAAATCGTATGTATATTTTTATGTAATTAATAAATTTTTTTAACTACTATGGTATGTATGCTCCTCAAATAAAAACTATATTAAAATCTAAAACAAATTTTAGTTAAAATATATTCAAATTATTTGTAAACTATTTTAATATAATTTAATTTTTTATCTAATTATTTAATATTATCAAACAAAAATTCTATCTAATTATATATATATATATATATATATATATATATATATATATATATATATATATAAAACATGTTTTAATTTAAATATTTAAACTATTTTTTAATAATATTAAAAATTTTATTTTATATACAGCGTAGATGAATTTATTAGTCATACATAAGTTTGTCCTTCGTTAGCTGCCAAGAAAGTAGCCTATAATCCTAGACAAGAACCTTAAAAGTTCCCGAGGAGAGAGGGAAATATATATATATATATATATATATATATATATATATAATAATAATAATTGCACCGAACTGTATATGCTTTGTGTGGAATAATACATGAACATGATTCAAAGATTTAAGTTGTAAAGCTAATGTTTGTTATCGACCGTGACCGTGACCGTGACCGGCGCCATGGACTTCTAGAAGCACTAGATGCAACAAATGGACCCGGTCCAGAGGACATTTACACTGAAAGATGAGAGAATCCTTGATGGAATTTTCAGTAGTCAATATCTTCGTATATGCAAAATATTTTCTGTCTTATCGTGCCGAAACCTTACCGGAAATTTGACCCTTACACCGGCCACAACCGCATAGCCGGCCTCCTAGTAATCTGCAAAGCCAACACTCTCTACTCCACTCCAACAAGCTTAGCTAGCATAACATAGCATAGCATAGCATAGCGTTGCACTTCAATCAAGCATGTGGAACCCCCTCTTCTCATTCGGCGTGTGTGATTCTAACGCCAACTACCATTCGAACGGATCCGTCGACAACAACTCGGCCGCGAGCCCCGGCGGCCTCTGGTCCGACATCTACTCCCCGACGCTGACGACGACAGTCGCGACGAGCAACGCTTTGCCTTACATTAACCTCGACGAGAGCTACCCGAATTTCCTGCCCTCGTTGGAAAATGTCGGTCCGCCACCGCTAGCACCACAACTGATCATGGGCGCTGCAACTCCGACCAATCCTTTCAATCGGGAGTTGTGCACTAGTACTACTACTACTACTACTTCCATTAACGAGTTCTCCGAGCTTTTTCACCGGAACGAGCCCAAAACTACTGCAGCCTATGGGCAAGAACTGTCGACGGAAGACGTGATGAGGACTGCGGCATTCCACTTCATCCAGATGTCCCCCCGCCGGGAGGAGCTCCCTCTCCTTCTCACGCAGCCCTTCGGGCTACTCATATCCGGCCTCGCGAGCAACGAAGTAAAAAACGTCGAGCTCGCCACCGCCCTCCTCGCCGCTGCTGAGAAACTGAGCCACCAGCAGCACGCCCAAGCGAGCAGCATACTGGCGCAATGCGACAGGTTCTCGTCCAACACCGGGAACCCGGTCGAGAGGGTGGTGTACTACTTCTCCCAGGCCCTCCACGAAAGGATCAGGTGCGAGACTGGAACGCTCCCGTGGAAGAAGAAGAGCAAGCACGTCGTTGACGCGGGAGACTTCGCGGCAAGGAACGTCATCAAGGAGATGCTCGCCCGCCACCCGGTCCACGTCGTCGCGCACTACTCGCTGCCGTTCTCGCAGATCCTCCAGTTCACCTCGGTTCAGGCTATGCTTGATAGGATATCGAACGCGAAGCGGATTCATATTGTCGACCTCTCGATCAAGCACGGCCACCAGTGGACCATCCTTATGCAGGTATGTATAAATTGTGTCAAATAAAAATAGACGCATCACCATTTTAGATTATAAATAAATAAATAAATAAATATATATATATATATATATATATATATATATGGTAAACGGAATATTTGTCATAGTGTTCATTTTTCTAAATGAGTCATGGACATGTGAACCAATAGGAATAGAATGTACTAGTGCACATGGGTGCACATGGGATGTAGGAATCTATTCCTATTGGTCCACATGTGCATGACTCATTTAGAAAAAATGAGCACTATGGCTCATATCCCGTTTACCAATGGGTAAACGGGATATGAGCTATAGTGCTCATTTTTCTACATGAACTATGCACATGTTGACCAATAGAAATAGAGTGTACTAGTACACATGAGTGTAGCAATCCATTCCTATTGGTCCATATGTGCATGACGCATTTAGAAAAATGAGCACTATGGCTCATATCACATATATATATATATATATATATATATATATATATATATATATATATATATATATATATATATATATATATTCAATTTCTTTATCTTTTACTATATTAGACTTCCATTTTTTTATTTTTCTGTTTTTTTTTGGTTTATTTTTGCGCCCCCAACAAGGTTTTTGCAATGAGGTCCTCTTGTCACGTTGAGCTGCTGAAGATCAGCGCGGTGGCGTCTTCTCTCGACGCGACGGCCAATGTAGCTTCGAGGCTCTCGGGCTTCGCCGAGAGCCTGCGCCTGCCTTTCAAGTTCAACACGGTGGTCGTGCCCGACCTGAAGGATTTGAGAGAAAGCTCTTTCTTGCTGGAGGAAGGGGAGGCGGTCGGGGTCTACTCGGGAGAGGCATTGAGCGGTCTTATCTCCACGCCGGATAGGTTGGACAACTTGATGAGGGTGGTCCAGAAGCTGAAGCCGATAGTGTTGACAGTCATCGACGTCGAGGCCAAGCACAACTCCTCGTCGTTCGCAAGCCGCTTCGTTGAGGCATTGTTCTACTTCAGCGCGTTGTTCGACTGCCTCGACGGAATGATGGAGCGCGGCGACGGGAACAGGAAGGAACTGGAGGGGATATACTACTCACAGTCGATAAGGAGCATCGTCGCGAACGAGGGACGGGAGAGGGAGGTGAGGCACGTAGGGATCGACGTGTGGAGGAGGTTCTTCCCGAGGTTCGGGCTCGTCGAGGCCGAGCTGAGTGATTGGTCGCTGCACCAGGCTGGTATGCTCCTGAAGCAGTTTGGGAATGGAGAGTCTTGCACTCTGGAGAAGAATGGGAGGTCTTTGCTTATTGGGTGGAAAGGAACTCCAATTAAGTTTGCCTCTGCTTGGATGTTTCAGAGAGGGGAGGGTTCTTTATTGTAAAAGCTTTCAATTGTTAGAATAAGCGTAGAAGAAGGAAGAAGAAAATAGGAGAGAAGATCTCTTATTAGTGTAATCTCATAGTGGAAGGCAGATGCCTTATTTATACAACCCAATGAAGGTGTAATATTAATCTCTAACCAATGTGAGACTAAAATACTAAGTGGAAATCCAACCTTTTAGTAACCCACGTTATAACACTCCCCCTTTGGATGACCACCATCTCTAAGCCTATTGCCTCGTTAAAACTTTGCCAGAAAAATCTATTATGACAAAACCTGTACGAAAGAAAAGAGTATAATCTTTAGGATAACTTAGATAGGTGTTGGACACGCTTAATGTTGCCTCATTAAAATTTTGTCAGAAAAAATCCAATGGAAAAAATTCATGACTAAGGAAAAAAGAGTACAACGCGTTATAGTCCATACAAAATTTATCTTCCCCTGAAAACAATCACTCCCCGATGATGTTGATCCTGATCAGTCAAGTAATGAAGATGTCGCATTCCAATTCTATTAACTAGTTTCTGAAAAGTTGACTTTGGCAACGATTTGATGAACAAGTCTGCAAAATTATCACTTGAGCGAACTTGTTGGATGTCAATATCAAAGTTCTTCTGAAGCTCATAAGTATAGAAAAACTTTGGTGAGATGTGCTTGGTCATGTCTCCTTTAATGAATCCACCTTTAATTTGTGCAATACATGCTGCATTATCCTCATAAATAACAGTTGGAGTATCTGTGGTAGAAAAAAGGTGGCAGGACCTACGAATGTGTTGAATCAATGATCTCAACCAAATACATTCTCTACTTACTTCATGGAGAGCTAATATTTCTGAGTGATTTGAGGAGGTAGCAACCATTACTGTTTTGTTGAACGCCAAAAAATAGTTGCATTGCTATTAAGAAACACATCCAGTTTGTGAACGACCTTTATGGGGATCAGATAAATAACCTGAATCTGCAAAGCCAACTATATTTGCGATGTCAGATAAACCACAAGTATAAAATAATCCCATGTCGATAGTTCCACGAAGATATCTCATCACATATTTAATGTCATTCCAATGTATGCGAGTTGGGGCCGAGCTATATCTAGCCAACAGATTGACAGAGAATGATATGTCTGGCCTTATACATTGTGATAGATATATTAATGCCCCAATGGCACTAAGGTATGGTACTTCGGGTCCTAACATCATTTCATTGTCGTCCTTAGGGCGATATAGAACTTTATTGATATCTAAAGATCGAACAACCATTGGAGTGCTAAGGGGATGAGCTTTATCCATATTGAACTATTTTAATATATATTTTTTGTATTTGGGTTGATGCACTAAAATTCTATTAGTGCAATGCTCAATTTGTAATCCGAGACAATATTTTGTGTCTCGGAGATCTTTCATCTATAACTACTTTTTCAGATAGTTTGCAGTCTTATTGATTTCATGTCTTGTCCCAATCAAGTTTATGTCATTGACATATACTGCAACTATAGCGAAATCCTCCTTAGATTTTTTTATGAAGACACATGGGCATATATGATTATTCTTATATCTATTCATTTTCATATATTCACTAAGACGATTGTACCATATCCTTCCGGATTATTTCAAACCGTACAATGAATGTCTTAGCTTTATGGAATGCATGTTCTTAGCTTTTGAGTTGGGTAGGTTAAATCCATCTGTAATTTTTATATAGATATTGCTATCTAAATCACCATATAGATAGGTTGTTACAACGTCCATAAGTCTCATGTCCAGCTTTTTCTCAACTGTCAGACTTATCAAATAACAAAACGTCGTTGCATCCATTACGGGAGAATACGTCTCTTTGTAATCAATTCTAGATCTCTGAGAAAACCCTTGTGTCACTAATTGTGCCTTAAATCAAGCGATTTTATTCTTTTTATTTCGCTTTCTTACAAACACCCATTTGTAACCTACCGATCTGACGTCTTTTGGTATTTGTACTATAGGTCTGAATACTCCACGTTTATTAAGGGAATCCAATTCTGCTTGAATAGCATCATTTTATTTTGGCCAATCTTTTCTTTGTCGACATTCATCGATGCTACGTGATTCAGTGTCATCAATGCCCTTAGATATTTTAGTAGCTACTGAGAATGAGAATATCTTATCTATTGTTATATCTTTGAGATCCCATACCTCTCTTGTATATGTATAAAACATAGAGATCTCTTTACTTTCAGGTACCTGAGCCTCCTCTTGGGCGTGTGTCTTTTCTAAGACAACAACCTCTTCTGAGTTTTCAGAGAGTATGGATCTGTCATTCATAACCTCTTCTTGAGCGTTATGTGTAACCTCCTTAAGAGCGTTACTTGGACATTTTTACTTTCTTGGGACTAAGTCCTTTGAACCTATAGGTTTACCACGCTTCTGGCGTGCAGTAGATTCCTTAGCCACTCTGCTTTTTTTTCTACGGAGATATCAATTTGAGCTGGCACATTTGCAGCGGGCACATATGATTTAATCACTTTAGCTGCATCAGTAAATGCATCTGGCATTTGATTTGTAATCTCATGTAGATGCAATATCCTCCGTACCTTAGTTTCACATTGATTAGTAAGAGGATTTAGATGATACGGAGTAGGATTATCCCACGATAATTTATGTCATTTATTTATGGCGAATGGTTCTTATCACTACCACATCCTGAAATAGGGATATTTTTGACATTTTAATTATTATAAGTATTGTGTGTATTATTTTAAATAATTGAATGATATGTGTATATATATATATTATATATATAGTGTTCTTTAATGTATGAGTTAATAGACTAGACTTAGAAGCCCACTAGATGAACCCCTGACCGAAATATAGGATTATGGATTTTATTTAGTACTATTCAGAATTAAATATTGAGGTTTATAATTTATTACTGTAATTATATTTAATTATTGTACCTTACCGTTGCTTCGATATTTGGAGCGCTACCCTAGCTTTTGTCTTCCAATAAATTTTACACATGTGTCCTAGACGTGCCAGCCTTCTATTCTGACCTTTGTGTAACTCATAAATATGCTCTTTTGTACTTTATTTTAGTTGCACAATATTCGTTACGGACGTTTATTTTTAATTCTAAATAAATTTGACTTTGTATCTTTGTGCGTTCCAATCGAAATTGGAGATACAATCTTGACCCATTTTGTGCAACCCAAATTATGATAATATTCTACTCTGAGTCTTCTATGTCCATGACACTTGTGTCCTACCTAATTTTAATCCCATATACTTCCAATTAATTTTAGAACACTATTTACATTAATTTTAATTAAATTGGTGTAAGGACCCAACTTGGCCCAAAACTAGACCCAACACCAAACCAAATCCCCATTCACACCCTCAAGACTCATACTAAATACCACACATCCTTTTTAGCCACTATATCACACCAAATATGGTATTTTCCCTCATTTAATCCAAAAATGCACTTTCTGTGTAATTTTCCAATTGTTGAGGACTTTATGCAAAATTGTAATGATGTGTCACCATCCTATTGGTCAAGCACATGAAGAAATCAACCCCTTTCTCCCTTTGACCGTTCAACTCTCTCTCCCTCTCTCCTCTTTTTGTTTGTGTATTTTCTCCATGTTTAATCTTGGCCATCCATCTAAATGAAGCAACATCTACACCTCACACCCATTTTCTATATATGTAATCCTCAACCCCCTTCCCAATGCCAACTCCATCCCATCACAGCCGGCCCTAATCCCTAGGATGTCACCTTCAACCTCTCTCCTACATGCAAAACTCCTCCATATTATTTACATCATCATCATCATCATCATCATCATCATTATCACCTTCATCATCATCATCATTATCATCATCACCATCATCAACATCGTCGACATCGTCGTCCCCGTGCGCGCATACCAAGGTTCATAGCTGCCCACTTCGTGATTTTATGTGCATGTATGAATAGTGTAGAGTTTTAGCAAATCATGTCATGACAGGTTTAGTTGGTTGATCATAAGGCCCTGGGTCGGTGAACCCAAAACTCGTATACGTATGCGTACGCGTATGAGTATTATAATTAAATTTGTATATATATATATATATATATATATATATATATATATATATATATATATATATATTATATGGAAATTATGTCACGACCCCCACCCGGAATTGGGGTACGAGTACGTGGGTACGTCCAGCCTACGCCGCAGCATCGGCGGTAGAACGCTGTCAAGGTCATGATACTATCTAAGCAATCTCACACGAGCATCCAACTCCATAAGGAGGCACGGATGACATAATATAATATGAACAACATACTCAATCACATAACTACAACACGATACGATATCGAAGAAATAAATAAAATGCAACACAAGTCTAAATAGAAATAATCTAACTCAACAATAATATCCAAGTCTCAACAAAGTATGCCGAAGACAAGTCCGGTACCAATAAACTGCTAAAAGAAATTAACTAGATAACTAGTGATTCCGGCTAGACCTCTCGGAATCACAACTGAACTACCAAGTCCAAGTCTGCAGCTACTCTCCCTGTGGTCCATAAAATGTCGGACACCAGTCCTCTAAGGCATAGTCTGGAAAAATATTTCCAGTCAGGAAGGAGCAAAGTATATCTAAAATAACAGTTCCATTTAATTGATAAGGACTATAAAACAATAAATAGATGATGCTATATACTGAGAGAAGACAATGAATAAATGCAATGGCAAAATAAAGAGACAGGCAATATAAAGAGACATGCAATATGACAATATGATACAGTCAGTGCATATATGAAATGAAGAGAACGAGGTACAATATCATATACGGGTGATGTAGTATATCTAAAATAGAGAACTGTAACTATTCTAAGTATTTGAAATAGTAGCTTCGATATGTGATCGGCTTGGGAACATGTACGAGAGGTATATGGTCTGGCTAATCATACGTGTGGAGTATGATTAACACTAACATTATTCTATACTTGTACAATATGGATTTGATCACATTTCTCACTAACTACTTCCCCGCCCCCAACTAGTACAGTGGATCCAACCATGACACATCACTATACACGAGCAATATCCAATATATCATGTACAAGGTCTAAATATCAATGTCGTGTACAATATCAATACGATAATCAATGTAACATCTCATGACTGCAGATCCAATCTATATACTAGTCCGTGTAGCACAGTGTGAAGGATCAGATGTAACATTTCTAGATACTGAAATTATAGAAATTATCAAATAATTAAAAATTATCAGAGAATGTACTCGCCTTGGGTCCTTTGCTGGTAATACCAAATGTCCTATTCCAGATTATCGTCTGGATGATCCAACAGTCCTATAGACATATCATAAAATATAATATTTGTATCAGATGTTACGCTAACACACAAAATACGATGAACTCAGGGCTATGCTAGATATGACTGGTCAACTAGGGTCAAGTGCGCGTCTAATTGCGCAGGTGTCGTGTCTGTAATTGCTGTGAATTCAGACAGTCGGTGATACGGGTCTCGCCAATACGTCGGTGTACATATGGCAGTCTTCTAACAATTTACAGGGTTGCAGGTCAATGTAAATACGGGGTATCCGTAATTACACTCGGATCGCCTAGTACGTTATCAATTAGCATATATCATTAATTAAATATGTATGTACATACCAAATAATTCCATACAAAAATATGTATAAGTGTATATACACTAAATAGAATTATATTATTTATATATATATATATATATATATATATATATATATATATATATATATATATATATATATATATATATATATATATATATATATATATATGTTTAAAAATATACATGCCACATATTTATATATATAACGACCAATATTTATGTATACAAAAGAATACGTATACTGAATTTATATATATATATATATATATATATATATATATATATATATATATATATATATATATATATATATATATATAGCAAGTAAAAATATATGTATACTATATTTATATATATGTACCAAATAATACATATACTATATACATGTATATATGTATATATATATACACTAACATATATTATGAATACGTATATACTAATATATGTTGAATACATATATACTAATAGATAAATATACTATATATATGTATATGCGTATATATACGAATCCTACATATACTATACATATACTACATACATACATGCATACACTCATAAACGTACACGCGTGCGTGTACGGGAGGGGGAGGACCGAACCTGTGCGGGTGCACGATGACGACGGGGATGACGCCGGTGTCCACGACGACGACAAAGACGAAGGCGACGACGACGACGACGACGAAGACGAAGGAAACGAAGGTGGTGCTGGTGGAGGGGGGCTGGTGGTGCCAGGGTGGTCGAGAAGGAGGAGGCAGGGCTGAATGGGGGTTGTGGTGAGGAGTGGTGATGATAAGGGTGGTGGCTGGTGGTGTGAAGCCGGAGAAGAATCCGTGGGTGGTTAGTCATCGGGAGGAGGGAGCTCAGGCGGAGACTGGCCGGAGTGATGCTGGATCGGGTGGTGGCTCGTGGAGGGACGACTCTCCGGGGTGAGACGGAGGGAGATGTCGGTGCAGGAGGAGGAGCAGGGTCGGGGTGATGTCAGTCGGCGGGGCTTCAGGCGGGGGAGGTGGGAGTGATGGTCGGGGAGAGGGAGTTGCAGCGGTGCTGACTTCGCCGGGAAAGAAGCTGGAGGGAGGCTGGTGCAGTGGTGGTGGGAGGAGACGATGGCGGCTCGTCGAGGTGATGCTGGGTCGGTCGGGCTGGAGGTGGAGCGGGGTCGGGGTGATGTTCGTGGCCGGAGGGAGTTGCAGCAGTGGTTCAGTGGCAGCACATCCGGGTGGAGCTCGGTCGGGTGCTGCCGAAAGGAGGCCGGTTCGAGGTGGGTCCGACGGAGATGGAGGAGGGTGGCCAGATGCTGACCGGAGCTTGGCCGGGAATGGGTGATAGTGGTGGAGTGGTTTTCCTTTCTTTTTAAAAGGAGGAGAAGAAGAAGAAGAAAGGAAGAAGAAGAAGAAGAAGAAGAAGAAGAAGGGAAGAATGGAAAAAAATGGGAAATGGTACAGTTAGGGGCTTGTGAGGAGGGAGGAGAGAGAGAGAGAGAGGTGGGGGTTGTTTCCTAGGTTTGGGGATTAGGGCATGCTTGGGAAGGGTGCATTGAAGAGACATCTTATAGGAGATGTGATGGGAGGTGTGGTGATGATGAGCCCCATTTTGAATGGGTGGCTCAGATTTGACATAAGAAAATTACTCATACAAGGAGAGGGTTGAGTTGACTTAGTCAAATATTAGGGCTCTCCATTTGGTTTGAACCAATGGGGTGTTGACACCTAATACAACATTTGCAAATGAGCCCCCTTAAATTTGGATATTTGAACAGACACATGAAATAATAAAAAATTTGTGGGCGATTTGGTGTTTGGTGTTTTGTAGGGTGAGGGGGTGTTGTGTGTTTTGTATGGGCTTAATGAATAGGATATTTGGATTAAATTGGGTTAAAACGGGATTAGTCAAAGTTGGTATCTCCAATTTAATTAAAGAATAATGCAAGCGATGTTCTAAAATTAATTAGAAATACATGGGGCTAAAATTAAGTTGGGACACAATTATCATTAGTGAAGAAGACTCAGAACAGAATATTACCCTAATTTGGGTTGCTCAAAATAGATCGAGATTGTGTCTCCAATTTCGATTGGAACGCACAACGGTAAAAGTTGGATTTTATTTAGAAATTAAATAAACGTCTGCGACGAATATTATGCGGCTAAAATGAAGCACAAGAGAGCATAATTATGAGTTACACAAAGGTCAAGAAAGGTGTAGGCCTGGTGTCAGTCTTGGACCCTTTAATTAGTCCGGCTAAACGGGTTGAGTTGGTGTCTCAAAATTGATGGCAATGACACAGGTGCGCGACACAAGATTAAATAATAAATTTCGGATACGGGAAATTGTGCACTTAAATTAGAGCACCAAGGATTATGATTTTGAGTGACGGAAAAGTCCAGCGCCTAAGTTGGCGTGTCAAGTCTAGAATGCAACAACTTGTTGGAAATTATGGGCTAAGGCTGGGCTCCGAATACTGCAATAACGGTAGGGGGTAACAATCACGGTAATTAATTACAACCTCAAGTAATTAAATCCTAAATAATACAATTGAATTCATAATCCTATAATTCGGTCATGTGTCCATCTAGTGGGCTTCTAGGTCAAGTCTACTAGCTCAACATTAGAGAAAACTATATAATATATATATATATATATATATATATATATATATATATATATATATATACAGATTATTTAAATTAAATACACATATCATGCAATCATTTTAAAAATAACTACCACAATATCAATAATATATAAAAAGTCAAAAATACCCCTATTTTCAGGATGTGGTAGTGACAAATTATATGCTAATACTATATATGATTGTAATATATATATATATATATATATATACTGTATGACCCTAGGTGTTAAATGTGGGTATCCCGTGTATTTACATTTGACTGGATGACCCTGGATATTAGTGAACTACCTGCCTTGTGTACACCGATGTACTGGCTAGAGACGTGTTAGTGTTTGACTGTCTGATTATGTACAGTAATCAAGGACATGACACCCATGCAGTTAGACACACACTTGACCCTGCTAGTTGACCAGTGTTATACCTAGTGTAGCCCCTGAGTTCAGAGTATTTATGATTGTGTGTATGTTAGTGTATCGACTGATTCTGCATTACTAATATGATGTCTATAGGACTGTTGGATTATTCAGACAAGACTTCGGAAACAGGATATTGGTATTGCCAGCAGTAGGACCACATGCGAGTACATTCTCTGACAGTTTTTATTATGTTGATTATCTCTATGATTCTAGTTGTATAGCGTACATGATTATGACACTATGTATACATGAGTTGGCATCATCGAGACCGGTCACGAGGAGTCGTGATTGGAATCCATCGTGCTAGCTGGGGACGGGAAAATATTAGTAGATTATGTGATCATATCCAACTCTACATGAATCATAACTCACCCACACCTCACGTCGGTGCAGCCTGACCATTACATGCCTCATAGCCTGTTATGTATGATTATCCTGACTATTGCTAGCATCATAGCTAACTGGATGGTTAGCCTGACTTTACATGAATCATAGCTAATCATACATAGCAAGCCTGATAAGTCTCAAGCCGATCACATGATATGCTGATATTTCACACACTTAGCTAGATAGTCTATACATGTATCTCTAGTTTATTGATCTAGCATTTTCCTGTGTTCTAGTTATTGTTCTAGTATTCACTTATATTCCAGATCATTGTTCTAACATGCACATGTATTTCTGTTCATTGCTAGTTGCACCATTGATGACATATGCTCCAGTATTTCTATTTCCAGTATTTTTTATTGCCAGTATTGATATCCATCATGTATTTTTTTACATTGTATTATAGTTTTTGTCAATATACATGGAACTGCTGTTAGTGCTTGTACTTCGCTCCATCCTGACTGAAAATATTTTTCCAGACTGCGACTTAGAGGACTGGTTTCCAGCATACTTGGAGATTTGGATGTGAGGTCCTTGATTACTGCCAAACGAGATAGGCTTTTCATTATGCCATGAAACTGATCCTAAGGCAAGACTAGAAAGATAACTTAATAGTTGGTGCACGAAACCTTTATAACGTGTTTGGATTTGTCGAGCGGGCGAGAAGCCTCTCCACCAGTGCATTCATGTACTGATAACCCACCAGATTGCTTGCAGGGTGCGGAAGAACCTCGTTCGGTACGGAAACCCCCTTCGTGCGTGCTAAGGCGTGGAGTTCACTCTGGACCCTTGGAGTGATGTGTCCGGAGCTGAAGCGCATATACAAGACTTAATATTGGAACATCGCCTATGTATCATTCCATAAATGTAGCCACTTGGCAAGCTTTTACTGTTTAGAGAGAGGGGGCTTAAGCGACTTGTAATCTCGGCCTAGCGCCGCTTGTAGCACTTGTTCAATATCAATAAAGAGCTTATTTTACTTCTATACTTGTGTTATTCAATGCTTCCACTATTGACGACTCTGTGAACTTGTTACCAGTCGCACGTTCGTTTCTTATTCTGCTGCATTCGGACTATCTGTGCGACTCTGTGGCTTAGACATCTTACCGCCTGCTCGGATCATGGCCTTGCACGGACGCAGCTTACGCTCGTGCGGTATTACGTCTAGATGGGAAAGATCGTCCCGCGAGAGCGCTGGCGCGGTGATTCGCGCCTAGCGGGGACGGTCGATTACCTGCAGGAGATCAGGGTGTGATATTTTGGTTGGGAGCTCTTGAGGGAAGGAAGAAGAGGAAGGAAGAAGTAAAGGAAAGAAATAAAAAATGAAAGAGATGAGAGATAAAGAGGATTATATATACACAAGAGGAAAAAAGGGTATTCTAGTCATGACTAATTCGCATGCAATCTTAACTATTCAAAATAGGCTTAGTGGTTCCAAGAGTGAACCGGGTCAGATATCCATCATACATACGGGTCTTAGCATTGGTTCATTGCAATTGCCAAGGTGTTCACTACTGGTCTCTGGTAGTCTTCCACAATAAACAGGAATACAATTAAATAAAATTTATCATAAGTAACAGGAATCAATATATAAAATACAACATGAATACATCTACAGAAAAAATAATTAAATATCACAAATTCAAGAATACGAAATCTGGGAACGGGTGTGACACTTCTAGCAGACGTTACAAGTAAATTTAATATTACAGAATAGTTTTTTTTCTGATTTGAGATTTTTTTTTTCCTCTCTCTCTCTCTCTCTCTCTCTCTCTCTTGGTAGAGAAGTAAATAATTTTGTTCTAAAATTTTTTAATTTTTTTTTAAAATATGGATGGACATGGTTCAAACCAACCTTTTAAAAATTATGATTATTATAACAATATACTTGAAAATAATCATTATTTTGATTCTGTCCCACTAACACAAATGTCACCTCCTGAAGTTAGAAGTATGACTACGGCTATAAATGTTGACAATAGGAAAAAAATTTCTTTTTATGGAATTATTTTACAAAAATATTTGTCACTGATAGTGAGGACGCATCGGTTTTAGATCCAAAAGTTCAAAAACCAACACCTAAGGCTGCGAAATGTAAGAAATGTAAGCGGATTTACAAAAGAAAAAAAATGATG
This sequence comes from Iris macrosiphon, assembly GCA_036927795.1. Classification (NCBI taxonomy): domain Eukaryota; kingdom Viridiplantae; phylum Streptophyta; class Magnoliopsida; order Asparagales; family Iridaceae; genus Iris; species Iris macrosiphon. The sequence goes on along the minus strand of JAYESA010000010.1, from coordinate 15,053,453 downwards.
GCACATACACTTTAAAAAGACACTACGAAAGTTGTTATTAGCAAAGACACTGCATGCTAGACAAACACAGCTAAGTACCGGTGGTCAATAATCTTTTATAGGTAACTTTACTTATTTTGATGCTCGTAACAAGACTTAGTTAGCAAGATATATTATTTGTGATGAACAACCATTTACATTTGGTAAGAGTGATTTCTATTATAATTATGCAAGTAATATCCTAAATCCTTGTTTTACTAAAGTTTTTTGATCTACTGATAGAGCAAAGGCATTCCTTGACCAATACATCAGCAAGACATTCCCATTCAGAAACTTTATCAAAACATGAAACAAATATCCAGCATAAACAGTAATCACCTCAATAGTTCTCCATCAAGAAACTCTTTGCTATCAAAAACATGAAACACAACAAAATATTACTACACTGTCTCAGTAAAAACCTGGAAACTTCATAATTTTCCAAAGAGCCAGTTCAAAATATTATATACCGTCTACAAATAATGTTTCAAAAAAAGTCATATTCAAGCTTCTGCAAACTCTCGCAAAATTATTACATGACGATGCAAATGAGCAAACGCGCAATTGAGTATTAAACTGTACCAAAAACACCAGACCGGGAATCAAACCACCTGGTGGGGCACTACAAGAGCGAGGGTGCTACTCTTCTGGAACAACAACGCTGATCTCGCCCTTCTCAAGCATGTCGTAGAAGGCCCGGGTTTTTCTCTGTTCATTCCAGTGATGCATCTTCCACAGACCACCGGCGAAAAGGCCAAGCGTGAGGCCAATGCAGATCTCCTTCACCACACTGGGCCCCTTCAAGGTAGCATGTGCAATCTTATGTCCAGCCATTCTCTTTCTCGGACTAGAATCAGATAACTCTGGGCACCTTTCACACAGAAAAAATCGCAAAGAACATAATTGTCAACATAAGCTTTAAAAAATCTTCTGAACAAATAGCAACTATAAATAATTGGTCAGGATGCTGCAAGGGGAAAAAGGACATTATCAAAAAGCACAATTACTTGATCCCATTCTTTAACTTAAAAAAATTACATGACTTTAGATACTGGCATTCAATTCTAGCTTTCCCAAAGAAAAATAGACAGTTATGCTCAAAACAGAAACGATTTTCACAGCACAAACAATCCAACCCATACCCAAACAATAAAGAAACTTGCCTTCAAAATCCCAACAGTTGATTGCACTATTAGGTTTATGTAAGTAAAGCCCTTTGATGCAAGATCTACTATTCTATATGATATATTGCTTGGAATTTAGCCAGAATTGCAGATCCTGCAGAGACGAAATGTGTGAGATTCTTCAAACCCAATAATTGAGGTAGTTAACATGACTACATTATGTCCAGAATTGCATGTTTGCATATGCACTCACACATAATATGATTTGAATGTGACCTATTAATATTTAAGTTTGCAAAAAGTGAAATATATCGAGTCTTTTGACAAGAGTCTCCACGAAGCTGTCCATTGTGCACAATTTGCACCATTAAGTTTGGTAGACGCTCAGAAATTAATCAGCCAATGACAAACTTCCAAGTGCAACCACCCTCTGATCATTCTTGGGGAAATATCGAGTTCGATGATTATAACAACGGCATACACCAACAAAAGGAACCAATAGCTGCAATTGCTGACTTTCCTCCAATCCTTAGAAACTAGTGATAAGGATCATTGACACGCACAAAAATATATCACAAACCATACCATGAATTATATCCACGAAGAAGTGAAATGGAGGACTCAAAACGTAAATTAGATAGGAGAAAGGAGTGAATAGAAGCAAAATATGTGTTGAGTAGACAGATAAAGGAGAGATTCTGAAGACCTAGATGGCTCTGGTACCACGTAAATTTTGAGATTAATGGAAAACATAAAGAGGAGAAAAATAAAGCTGTGGGGGAAACTAATAAGGTTTTATTTATTGATAAAACAAGACAAAATGCAAAATTAAGCCATTTCCATATTCTTAATGATTTTTTAACCATGTCAAGTTTATAAACAATCCAATCCGACATACCAAATATCATAAGCTTTGGATGTTTGAATGAAATGTAAGCATTACAGAAGTTTTGATGTAAAAGTTGTGTTAGGAAACAACAAAACCTAGCCTCACAGAACAGGATGTAAGTTATTACTTTCACAAACGGGGACCACTTTTACTGCCAACCCACCCACCCCCACCCCCCCCCCAAAAAAAAAAAAAAAAAAAAAAACCCAACACACACACAATCCCAAGTGTCTGAAACCCACTCCCCTACCAAAAGGCGCCCAACCTTTGGCAACAGAAAGCAAGTTTGCATTGTGTATAACTAGCCAACTTAAGCAGTTGCCATAAGTAGTTAAGTACCAAGTAAAAAAAAAAAAAAAAATCAAAATGCCATCTAAACAATCAAATAAGATTTCAGTCTCTTTTCACTCTTCGGAAGAAGTATTATACATGGTCCCTTTAGTATCAAGTTATCCAGAGAAACTTCATGTTTCATCCACCATATCCATCTCCCTCCAAAATCCAAATGCACATCCTCACATCACGCAGCTCCCATAGCTACATGGTGAGGTACCTGGAGCTAGGAGATAAGTAACAACTGTTTTTGCAAAGAGACACAGAAGAGAAATCCCACACTCAACAGATAATGAAAAAGCAAGGGGTGGAGGGGGTGAAGGCTGTGATTCTATAGAGCGGTTGCCACAAGTAACACAAATACATGACTTGTGTAGGGGATGTGTGGCACCAATATCTAGCCCCCCCCCCCCCCCCCCCCCCCCCCCCCCAACCCACCCCCACCCCAAAAAAAAAATGTCATTAGTAGGCTTCGAAAGTTTTTTTTTTTTAATTAACTGCAGCGTTTCAAAATGTACTAGGTTGATCATAGATTTATGCATTCCGGATAACTGAAGGTATCATCTAATTAAATGGTCATCATTCTTCATATGACAAAAGTTGCAAGCTCTTGTATACAAGAGTTATCAATGTATTTACCATACATATTAATTTCCCTTAATAGAATTGGAAATATTGGATCAAGTGTTACGATAGAAACTAATGATGTATAGGCTCTAACTCTCACCCCTTGGATGGGAACCTAACTCAAATCCATACTGTTAACAAAAGATTTCCAGATAGACTCCACTATGATGAAGGAGAACTAACAGAATTTATTAGTTGAAAGACATCAATTCATAATACATACTCACCTATGACAGCACTATACTTAATATATAGTGAAAATCTGAATTAGATTAATTAAACATATAGGAAATGAGTGTATAAAACAGTAATATTAGTGCTTCATACAAGAAACATATATTCACCTATGTTACCCGGACTCTCCACTTTAGGGACAAGTATCCGTGTCCACCCGATAGGACATGGATATGGATATGGAATCCGTATCCGATCCTCCATGGTGACAATTGGATCCTTCATAGTGACAATCAGAAGACTGGTAGTGAAATAAATAGTTTATTTTAATATGGTAGACTGATAGTAAAGTTATGAAACCTTACAAATTTGATTACATAATGTCTTTTTATGAAACAATGCAAATTTAATTATAAGTTTAAATATATGAAATCATGCAAACTTAATTACAAGTGTCTTTTTATGAAATCATGCAAATTTAATTACATGTCTTTTATGAAGCCATTCAAATTTAATTACATGATTTGTCTTTTTATGAAATCATGTTCAAATATATTTATTTAATAGTCATAGCCCCGTACCCGTATCCAAATTTTGGATCATTTTTAGCCGAGTCCATGTATCCTTCAAATATGAGTTTGAAGAGCCAGACTCTTGGATATGTACCTGTACCCGACACCCGTACCCGAGTCGAGATAATATAGATATTCACTATAACCTTTAAGTATTTTTCACGTTCATAACATACTTTGTAGTTACAACTCTAATTAAGCACGAATTGGTCAGCAGACCAAATCAACACCAAAAAAAATAGTGCAAATGATGAATGTGTTGCATTTTCTACCACTTATGCACAAATTAACTTCACTCACATCCATGCCACTAGTTTCAGAAGTAAGTAGACGTACTAAAAGTTCAAAGCACGAATGAACGATAAAGAATCACAAAAAGAAACCATAATCCTTTTGCTCATTTGCCAACTGATTGCAACAGATGTATTGCTTTTTTCATAACTTTAAATTGGAGAATTCAGCCCCAAAAGATTTCTCCAACTACCAGTATGCCATACCAGTTCTCTTTCACGTACTTGAAAACAATTTTGCAGCTAAACTTACAAACCCCATGCATTTAAGTAAAGATTATATGCTACAATAAAAAGAAACCTCATAAAGGAGGCTCGTCCAATAGCGAGCATAAACACCAAAATGTACACCATCCCGAGGCAGAGGCAGAGGCAGAAAAATGACCGCATGATGAGCCAATGTACTGACTCTCATGAATTATACTATTTCCTATCTGTCAGTCTTTCTAGAGTACTGGTCTGGTGATGCACCTCCTATCCTCCTCCAATTGAGGGGCATAGAAACATTTTTGTCAACAACACAGAATCTGGCATTATCTTTTCTTACTCTTCCTCCTACTCAGTTCTTCTCTTTGGGGAATGGGAAGTATGCCTTCTTTCGAAATGGTTTCTTCTGGGTTTAAGTACTACAGGGTTAGCACCACTATCATAACACATTAACATTTCTCCTTCATTCCCAACTTACCCGGTCAATGTAAAATGATTAAGGTGGCTACAACGGCGAATCCTTTCTTGTAGTTGCAAACTAAGCCTAGATAATACCCCTTTGGAGAGCTCTCTAGCTCAACTGAAAAGTAATTAAATAGTATTAGTAGTATAAATAAAAGTAACAGCATCTTATATAATACTAGGAACTTAAATATTGGATAAAAATAATACTAAAAAATCTATAACTTTTATATCTATATAGATGAAAAGCATGAAGATGATAATAATTGAGAAAACTTGAGTTGCACCCCCACTTTATTTACCATAATTCAAGGTGCACCACACCCGATTACCATAATGTACAAGCACCCCCAGTTTTGACGGAAACCGTTCCCGACTGACGGTCAACTCGTTTAACCATATATTTCGGACAAAAACATACCCTTTGTCTTCTTCCCCCATCCCCATCCCGCGGTACCCCCTCTCCACTCCGCAGGCCCGTCATCATGCACCATGTTCTCTCCCCACTGCATGCTGCCCCCCCCCCAACCCTCGCACCGTCATACGCCATGTCCCTCCGGTGTCGGAGAAAGGGGGGGGGGGGGGGGAAGGAGAGAGAGAGAGGGGGAAGGTTAAGCAATTGTTGCGCTGAAGCCGCCGCTAATAGTTGTTGCTGCACTACAACCCGCGTGAGCCCCCCAGCCTCCGCTGCCTCCAGAGCGAACATCCCCCTAGCAAGGGGCCCCCCGATCCCGCGCGAGCTGCCCCCTCACGAGCCCCCCGGCTCCCACGCGAGCAGCCCCCCGCCCCCACTGCGGAGGAAAGGAAGAGGAAGAGGAGGCTATGGAGGAGAGGAAAAGGAGGAGGACGGAGGAGGAGGCTATGGGGGAGAAGGCTATGGAGGAGAGGAGGAGGAGGGCGGAGAAGGAGGGTATGGGAGAGAGGAGGTCGGAGGAAGCTTAATGGCAGTGGTGGGGGTTTTTGGAAGTGTGGAAAGTAGCACAGAGAAGAGAGAACAGAGGAGAGAGCAGAGAGGAGGAGCAGGAGAAGGGTATTTTCGTCAAAAAAGTTCGATCAAAGGGGTTGACTGTGAGTATGGGACGGTTTCCGTCAAAAGTAGAAGGTTTTGTACATTATGGTAATCGGACGGGGTACACCTTAAATTATGGTAAATAAAGTGGGGTGCGACTCTAACAGGTTTTGGCCCTCTCGTTATTAGATCTCGGTTTCGTCCCTTCCTCTTGAGTGTGTTTGTTAGCATATATCGTCCATGTCATCCCTAATGTGGGTATCCTACACATTCTTATACAACAATAAATTGTTTTAGCAATCAACTACACAAGTAATCGATCAAAGAGGTATGTTGCAGTTGCACTGACAGGGATACGGTACGACAGAAAAACAATATTTTTGGAGCATTTGTGACAATGTTTGAGATACCGGCCAATATATCATTTTGAAGCCAAAACGACATATATCTTACACAATCAACCATACAAATCGGCTCAAATAAACCGATATTTGCATACATGGGTTTTGGATTCATCAGTTTTGGATGGGTTTTCTGGTCGGGTAGGGTCGGATTGGATATCCATTTTAGTAAAAACTCAATACCCAACTTAAAACCCTGACTTTTCATTTTGTTATGGTTTGTTTTATTTTTATTTTTATTTTTATTTTTATTTTGATTGATCTTTTGTTTAGAGGAAGAAGAACTAAAGAAGAATAAGAAGGAGAAGAGAGCTCGCATCATCACTGTCTTTTTAATTTGTTGCTGTTTTTTATTCTTTAGATTTCTTCAACCTTTTTTCTTCTTATTATTTCTTCTTCTTATTTTCTTCTTCCGATTATTTTTAATTGCTGCCACAGTTGAGTCGATAAAAGCTCAAGTGCCTACTCTACAATATGCAAAGCTTATATACTTATTATTAAGTATATATAATATATAGCATATTATATATTTATTGATATCCGATATTCCAATATATCGTCCCATATGCCGCAATCTCATAACTTTGATATCCGATGTTCCAATACATAGTTCCAGACATGACGCGCTACAGATTTTTGGGTATCCGTGCTTTCTAGGTATCCTATGTTGCAGGGACGCGGACACGAACACGGACAAACCCTAACCCTAATCATCAAATTCCCCAAAATTTCAACATTAAAATTTTTATGAGCACAAAAAATACATTCATTCAAAGAAAAGAAGAAGAGAAAAAAAAAAACTTTCAACGAGAAGATTATGCACTGACCTTTGACTTCGTTGCAGCCACAGACGCAGAGTGCAAAATTATTTGGGCGTTATATTCTTGCTCAACAGAAGACGTAAGACCTGGTGACCCAACTTACGAAACTGCCCACGTGTTTGGTACCTTAGTTTTCTTTCCTTGTAAGGGTAGTATTGGGATTTTGAAGCCAGTAGGAGTAGCTGTAGGCTCGGCATGAATATTGGACTGGACCTGTATAAAAACAAAAATTCATGGGCCGACAATCTCAGAAGAAGCAGAGTCCTTTTATTTTATTTATTTATTAAGCCCTGAGCTATCTCTACTAGTTCTTGTTGTTAAATTATAATTGGAGTTTACAAAAAGTATTAACATATTTGCCTATCTATTCATGAACCCCTTTTTTTTCAGACCACTTTTAGAATCTGCTTCTTAGAAATTTCTGCTTGGTTGCTACTCACCAACCAAACCTCGTCACAGCCATCAATCGCTATGGGGTTACAAAACTTTTAACAGTTGATGAGAGATTAGGCTCTGCATGGACTGGACTTGGAGTAAGACTTTGATACAGTGTATGTTAGAGAAAATTTTCGTTTTCTTATTGAAAATTTTGTGAATCAAAAGACAAGAAAAAAAAATTAGATTGATGTTACCGGCCTCTGGGGAAGTCGTGCACGAATCACTGCCCTAAGAGTTGATTTGGGATCTATGTGCAGACGTTTCCCAAAGCTCCTAGTGGTAAAAACCCCGCACTACCGGTATCTCGTAGTCGCACACGACTCGGAGAGAACGACCAGGACTTAGCTCTGCCCAGAGCTTGGAGACGAGTGAAATGACGAAGATTGGACAGAACGGAATGTTGGCATCAATTGTTTGGAGAAAATATTTCTGATGATGTTTACAAAGAAAATCATTCATATATATAATACTCCATCCAATATGTAACGGTCTGAATTAATTTTCTATTAATTCAGTCGTTACACAGACACATGGAGAATGAACCTGGACACAAAAAGTATCAACGATTAAAAAATAAATAGTAACGGACAAATTGATTTCCAACGTTCAGAATATTAAAAAAGAAAAATTGAAGAGGAGCAAAAAGAATTTTATGGTCTCGGCCCGAACCCGAAGAGAAAATCGAATCGACATTCGGCGCCCGCAGATGTGGGCGCGTACTCGCACCCGTTACGCGCGCCGAACCGAACCGAACCGAACCGAACCGAACCGAGCCGAGCCGAGCCGGGCCGGACGTCGGCGCGCGCGTGTGGCCCAAGGGGTTCCCCACACAACAACTTTAATAAAGCAAAGAAGAGGAACTAATATATGTACACAAGGAGGGGTTGGCCCATCCGATGTGGGACTAAAGAAAAGAAGAAAATTGAGCTTTTGCTCAAGCAAAGCTAACAATCCCCCCCCCCCCCCCAAAGGTCAAGTTTCGAAACAGAGATAAGTGTGAAGTAAATAGAGAGAGAGAGAGAGAGCATCTGGGCAGTAAAATACTATGCATATATGAGATGGACTACAGCCTTGAATCTCACGTAGTGACTATTGCCTTAATCTGAAGAAGTGCTTGATGGACTATGCCTTGAATCAGACTTCTTGAACCAGATTTAGAAAATAGCACACATAGTATGCTAGAGGTCATTGGTCTATCGGGTGGCGCTTTTAAATGGTCATGCGCACTTTTTCACATTCATGAGAGTTGTCTGGGATCGCCTTGTCCCATAGTCGCGGCCTTCACGACCTCTCATATAGGTAAGTCCTTAATGGTTGGTGATATGAATCAACCCAGCATTACAGCTTGGACCTATTAAGAGTTTAACCTCATCCTAACCATATCACACAGGAACACTGTTATCATAGGGATGGCGAGTCATTGTACACATGTACAGCCGCTTGGGCTTTATTTTAATGAGACTTTAATCTCGAGTCAGTGTTCCATAAAGTCACCTAAGTTCAGCTTGTTTCTATCCATTAAACCGGCTTCTTGGGATCTCCAGTCAGACTCGGTTGGGTTGCCACTGCTGGTGACTAACTTATGGGCTTAACCCCATCCCCCTCGATGATTCCAGGATCAAAGTCCTAGACAGACCCTTCGTCAAGTGATCTGCAAGGTTCTTTTCTGACTTTATATAGTCAAGAACCACATATTTGCCTAATAGGCTTTTTATTGACTTGAAGCGCAGTTGCAGGTGCATGTTCATCTTAGCATTCACAGAATCATGTTTTAGTAGTTCAATAACAGATTTATTATCACAGTTTATAGAAATTGCAGGAACAGGACTAAGAGAAACATGTATATGCATAATAAGATTTTAAGCCATTCAGCTTCTGTGCAAGTTGTATCTAAAGCTATCATTTCAGAGTCCATTGTAATCCTAGCTATGATAGTTTGCTTACAAGAGCCCCAGGAGATTGCAGCTCCTCCTAGAGTAAATACATATCCAGTAGTAGATTTTATATCATGTGAGTCAGTTACCCAGTTTGTATCTGAATAACCTTATATGATATCAGGGTGCCTAGAAAAATAAAGTTTGTAATCTATGGTGCCCTTGAGATTTCTAAATACCCTATCCAAGGCAGTCAAATGTGACTGATTTGGGTTACTGGTATATCTACTTAGTCTCCCAATAGCAAATGCAATATCAGGTCTTGTCCTGTTTGTTATATACATAAGGGAGCCTATCATCTGTGAATATTTATGTTGTTACAAAGGTGATCCTTCATTCTTTTTTAGTACAATACTGCTGTCATAAGGAGTAAGGACAGGTTTCTTATCAAATAACTCAAACTTTTTTAGCATTTTTTCAATTGAATGTGCTAAAGATAGAGTATAACCCTCTTTGCCTTTGGTCACTTGCATTCCGAAAATTAAGTTGGCTTCTCCTAGGTCTTTCATATCAAACTGGCTAGATAAATAGTTATTTGTAATATTTATCAATTCCAGTGATGAACCTAGGATAAGGATGTCATCTACATACAAGCATAAAATGACACAACTTTTACATGTACCTTTAGAGTATATACATTTGTCATACTCATTTGACAAGAAACCATATTCACAAATTACTTTGTCAAATTTATTGTGCCATTGTTTGGGAGCTTGTTTCAAGCCATAGAGGGATTTTACTAGTCTGCAAACTTTATTTTCTTGACCTTTAGCAATGAAACCTTCAGGTTGGTCCATATAAAGTTCTTCCTCTAGATCTCCATTCAAAAATGCTGTCTTTACATCAATTTGATGGATTAGCATATCATGAATGGATGCTAAGGCCAAGAGAGTTCTAATGGATGTGATCCTAGCTACAGGAGAGTAGGTATCAAAATAATCTAACCCTTTCTTCTGGGTAAAACTCTTAGCAACTAATCTAGCTTTGTATTTCTCTATAGTACCATCGGCTCTGAGTTTTTTTCTTGAAAATCCACTTACAACCTATTGGTTTATTGCCTAAAGGTAGATCTGTTAGAAACCAAGTGTTGTTCTCCATGATAGAGTTGTATTCACTGTTAATGGCTTCTTTCCAGAAGGGAGCATCAGAGACGACATTGCTTCTTCATAAGTTGAGGGATCACCCTCTATCAAAAAGGTGAAGAATCCTTCTCCTAAATTTTTTTCAATCATATTCCTTTTACTCCGTCTAGGTTCTAAGTCTGTTCAGATTATGAGCTCGGTATTAGGACATGAGAACTAGTAGAGGGTATGAAGGAAGAGATTGGACTTCTATCCTTAAAAGGAAATATGTTTTCAAAGTAAATTGCATCTCTTGCTTCTATAATGGTATTGTTAGAGATTTTATTTACTTCTGAGTGAGTCACTAGAAATCTATTGGCATAGCTGTCTAAGGCATATCCTATGAAAACAGCGTCTACAGTCTTGGGACCAATCTTTCTCTTTTAGGTTCGGAAATTCCGACTTTAGCAAGGCATCCCCAAACTCTAAGGTAATTAATCCTAGGAGCTCTACCTTTCCAAAGCTCATAGGGAGTCTTTTCTTTTGTCTTACTAGGAATCCTATTAATAATGTAACAGGCAGTTAAAAGAGCTTCTCCCCACAAGTTATCAGGAGCACCAGAGCTGAGAAGCATGGCATTCACCATATCTAACAAAGTGCGGTTCTTGCGTTCAGCAACTCCGTTAGACTGAGGTGAATATGGAGCAGTTACCTCATGAATTATTTTATGTTCTTCACAGAAGTTAATTATTTCGTTTGAGGTATATTCTCCACCACGATCAGATCTAAGGATCTTAATCTTTCTTTCTAATTAATTCTCAGCTTCAGATTTGTAGACCTTAAATTTATCTAAAACTTCATCTTTGGTTTTGAGAAGGTAGATATAACAATACTTTGAATAATCATCTATAAACGTAACAAAGTATTTTCTACCGCCTCTGGTCAAAATCCTATTTGAGTCACATACATCACTATGGATAAGTTCTAGAAGGTCAGAATTTTTTTCTACAGATTTGAATAATAATTTAGTGTGTTTGGCTTGAACACAAATCTCACATTTGTGTTTGTCATCTATTGGAGTCTTAGGAATAAGATCTAAAGTCATCATTCTTTTAATAGAACCTAGGTTCACATGACCTAGTCTACCATGCCAAATATTTGAAGATTCTATATTAGAGACAATGAGAGAACAATCGGAAATTTTATTCATTGTGCTTAAAATTAAAAGACCGTCTTTTACAAAGTCTTTTCCTATAAAGGAGTCAGGCTTAGAAAATACTACTTTATTTGCCTCTATTACAATTTTGTATCCTGAGGCTACAAGAAGGGATCCACTAACTAGGTTTCTCCTGACAGACGAGCACATGAAGAACATCATGAAGAGTTAAGATTTTTTCTAATGTCATCTTCAGGTCAAATTTTTCTCTTCCAATAATTTGTGCCGTTGAGCCATCTCCTAGGGTCACACCCCATCCACTTGATTCCTGATAGTTTGAAAAAAAGGAGCGATCAAACGAAACATGAACATTAGCTCCAGAATCCAACCACCAATCATCAGAATGGTAAGAGAGATTAATAAAGGGTTGAAAGCTTATAAACCTGAAGGAACTCGAAGAACATTTGTGAAGCATGTTCGCTTCTAGTCTAACTGAGCCCTTTTCTTTGTAGGAGGTTTGGACAGCTTCCTTCTTCCTATGGTAGCAGTTGGTGGCCATATGGTTTATTTTACCACACACAAAATAAAATCTCTTTTGATCCCGAGTCTGACTGAAGTTTCTAGGTTTATGGTTTTGGTGATGATGGTTTTGGTGGTTAGGCTGAAAGTTTTTCTTCTTCTTGAAGAAATTCTTTTTAGATTTATAATGAAAATTAGATTTGGGTTTTCCTTGGCCTTCTACAAGGTTTACCTTAGCTTTAGATTCAGTCTTAGGCTTAGACCTCAATCTAATTTGTTCTTCGGTTTTAATTTTCTTTAGGACTTGATTGTAGGTAAGATCTCCTTGTGTATGGATAAGTTCCTTAGTAATATCAGACCAAGAGGGAGGTAACTTGTCTATTAGGCATGCTATTTTATGCTCATTGGAGAAAGATGTGCCTTTGGCTTGAATATGCCTAAGATATTCTTGGAATTCATGGAGCTGGTCATTCATTAGCTTGTTATCTACCATGAAATACCTATTAAAGGTTGAAGAATTAAATCTTTCTATTCCGGCATCATCACAGCCGTATTCATCTTCCAAGGCTTTCCAAAGTTCTTTAGCGCTCTTGTATTCAAAAAATATATCATACAAGGATTCAGATAATGCGCTTAGAATTCTATGAAAGCAGTGAAAGTCTATCTCTTTAGGGGTTTTTTTGTTTCGAGGAGGTGGACACTCCTATGTCAGACTCAGTACCATCATAATCATTTGTGATGGGTGTGGACCCATCAATGGCTGAAATAAGTCATAAGGTCGTGAGCCAAAATTTCATTTGGCTCTGCCATCTTTTAAAGTATGAGCCATCAAACTTAACAGGTTTTGCAGTAGAGGATTCCTCCTTACCAGTCATGTTTGCAGTCTGAAAAAATATAAATTTATTTAATAACAATGTCTAAGATAATAGTTTAGGTGGTCTTTGCTAATCAATCTTAAAATATTTAATTTTTCAAGTGTTGATCAACTCAGGTTAGCTGTAGGGGTCGGTTCCCAGCTAGCGGCGGTCCGAAGACTCTTAAGTACCGTGTCGCTTAGGGCTATTTACACCCGGTTGACAGAAGGACCCTTTCGGCTTGTGCCCGAGTTTGCCTCTACTTTGAAACTTTAGATTTGAAGATTTTATTTGCAATTTTCTTTTTACTAAACTATTTTTTTTTTGTCCTAAATTGCTTTGAAAAATACTAAGTGATTATTTATGTTACAATTGAAAGAAATTTTGTGATAAAAATATTGCAATTGACAAAATTATCAAATATGCTAACAATTTTTTAAAATACTTTAAGCAAATTTGCAATTTGACATTATAGTAAGTAACTTGATAAGTAAACAAATAAATCAATTGAGAAAATGAAGCAAATTTCTACAATAACTATTAACTTTTAAGCAAATCGAATCAACTTTAAAATATTGGTCTAGAAAATTGTAAATTGAATCAACTTAACAATATTGGTCCAGCAAATTGAAGCAACTTAACAACTTAATAATATTGGCAGCAAATTGAATCTACTTAACAACTTAACAATATTGGTCCAGCAAATTGAAGCAAATTGAATCAACTTAATCAACTATTAGATTTTTAGAGAAAATTGTCATTTTCTTATTGAAAACTTTGTGAATCAAAAGACAAGAAAAAAAATTAGATTGATGTTACCGGCCTCTGGGGAAGTCGTGCACGAAGCACTGTCCTAAGAGTTGATTCGGGATCTGTGTGCAGACGTTTCCTAAAGCTCCTAGTGGTAAAACTCCCGCACTACCGGTATCTCGTAGCCGCACACGACTCGGAGAGAACGAACAGGACTTAGCTCTGCCCAGAGCTTGGAGACGAGTGAAAGGACAAAGATTGGACAGAACAGAATGTTGGCAGCAATTGTTTGGAGAAAATATTTCTGATGATGTTTACAAAGAAAACCATTCATATATATAATACTCCATCCAATATGTAACGGTCTGAATTAATTTTCTATTAATTCAGTCGTTACACAGACACATGGAGAATGAACCTGGACACAAAAAGTATCAACGGTTAAAAAATAAATAGTAACGGACAAATTGATTTCCAACGTTCAGAATATTAAAAAAAATTTGAAGAGGAGCAAAAAGAATTTTAGGATCTCGGCCCGAAGCCGAAGAGAAAATCGAATCGGCATTCGGCGCCCGTAGATGTGGGCGCGTACCCGCACCCGTTACGCGCGCCGAACCAAACCGAACCGGACGGCGGCGGCGGCGCGCGCGTGTGGCCCAAGGGGTTCCCCACACAACAACTTTATGAAAGCAAATAAGAGGAACTAATATATGTACACAAGGAGGGGTTGGCGCATCCGATGTGGGACTAAAGAAAAGAAAGAAATTGAGCTTTTGCTCAAGCAAAGCTAACAGTGTATATATATATATATTATTTTTTATTTTTTATTTTTATTTTCAAGAGGTAATTGTGTTACAGACTTCTGGTCCGAAGGCCTACCAAACTCGGTCCGAAGACCCACAACATTTCGGCCCGAAGGCCCCACACGTCTCGACCCGTAGGCCCGCACCTGCATCCATCATCAACTCACCAATTAATTTTTTTCACCAAACTCGGTCCGAAGACCCACCACATCCAGATCCGAAGGTCAGCACCTGCACTCATCACCAACTCACGATTTATTTATTTTTCAAAAGAGAATTAAATGGCGCCCAGGAGGCTCAAACCCGCAACCTCCTGGATAATATGCATCGGTCTTAACAACAAGGCTAGACGTCATTTGCAAAATATCTCCACCAAAATTTGAACTAGGAACCTCTTGTGTGCAAGTTTAATATAATAACTACTACACCACAATTGCTTTGTGTAGTGCATATATATATATATATATATATATATATATATATATATATATATATATATATATATATATATGGGTTGGGATCATGATCCACGTCTTTTTTGTCCACCCCAAACATTTCTCATGTTAACACCGTTGGATGGGCTTTAAGTCATCTAATCTTACCTGTTAATAAATTAACGGTTAAAATAGATGACTTAAAACCCATCCAATAGTGTGAATAGGAAGGATACTTGGAGTGGTCCCTTCCAATATATATATATATATATATATATATATATATATATATATATATATATATATATATATTTCTATTGGTCCACATCTGTAAGGTTCACGTAGAAATATGAACACTATGACTCATATATATATATATTTCTATTGGTCCACATCTGTAAGGTTCACGTAGAAATATGAACACTATGACTCAAATTTTATTTACCTATATATATATATATATATATATATATATATATATATATATATATATATGGGTAAACGGAATATAAATCATGCACATGTGGACCAGTAAGAATTGATTTATATATTTTATGTGCATCCATGTGCATCAGTACATTTTATTTTTATTGGTCGATATGTGTATTGGCTTATATAAAAATATGAATCTGACTCATATATATATATATATATATATATATATATATATATATATACTAGTATATACGCACGTGCGTTGCACGTATTTCATATTACTTGGAAAAAAAATAGTTATTGAAAGATCAAACAATAATTTCTTAATTTTATTATAGGTGAAAATATAATAGGCAAGAGCATGAAAGTTGGAAGAAATTAAATGACGGGAATAGGAAAGGTTTCCCTTATCTCTTGGACTCATGTGCCTACTTTGCATGCATGTTTTATTAACTTTTGTTTTATTCTCCAAACTAACTACTTTGCATGCATGCATATTTTTGTTTTATTAACTATCATTTCCCAAGTTTTCTCATGCATGCATACATATATTTAATATGTATTTAATTACTTTTTTAATTACTTAGATATCCTTATCAACGTTAATACATATTGAAATGTAATGAAGGATATTTTTGGAACAAAAAATTTTTACGGTGAAGTCTAGTTTTGATATTATATAGTAGAATATATATATATATATATATATATATATATATATATATATATATATATATATATTATGAAAAGAGAAAATATCTACTTTTCATATATCGGCTGTATCAAAACTTTGAGACAACCGACTGTATCAAAGTTTTACTACTGGACTTGAGCTTCGTGGTTCACAAGTGCGGGAGTACATGGACTAATAAGTTAAACTTAGTTGAGCACAACTATTCATAAAACATATAGTACAATTTTATTTTCTGAAAATCTAGTAGGAATTTGAAACGTTAATGTTATCTATATAGATCCAATGAAAACTAAACTAAGTCCAAATCATTTTCTCATTTTTGTTAAGTCTTTGGATTTGACCTATCACAATCAAATTCTTATTATTTGGGGTTTTGGGTGAAGTTATAATATAATAATATTAGATAATAAGCTTCCACCTGAACATTCCTTTTGGTTTAGCCAATCTCCTTGACAATTATTGATAACGATTATGAGATATTTTTAATTATCGATTTTGACGAATTCGATTTTGAACGATTTTAAGTAACAAATTTTAAACTAATCTAATTTATTTTTTTAATTCATTAAGGAGTGATTCTAAAAAAACTTAAAATAATTAAATTATTTATATGTCCATAAACAAAAGTTCTCATAAAGAAATATTATATTATTGTCCTCCTAAATAATAGCTTATACACTAATATAACTTGCAAGTATAAAATAGTTTGACAAATAATAAATCATAAATATTGAGACCAAATCATTCGCTATCATCAAATGGATCGTAAAATTTTATGCCAATCATTCATTACTAAATCAAATGGATTGTAAAATTTAATAAAAACTTACTTTTTGGAGGAAGCGTTGTCAGATGGCACCTCAAGAGAAACAAAGATGAGAAAGAAAAAAATATGGTAGTATATTAGTAGTTGTAGGTATATTTTGATAAGGATATAAAAAAAGAAGAAGAATAAAAATAAAAATTCTCAAAACACTACGATTTGAAATGCTTATAAATATGCCTAAAATTACACTGTAATAATTTTAAAAAAATTGGGCCGACCAAAATTAATGACTAAAAAAATTATCAAATATTATTTTTTTTGACAATTTATGTTAACTATTCCTATGTTTTATATTTATTACAGTAATCATTCTTATTTTGAAATTAATTACACAGACCACCTAAATTTTTTTTATATTTTCTATAAAACATTATAACACTAATTATCATTATTTTAAAAATAAAATATAAAACAAAAGAGCGATTTGTATAATTATTTTTAAAATATAGGTGGCTTCTGTAATATCCATAGGAGGTTAATATATTTATTTCTATTTTTTTAAAACATTTTATAAAACACCAGTCCAAAAATCTCCCAAATGGGTAAAAAAATAAATACCATCCAAGCAGACCCTTAGAGATCCACAGTGGGGACACTCCGAACACGTCCTAAAAATTATTAAAAAGTATATAAATTATTATTTTTTTAGTGTCCCATGATATTGGAACACAATGATATACTCTAAATAAACACTACAAATTAATGTCCTATTTTTTCTTCCTCTTTTTTTTTATATATCCGACGTAACGTTCGAGACTTTGTGCACGTTGCGTTGCATGTCTTTTGGGTCTACTGCCTCCAAACTCTTACCATTTATAAATGGAAGGAATAATACGTCCCCGTGGTTCGATCCACTGATCTTTCGTCACCCAGTCAGGATTTTAAGTCTCTTCTCGATAACCACAAGGGTCACTCGAATACGGCTCCTTTTTTTTTTTTTTTTTTTTTTGTTACTTTTTGTGGGCCCAACAAATAATATAGAAAAATTAGGACAAATTCCAAATTCAAAATATTATGTAGCTTTATAATAATTTTTAATTATGTATTAATGTCCACTACAGTATTTAAGTGCTACAAAAATTTAATTAGAGTCAAAATGTCGTAGTTGAAACATTTGGACCCTCTTAGTTTTGTTTTGTGCCAAAAGTGGTATTAAAGTATAGGTTAGACAATTTTTGACACGTAGATATGGGTGACCAAGACGTGAATCAACTAACTTTTGCTAACTTATTGTACTTGTGCTGATTTGCTGAACAGTAATACGTTCCCACGTAGTTACCAACCGACATGCTAGCTGAGTACTGTCCTCTTCGTTGTCTCTAGTGCCTGAGTAAATAATAGGATATTTAGTAAAGACCCCTGTTGACCAGCAAGCCTTTTAATGGAATAATAAGTTTTTATTTAAAAAGTTCTTCTCTAATGCAAATATCAAATAAATTGTGAAGGTGATACATCATGATATGACAATATATTGTGAAGATGGTTGTCTTATTTTAGACAATGCACTCAGAGACGGATCCAAGTAGATATTGGGGTGGACTGGAACCCACCCAAAAAAAAAAAAAAATATTCCATATAATTTTTTTTATGGGCTAGTCTACCTCGAACCCACACAAATTTATGGTAGCCCATCTCAGCTATAGTTTCTGTATCCGTCCCTAAATGCACTTTACAATGGCTTTACCTCCACATCATTAATTATGAATAAAAATATTTATAAAAAAGAAGAAGAGGAAAAGTTATCGAAGTTGAAATAAAGTACTTTTTATTGTCTTCTTAATACTCTTGCGTTAGAGAACACTTTTCTATCTCATTGTCTTCTGTGAATATAATCTTGTCGTCTAAGAAAGACATTGTCTTGTGTCTCATGCCACATAGGAATCATAATACATAACAAGACAATAGGGTTGGAGATGCTCTTAGGCCATCTTCAATTCAAGGTGTCTAAATGGACGGGCGGTCCGGAACCCGGCTAGGGCCCGACCCGGTCAAACCCAGTCTGGACCGGCCCGGACCCGGTCAACGGACCGACCCGCTAGTCCGGTCCGGCCCGATTTCTATGTCGTTCGGGCCGGTTTGGATTCGGTCAACCCGATAGGCCCGGTTCGGCCGATTTTTTTTAAAAAAATTTGAGAATATATCCGTTGGAGAATATTTTTACCAAAATACTCCCGTTTTAGTGGGCATTTTTTGCTAGTTTTAGGAGTATTTTGGTCATTTTTTGTAAAATGGCCAAAATATACATTATAACAACTCTTTTTTTAGGGTATTTAGGGCCATTTGGACCAAAAAAATTCCTATAAATAGTCCATAATTCAGGAAAAATAAACACAACAAATTTTTTTTCTTCTATAATTTTTTTTCCTCTTACGAAGTTTAGAAGCAAGCCAGGCAATTACAAAGTCTAGAAGCAAAGCAATTGCTAGAGTCCAACTTCTTCCCTCTCAGCACATTTTCTTTCGATTTTTTTTGGAAGCTTCTAGCATACGTTACAAGTAACTTTAATATTATAGAATAGTTCTTCTCCTAATTTGAGATTTTTCTTTCCTCTCTCTCTCTCTCTCTCTCTCTCTTTTGGTAGAGAATTAATTAATTTTGTTCTAATTTTTTTTTATAAATATGGATGGACAAGGTTCAAACCAACCTTTTGAAAACTATGATTATTGTAATAATATATTTGAAAATAATCCTATTCCTGAATCTGTGTCACCGGCACAAATGTCATCTCCTGAAGTTAGGAGTATGACCACGACTACAAATGTTGGCAATAGAAAAAAATTTATTTTATGGAATTATTTTACAAAAATACTTGTCACTGATAGTGAGGGCAATCAAGTTTTATATCCAAAAGATCAAAAATCAATACCTAAGTCGACGGAATGTAAGAGATGTAAGCGGGTTTACAAGTAAAAAAGAATGATGGCACATGCACTTTAAAAAGATACTACGAAAGTTGCTATGGTAAAGACACACTGCAGACTACACAAACACAGCTAAGTACTGGGGGTCAAGGATCTTCTTTAGATACATTTACTTATTCTGATGCTCGTAACAAGACTGAGTTAGCAAGATTTATGATTTGTGAGGAACAACCATTTACATTTGGTGAGAGTAATTACTATTACAAATATGCAAGTAATACTCTTAATCCTTATTTTAGTAAAGTTGCTAGATCTACTGCTAGAGCATAGGCTCTAATTTTTTTTTCAAAAAGATAAGGCTGCTTTGAAAGAAAGTTTTATGCATGTTAGTAAATTAGCTTTAACTTCTGATATATGGACTACTAAGCAAAATTATGCTTATATTTGTATCATGACACATTATCTAGATGCAAGATAGATGTTGCAAAAATACATCATTTGTGTAAGGCCTTTAGAATTTTCACATACCGACGCTGTAATCGGTGGCACTATAATACAATTTTTGCGTGAATATAATATTCACAATAAAATATTTTTGATTTTTTTTTGATAATGTGTAGACCCCCTCGACCAAATTTACGTCTACCTGGCTTAGATAGAGAGACTAGGGTTAGTTTGGAGCCATTTAGAATTAGAACATAGTATTTTAAATTAATGTACAAATATTCGTATCACTTGGTGCACCTTACCGTTGTTTCGATATTTGGAGTACTACTCTAGCTTTTGCTTTCAAGAAAATTTCACACACTTATCCTAGACGTGCCAGCCTTCCATTTTGATATTTGTGTAACTCATAAATACCTTCTCTTGTGCTTCATTTTAGTCGCACAATATTCGTTACAAATATCTATTTTTAAATCCAAATAAATCTAACTTTGCATCTTTGTCCGTTCCAATCGAAATTGGAGACACAACCTTAACCCGTTTTGTGCAACCCAATTTATGTCAATAATCTATTCCAAGTTTACTATGCCCATGACACTTGTGTCCCATCCAATTTTAATCCTATGCACTTCCAATTAATTAAAGACCACCATGGACACTAATTTTAATTAAATTGGCGCAAGGACTCAGCCTAACCCAAAAATAGATCCAACACGAACCCAAACTCTCACTCACACCCTCAAGGTTCATACAAAATATCATACACTATTTTAATCTACTACATCACACCAAACATGATATTTTTTCTCATCCAATCACAATCTCCCTTGTTTGTGCAATTTCTAAATTGTTGGGGACCTTTGTGCAAATAAGCAACTAGGTGTCCACCTTCCATTGGAGCAAAACTATGAAGAAACTCTCCTTCATTACTTTGACCGGTCACCCCTATTTTTTCCCATATTTTGTGTGTACAACACACCACTTTACACCTACATCATCACCACCCTCCATTCAAAATTTACCCCATCCCAACCATTCATTTTTTCATGAGGATCCTTCCCCCATCCCTAGAAATAGCTATGTAGTCAGCCCTAATCCCCATGCTCTCCTTCTCTCTCTCTCTCTCTCTCTCTCTCTCTCTCTCTCTCTCTCTCTCTCTCCTACATTAACTCTCCCCTCTCTCCAAAAAAAATTTAGCAGCCACCACCATCCCTATAAAATCGAAACCCTAACCTAACCACCTTCATCTCCTTCTTCTTTCTCCCCTCAATGAAGCCAACCACCACCACCAACACCCTCCGACCAACTTCCACCTTGTCACCTCCACCACCTTATCTCCTAGCCGCAGGAGCAAACCAACCCAACCACCGCCTCCATCTAATCCTACCATCTCCAACCACCACAGCCATCACCAACATCAACCTCCTCTTATTCTCCTCCTCCGACTAACTCCCTCCCTCTCATCTGCCGGACCTCCAACCACCACAGCCATCACCATAGTCACCACTACGACCGACCACCACCACCTCCTCCATTAACTTCCTCGACCTCCTTCAACCACTACCACAGTCATCACCACCACCTCCTCCATTAACCTCCACAGCCACCATCAACCACCACCACAGCCATCACCCGACCTCCCCTCCTCCTTCTTCCTTGCCTCCTCCTTACGACCACCACCACCGTAGACAACCACCTCATCCCCACGACCATCCCGCCACCACCATCACCTCGTCACCTCAACTACCACCCTCGCCTAGCCACTGTTGTTGTTGTTGCTGCTGCTGCTGTGTAGTCTAGCTGTCGGAGCACCCCCACCTGCCGGAGATCGGCCACCCACGAGCCGCGGGCCGAGCACCCCTCCTTATTTAGAGCTAACCCTATGTATGCATATTTACCTCCTCCTCCTTCTTCTTGTTGTTGTGCATGAACCTATGATTGTAGTAAACCCTATTTTATATATATATATATATATATATATATATATATATATATATATATATATATATATATATATATATATATATATATGTGTGTGTGTGTGTGTGTGTGTGTGTGTGTGTTGGAATAGTAGTTAGTGTTATTAAATATTTCATGGGTTAGGTTGTTAGTATGACACATATATTTGTGTAGTACTTAGGTCCTTAGACTAATTTATCATATGTGCACCCTAACCTATTAGCTAGGACACGTGTTTAGTATTACACGATATTTGGAGATATAAATATAATGGTAGCATGGTAGCTAAATGTCTTGTTGTGCACAGTATTTGAGGACATATGATGTACTCGTACATGGAGACCTAGATGGTTAACACTATTAAACTTGTCTTGGATAACAACTTAGCACCTACTTGAACCTTAGTTGATCTTGGTTGTAATATTTGAGAATGTATGTTTAGAGGGACATAACACTTGTGCAATTTAGACACTTGCACACGCGACACTTCTAGTTGACCGATTATAACCCCTACTTGCGTTAGTTTCTAAGTGCAGTGTAGTTGTACTTTTGTGCATATTAGTATAATGACTGATGATTATTATATTATATTATATATATATATATATATATATATATATATATATATATATATATATATATATATATATATATATATATGATCGTTGGATCGTTCGGACGAGGCTTCGGGAGCAGAATTTTGACATTCGCAGCTTGAGGATCCAGGCAAGTATACATTGCCTTATTTACTGTTTAAATTCAAGTTATTAAATATTGCATGAGATATTGATGTAAATATTATATATAACTGTGCGTGCCCAAGAATGACTCGGGTGCAGTCGACGATTGCGTCGATGTATAGTGTAATGACTTAGTCACTAGTAGACTCACCTAATATTGTGAAAATATTCTGATATCTTCCAAGACCCTGTCACGCCCCAGTCCCAAAAATACGTAGGACTTAGAACACGTAAGCATGCCAGCCGCATGGATATGGTAACTCCAATATATGGAAACCAAATCCATACGTACGCTGTAATATGAATATAAAATCCATAAGTGGTATAAAATGTAATACAAGTCACAGGGTATAATCTAAATCTCATCCACCAAAATCATATAGAAATAAAATAACCAATGTCTATGAAACTAGATCTCAACAAGAAGTATCTAAAGATGATAGTTGGATGGAAACAAATCCACTACCAACTCGAATGGGAAAAGTAAATACAATATCAGTACAACTCACTCAAACAATAAGTACCAGCTACCAATCATGGCTCGAAGAGAAGACATCCACGAAGCATCTATTCCTTCCAAATCTGTGCTCCTGCAAATACTCAAGAACAGGTACACCTGGCAGCGGACCAGGTCCTCAAAGGGACATAACAAGTATACTTAAACACATGCCAATAAAGTACTGAAAATAAATATCCATTGGGGTCGCCTAACCATCTATGTGAATGCAGTTAAGAACACATTTCTCCACAAGTGAGCTATCTGGCTGAAAACTGAGATTTGGCATGGTTCTCTTTTGAAGAGCCAGGGGCCTAAAAGGCACGTCGTCTTTTGAACGCCGGTGGCCCGCCTGATAGTACATAATATATAGGGGTCATCATCACCCGTATCTCCAGCGGAGAATCCGGGCTTCACAAAAAAAGTATAAAGGAGCTCAAATGTGGTACTTGTTGTTCTCCCCACCCCATGCTCTAAGCATGTCACATCCATGACACGATTTGGTCCATAGCCTATTCTTAGTACCCTAGCCCAATCCTGCAACCAAACAAGGACAAGGATGGGACCACCGTACTACAATAAGCTATGTCCCTGGATCTCTAATAACTGCCAAGTCTACTAGCATGCAATATTTCTAACAGCAGTTATTCCTAACGCACGGCCCATACGTACAGGAGGCCAGACCTGTCACGCAGTCCGTGATCTATATGAGACTCACACTCGTGTAACCACTGTGTCACGGCCAATGAACCTAATGGTGCTACATGATAATGGGGTAGTCTCATGAACAAGGTCAATGCAAATACATAAATAAAAATATATTGCGACGTCAACGTCGCGCGTATTTTATATAACAGTTAAAATATATGAACTAAAGACAGAAAATAAAGATGCATGCAACATATGGAATATAAATAATAGTACAATGGCAAGGTATACTTGCCTGACAAGGAAGCTGCAATGTACCAATAACCTGCTCCAGAAATCGCGCAGAACAATCCAATATCCTATGTACACATAAATATAATATAATAGAATTATTAGTCATTACACTAGCACATACTCAACCACATTTATACTGGAATCAGGGGGTATACTAGGGGTAACACTAGTCATCTAACACGGTCAATTACGCATTGAATTACGCGGGTGTCGCGTCTTCAAGTACTGTACGAAATCAGTCAGTCAACTGACAGGTGTCTATGCCAGTACGTTAGTGTACGCAAGGCAGACAAATTCATAATTTCTTAGGGTCAATATGGTCAAGGTAAGTATGGGATAGTCCACGATGTCCTAGGGTCATACAGTCTGAATATTTAGTCATAATTATCAATTAGCATTTACTTACATATATATTCATATAACTATATAATAATATAACCATTAATTTATTTTAATTTATTTAATTCTGGAATAATTACTCTAAAATCCTATTTTAATCTTATTATTCTGATTTTTATGTTAATTCCTAAATTTTGTCCAAAGAAACTGAATTTTATCAACTCGAGACTCATGGCACGCAAATTGAGGCGATCTGTTGACCAAAAAGTCAACCGATACAAACTCGACTTTCATGCATGATTTCTTGTAGATTTCAGTATCAAAAACATACTGGAATTTACGGTTCGTTTGAATTCAAATTCGTTTGGGAATTATGGCACATACAAATTTTGTATTGTGCACCGATGGTTAAATTCTAACCTAAAAGTTCTACAGAATTAACAGTATGTAAATACTTCAAAATAAATTTTGGGAAAAATATATGTCGATGATCTCGACATCAGCTTTCCGAAACTTTAAACGGTTCGTGATTCTGATTCCTGGTTCTCCCGAAATGGCGAAAATATCAAAACACATCTATTTTCGGACATGCTGTGCTCTACGAATTTTCCAGAATTTAATACTAATAATTTAGAAAAACAATTTATATTATCAGAAATTTAACCTCATTATCGTTCTAACAAAAAAAACTGCAGCGTGTTTGGAGTCCGGAGCTAGGAGATATCGTCTTTTTAATTCGTCATAACTAGTAGAAAATGAGGCTGAATTTATGACGAATTTTGACTATTTTTGGACGAAAAAGAGAGGAATTTGGGAAAAAAAAAAATGAAGGATGAGATATTTATAATGGTGGACACTACTTAATTAAATACGAATAGGATTGGTTAATTTGGATAGGATTATGATGAATTTAAATAAGGATAGGATATGCATGAAGTTGATTTTCTAGTAGGTTCAGGATTTGAATTAATTTAAAATAGAGTTTGAATTTATCTCAATAATTTATAATCTTAAATATAATTAAAGATAATACAAATAATTTATAAAATCTTATTAATATCTATTAACACTAAATTAGTATCTATCTAATATTAAGACTATATATATCCAAATAAATCCTAAATAATTTTAAAATCTAAATAAATTTCTTAAAATTCTAAATAAATTACAAAAAAAATATATTTAAATATTTTAAACTAAAATAAATATTTGGTAGGAACGACATGCAAGTATGATCGTATAGTAAATCATAGAAGTCCTAGAAATTTATATTTTCTAAGTTTTAATTACCAAAAATTCTAGAAAAATCTTCAAAAATCTAAAATAACCTAAAATAATTCTAAATGAATATTTATATAAGTAAATATATCAAGAACTTTATTTTCTAAATAACTAAGAGCATATTCTAAATAAATTCAACATATATAATAAATATAATAATATAAAATATACACAAAATACCTATTTTGGGTGAGGGAGTTTACAATCTACCCAACTTAAAATAATTTCGTCCTCGAAATTAAAATAAGACATAATTTGTTAAATCTTTCACATTCGTACATATGGTATGTCAATCGCAATCTCTTCCAAAAATTTAAATAACAAAATTTAATTGAATCTATCGCGATCACTTCAAAATTAATATAACCACTGTTTAAATCAAAATTCAACCTGTCGTAATCTCTTCTCGATTTTTAAATAATCAACATCCAAATCTGACTCAAGTCTATATGACATCCCACATCAAAATTTATATCATAATTTCCAACTATCATAATCTCCTCTAGACTTTGAACAATAAACAATTCTAATCAAATCTTATTCCTATTCTTAACTTAAGAATTTTGTACTATTCAAATATTTAAACTCAATTTATATCCTCAATATTTTAAATAGGTGACCCAACAATTAAAATTGAACTTTTAATTCAAATCATCAAATTGTAAAATTTAAATCTAATTAACCAATTGTTCAAGTCTAAAATTCTATATTTATCCTCAAAATTTAAATCGATGATTCATCCTTCAATATTCAAAATTTAAATCATGTGCTCAAAGTATAAATATTGGGTCCTCAATATCAAGATTTTTAAAATTCATTAAATCCTCATTATCTTAATCCCTCTTTTAAAATTCTCCACATTTAAAAGGACTTAATCTCTCAATCTAATCCTACTTGATCACAATCTAAAAGAATTCTCCTCAAGTTTAATACTGCAATTTCTACCCAACTTAGAATTTACCCATCTATCACATAAGGCTCTTACACTTAAGAAAAATATTCCTCAATTTATTTTCTCATGTCATTCAATCCTCAAAACTTTAACACCAACTATATCATATGTGATATGCCCTTAATCAATTATGAAAGATAGTCACCAAATAATGTGATTGGCCTATGGGGTATATCTTGTACTATCCGTGTATCACTTATATCCAAGCACGAGATTTCGTCTTTCCGAAACAAGGGAAGACGGAAAGCAACGGAAAAGAGTTCAAGGAGGGGTAATAGAATGGAAGTATGGGAATCAAAGCGTTTAAAGAATTCAAATGGGAATTGTCAAGACAGTTGTGGATTGAAATCTTAATTTGATAATTTCCTATTCGCATGCTCACATCGGTGCAGTTGTGTACTTGATATGATATGCTTTGTCGTATCTAGAGGGTAAGTATATTCGTCTACTAATCACTACATATCTCAATCCACGTAAAGTAGTTATGCGAAGGACGAACCAAGCGCACTAAGGTTAGCTAGACCCTAATACACTAATTCTGAAATGCATTATTGTGGGCGCCCACTAATACATATGTAGTGAACAAGCTTGATAAAGAATAAGCTTGCAAAAACTAGGCTATAATAGCAGCATAAATCAAGGTAGTACAACAAATATGAATACGCTAGATTATGATGAAAGAAGGTTCATAACAATTCAAGTTCACAAAAACAAAAGCAAAATAAGCAATAATAATGAAAGACTACACAATTTCTACAGTTGTCATATTAATTCCTTGTCTAAGTCGATATTCGATAAAGTAGGGGTGTGAGCCTCTAAGTTCTATAGTCTGAATAAACACTATCATCTTATGTTAGCATACAATTAATGCCATTCAGTTACACTTCATCAATGGATCACAAGGGCTATATAATACTAGGTGGTGAGGTATACTACCCAACTTATAAAAATTAAACTAATACGGTGACAGTCTTAAGAGGGTCTTACACAATAATCTTGCACATGTAAATAAAACAGAAACTCTTTATTAGGGTATATGAAGAAAAATCTTGGTATTGATTAGGGTATCCTTTTTATGTAGGTAATGGTCATCCTAAGTCTTAATCATAGTGCTCATAGAACATGTGTCAATAGTAAGGATAGAAGAGTTACTGGCCGTTTAAGGGAAAAGAGAATATAACTCGTATTGAGGTGTGGTACAAGTTACGCAATTTAAAACTAAGGGATAAGCACCAGGTCTCAATCTACAAGAATAACTTAACTATCAAGTTCTAACTACCAAGCATAAAAAATTTCACATTCAAGGCTACAACTATAATCCTAGCAAACTATGAGCCCTTAACAAAGAATAAATTTACTTGGCCTACTATCCGAAGTGTCAGATGGCACGAGTTGAAAGATGAAGAGAAGAAACATAATTAGCCGTCGCAAAATAGCGAGCGCTATGGTCTCAGGGAAACAATATATAAAATAAAGATAGAGGGCTCTAGATAGCATCATGGTTCTCTAAGGGAAGCGGGGTGTTAGTTGCTATGTTCGGGGTATGATCAAGGGAGAAGTGTTGATTACATTCCTCTAGGCTTCCTAGGGTGCTGTCTACTAATAACAAGACAATGATATAAGTTTATAGTTCCAATATCATCTAACTATGAAGGTTAGGTTCAGTCCAAACATTAAGTTTTTGTTTTCTATGGGTTCCTCAATGCTAGGGGCAACCGTTATGGTAAACTTCTAACTAACTCTAGTAATGTCTATACTACTCTTAAGTCTTCATAATATATCATGGGTAATGGTAAACCAATTCTAAAGGTAAGGAATTCTAGGGTTTACTAGATATTCTAAACTTAGTGGTGTGTCTATATTCTCGTTGTATTCTTAATAGGTGTGCTACTCTAATTATCATCTAACAACAGGAACTTCTATATTCTAGGAGAAGGCTATACTTAAAGATCTATTAGGGAAGCACAAGAATCAAGCAGGATGTATTTGTTCAAAATAGAACAGAGAGGAGGAAGATGAATCATAGTCAATTGTGGATGAGATCCTATTTTCTAGTCCTAGGTGCAGGCTTGTTCGGTACAATAACGTAACCGAGACAATATGCTCTTGACCTGCATGGGCCACCACAAAAACATGTCACGCCCCAGTCCCAAAAATACGTAGGACTTAGAACACGTAAGCATGCCAGCCGCATGGATATGGTAACTCCAATATATGGAAACCAAATCCATACGTACGCTGTAATATGAATATAAAATCCACAAGTGGTATAAAATGTAATACAAGTCACAGGGTATAATCTAAATCTCATCCACCAAAATCATATAGAAATAAAATAACCAATGTCTATGAAACTAGATCTCAACAAGAAGTATCTAAAGATGATAGTTGGATGGAAACAAATCCACTACCAACTCGAATGGGAAAAGTAAATACAATATCAGTACAACTCACTCAAACAATAAGTACCAGCTACCAATCACGGCTCGAAGAAAAGACATCCACGAAGCATCTATTTCTTCCAAATCTGTGCTCCTGCAAATACTCAAGAACAGGTACACCTGGCAGCGGACCAGGTCCTCAGAGGGACATAACAAGTATACTTAAACACATGCCAATAAAGTACTAAAAATAAACATCCATTGGGGTCGCCTAACCATCTATGTGAATGCAGTTAAGAACACCTTTCCCCACAAGTGAGCTATCTGGCTGAAAACTGGGATTTGACATGGTTCTCTTTTGAAGAGCTAGGGGCCTAAAAGGCACGTCGTCTTTTAAACGCCGGTGGCCCGCCTGATAGTACATAATATATAGGCGTCATCATCACCCGTATCTCCAGCGGAGAATCCGGGCTTCACAGAAAAAGTGTAAAGGAGCTCAAATGCGGTACTTGTTGTTCTTCCCACCCCATGCTCTAAGCATGTCACATCCATGACACGATTTGGTCCATAGCCTATTCTTAGTACCCTAGCCCAATCCTACAACCAAACAAGGATAAGGATGGGACCACCGTACCACAATAAGCTATGTCCCTGGACCTCTAATAACTGCCAAGTCTACTAGCATGCAATATTTCTAACATCAATTATTCCTAACGCACGGCCCATACGTACAGGAGGCCAGACCTGTCACGCAGTCCGTGATCTATATGAGACTCACACTCGTGTAACCACTGTGTCACAGCCAATGAACCTAATGGTGCTACATGATAATGGGGTAGTCTCATGAACAAGGTCAATGCAAATACATAAATAAAAACATATTGCGACGTCAACGTAGCGCGCATTTTATATAACAGTTAAAATATATGAACTAAAGACAGAAAATAAAGATGCATGCAACATATGGAATATAAATAACAGTACAATGGTAAGGTATACTTGCCTGACAAGGAAGCTGCAATGTACCAATAACCTGCTCCAGAAATCGCGCAGAACAATCCAATATCCTATGTACACATAAATATAATATAATAGAATTATTAGTCATTACACTAGCACATACTCAACCATATTTA
This sequence comes from Iris macrosiphon, assembly GCA_036927795.1. NCBI lineage: Eukaryota > Viridiplantae > Streptophyta > Magnoliopsida > Asparagales > Iridaceae > Iris > Iris macrosiphon. Next base: position 15,023,091 of record JAYESA010000010.1, on the reverse strand, counting down.
CACTGGAATCAGGGGGTATAGGGGTAACACTAGTAATCTAACACGGTCAATTACGCATTGAATTACGCGGGTGTCGCGTCTTCAAGTACTGTACGAAATCAGTCAGTCAACTGACAGGTGTCTATGCCAGTACGTTAGTGTACGCAAGGCAGACAAATTCACAATTTCTTAGGGTCAATATGGTCAAGGTAAGTATGGGATAGTCCACGATGTCCTAGGGTCATACAGTCTGAATATTTAGTCATAATTATCAATTAGCATTTACTTACATATATATTCATATAACTATATAATAATATAACCATTAATTTATTTTAATTTATTTAATTCTGGAATAATTACTCTAAAATCCTATTTTAATCTTATTATTATGATTTTTATGTTAATTCCTAAATTTTGTCCAAAGAAACTGAATTTTATCAACTCGAGACTCATGGCACACAAATCGAGGCGATCTGTTGACCAAAAAGTCAACCGATACAAACTCGACTTTTATGCATAATTTCTTGTAGATTTCAGCATCAAAAACATACTGGAATTTACGGCTCGTTTGAATTCAAATTCGTTTGAGAATTATGGCACATACAAATTTTGTATTGTGCACCGATGGTTAAATTCTAACCTAAAAGTTATACAGAATTAACAGTATGTAAATACTTCGAAATAAATTCTGAGAAAAATATATGTCGATGATCTCGACATCAGCTTTCCGAAACTTTAAACGGTTCATGATTCTGATTCCTGGTTCTCCCGAAATCGCGAAAATATCAAAACACATCTATTTTCGGACATGCTGTGCTCTACGAATTTTTCAGAATTTAATACTAATAATTTAGAAAAACAATTTATATTATCAGAAATCTAACCTCATTATCGTTCTAACAAAAAAAACTGCAGCGTGTTTGGAGTCCGGAGCTAGGAGATATCGTCTTTTTAATTCGTCATAACTAGTAGAAAATGAGGCTGAATTTATGACGAATTTTGACTATTTTTTGGACGAAAAAGAGAGGAATTTGGGAAAGAAAAATATGAAGGATGAGGTATTTATAATGGTGGACACTACTTAATTAAATACGAATAGGATTGGTTAATTTGGATAGGATTATGATGAATTTAAATAAGGATAGGATATGCATGAAGTTGATTTCCTAGTAGGTTCAGGATTTGAATTAATTTAAAATAGAGTTTGAATTTATCTCAATAATTTATAATCTAAAATATAATTAAAGATAATACAAATAATTTATAAAATCTTATTAATATCTATTAACACTAAATTAGTATCTATCTAATATTAAGACTATATATATCCAAATAAATCCTAAATAATTTTAAAATCTAAATAAATTTCTTAAAATTCTAAATAAATTACAAAAAATATATATTTAAATATTTTAAACTAAAATAAATATTTGGTAGGAACGACATGCAAGTATGGTCGTATAGTAAATCATAGAAGTCCTAGAAATTTATATTTTCTAAGTTTTAATTAGCAAAAATTCTAGAAAAATCTCCAAAAATCTAAAATAACCTAAAATAATTCTAAATGAATATTTATATAAGTAAATATATCAAGAACTTTATTTTCTAAATAACTAAGAGTATATTCTAAATAAATTCAACATATATAATAAATATAATAATATAAAATATACACAAAATACCTATTTTGGGTGAGAGAGTTTACAGACCCTGACACTTCTTACACTCATCACGATGACAAACTCATATTGGGATGCGAGTTGGCATACCCGACTAGCTATCGGTGTGTGTAGCATGCATCACAATTTAGTGCGTAGTCAGGTTAGTCTAGTTATTTGAGACCTGGCATATAGTTACGTAGTATGCACGTCGTGTATTCGACTTGTATATTTGTATTGGGCGGGGAGGACAATTGGTAGGCATATGGGATACATACATTAGAATCCGTAGTATCTAGAGGAGCCACGGATCCAATGACTTTCTTTATTCAGATACTGTGTTCTTCAGAGCGTTACGTGTAATACCCTATTCCGCTCAAGCGGACTGCTGATTCAAACGGCAAAAGTGCAACGTTTCGACCCGCTTTGCTTCAGTGAGAATACTCGATTGAGGTAAGAGGATTTCCAGACTTGGTTCTTCAGGAGTTCCAGCTTAGGCTTTCAAAGGCTCGCTCGGAGTATTGCTCGACCGAGGTAAATCATCGATAAGGTGGGTGGCTACGGTGAACTTGTCTTTGCTTAGCTAGCACACTTAAAATATGGACGTTTTATGCTAGTCGCTAGGTGAATCATCCCCTGCATGCTAATAAGAATACAATGCACCTACCTAAGAAAATAATTTTAACTTGTATTGTCACGACCCGCACCCGAAAATCGGGCATGAGCCGTGGGTACGTCCAGCCTACGCCGCAGAATCGGCGGTAGAACGCTGTAAAGGTCCGTTCTAGTTCAACCAACTATCTAGATAACTCACAGAAAAATCCGGCATGACCTCTCCAAAAGGAGGGCAAAACCACGCAATATATATATGTGAATAAAATCCTCTCCAACAGGAGGGCAACCACGCAATATATATATGACAATAATCTCAATCACAAAACTAGAGGAAGAATATAAGCACGATATGATATAAACCAGAAACAGAACCAAGAGAGCAAGGCAATCCAAAATAATACAGTCCAAGTCTACAAATAGCTACAACATCTCAAGCAACAAAAGAATAAGTACAGTCATCCAAAATACAAACCACTGGAAAACCCAGGAAACCCACCTAGCTAACTAGGGTGCTATAGGCGTCTCCTCGGCGCACTCCTCCTCGATCACGGGGTCACAACAGTCGTCAATACCAGGCCCGTAGAACGTAGGGCAATAGTCCTCAGGATCCTCTGGAAAAAATATGCCCAGTCAGGACTGGAGCGAAGTACATAACTCTGAAAGCAACTCCAAATACATGGTAAGGTGTATATGACGAGCAATAGAAAAGTAATCAAGATGCACAGGAAATAAATATATGCTGGAGCACAATAAGTAGCTGCAATGTAAACTGGAGAACAACATAAGTAGTGAAAAAGTAACTGCAGGTGAGAAACATGAATACTAGCTAAGTGCCTTGAGCACAAGTTCGTTATATGATCGGCTTAGGTTGCACATGAAGAACACTACGATAACTCCGTTATGCGTGAGTTGCATAACCGACATACACATGAATACTGTTTGGCTTTGATCATATAACCAACTCACTACTTCCCTCCCCCACTAATACCATTGGATCCAACCACAACACGCTACGTACATGATAATAGCTCGCGCACACGAAGGCGAGAGCACAAGAAGCACATGATAGCACATGATAATCAATACCCGAAGCACATGATGAAATACACGTGATAGAGTACCCGCTGAACACGGTAAGGGGGATAGCACCTCATGACGGGATCCACTAGTACCAGCTCGTGTAATAAAGTGTCAGAATCAAGTATTACAGTTCTAGAACAGGTGATATAAACGCTATCATGAAATGGAAACTATCAGAGGTAGGTACTCGCCTGATGTCCTGAGCAACTGATGAGGATCGAGGTCCGGACCGGTATCGCAGGGACCTAATGCGAAAAGCAGAATTAAACAGGGTTCTAAGCATTTAAACTGATATAAAATAATTAAAAACAGGCTTCTAGGGCTATTCTAGGTCGAACGGGTCAAACCGGTGAAAATCGGGTCAAAAAGTCAACCCGGGGTCCAAAAAGTCAACTCTAGGTCAAAACTAGGTCAAACGTTTACTTTTACGGTCAACGGGGACAATTATGGTCAAAGCTAGGTCAAACTAGGGTGCCCCTGAAATTCTAGGTCAAACCGAGCTCATAAAGCTACTAAACTCACAAACTCGCCTAATCGAGATACCGGGATACCCTCGGTATCCGATACCTCGCCCTAGGCCACGCACCCCGCCTAAACCCGCTAAAACCTATGCTAGCACGCGTAATTATATATATATAAACATATAAAAATTACTCCAAAGCATTTCCTAGGCTAATGCTCAAATACCCCGCTCGAAACTCAATACCTTGAATATCTCAAGGTATTGAGATACCTCGATATCTCAAGGTATTGAGATACCGCTCTCAAACCCCTCTAACTAGCTATTAGGCTAATAAATATATACCTAGTTATTAATCTAGGCTAGGAAATATAGATATCTACCATATTTATATATATCTAAGTATGTATATACCTATATATATAAATATATCCACACACATACCCAATTACCCATATACCTTACCCTACGCATAAATATATATACTAACTATAATATATATCTAGCTCTAGGTATATATATATATATATCTATGCATATAGATATAGGTATCTACCATATCTACCTATCTATCTATCCATAGATATCTATCTATCTATGTATCTAATCTATTTAACTATCTACGTATCTATCTAGCTACCTATTTATCTAATATCTATCTATTCACCTATCTAACTATCAAACCATCTATCTAGCTATCTATTTAATCTATCTATCCAACTAATAATCTAACTATCTATCTATTAATCTACCTATCTATCTAGTTATCAATATATCTAGCTATCTAGCTATTTACCTATCTATTTATCTTATATAACTATCTATAAACTTATCTATCACTATCTCTATAACAATCTATCTATATAACTAACTATCTAACTATTAATCTATCTATATAGATATATAGATCTATATAACTCACTCTAAGCTACCTCCTACTACCCGCTGCTTGCTGCTGCTACTAGCACTGCGCTGCTGCTCTTGCATTGCTGCTGCGGCTGCTGCATCTTCATACTGCTGCTGCTGCTCTGCCTAGCAGCAGCAAGCTGCTGCTGTTGCAGCTGAACTGCTGCTGCTGCAGTTCAGTTTCTCCCCCCTCCTCCATCTCACATACACACACACACACACATCCATATATATACATATATATATCACTATCTATATATATATACATACACATATATAACTATATATATATAACTAGATACATATATATACACACCTATATGTCTATATACTAACACACACCTACACTCTCACAAACACACTAATACACACACTCACACACTAATACACACACACACATAAATATATATACATAGCTACATATATATACACTTAATATATATATATCTACACACACTCTCAACTATATATATATATATCTACACACACTCTCAACTATATATATATACATATCTATATATATACATATACACACAAACACACTTACACATATACATATATATATACACACATAGACATATACATATACAAGTACATAAATATAAATACACACATATATATATAAATATATATACATACACACACATACATATATATAAATATATATATATATAGACACATATCAATACAAACACAACCACGCACACAACACTCAAACCACACGCCCTACTCACGCCCAACGACCCCGACACTCACCAATACCCTAAAATATATAAAATATAGCCCGAAAACTCTAGCACACACTCTCCGATACTAACCCAACGCGCGCACAAAGCCGAAACGAGGAAACCAAGTCGAAATGGCCGTTCGGTCATTTCGACGAACACGTGGTGCGCGGCTCGGAAAACCTCCTGAAACGCACACCAAACGAACTCGGAATCGGCCCAAAATTTACCCACGCGCTCTACACGATGTCTAGATCCTAGAAAATGCGCTCCCACGTCGATTCTAGGCCCGTGGCGGAAACGCACACGCACTTAGAATCGACGACGACGAAAAGCCCCAATTTCGCCCAAAACGCCCGTTTCTTCGCGACACGGCTTTCCGTGTCCGAACGGAGACACGCACTCACCCTCTAGACACCCGACAACGTCTATCTAGGTCCATCTAACCTAGGGCATCACCCAAAATTGGGCCAAATTCGGATTCCATCCGAATTCGACACAAAATCTAATGTCAAAGTTTCTAAACTCACCCAAACTAGTTCCAACTTCCTCCTACGGGTAGGGTTAGGGTCTAGGAGGGTTCTACAACACTAATTACACTACAAAAAAATAGAAAGTTAGGTTTTATCTCTTGGGAGTTGGAATCCCAAGGCCAAAGTCTCAAATTCCCTCCAAATCAACTCCCTCAAGCTCCAAGCTTCCAAATCTATCTCCCACACTAGATCTAGGCTCCTCACACCTAGGTTAGGGAAAATGCAAGGGTAGGGTTAGCATAAAGAAGAATGAATGGAAGAAAGAAAGAAGAAAAATGGAAGAGGGACTTACTTGGAGAAAGAAGGAAGAAGAAAGAAGAAGTGGAGAAGAAGAAGAAGGAAGAAGAAGTGAAGAATGAAGAGGAATGAAGAAAGAGGGGGGGCTGCTGCTGGCTTCACACGGGAATGGGTAGGTAGGGGGGTCCGGCCATATGTAAAAAGGGGATTTACAACTTTCCAAATTCCCAAAACGCCCCTACTCACTTGGTTTTGGGTTCCGGGTTCCAAATGCGCTCAAACTAGCTCCAAATCTCTCCAACTAACCTCCTAAAAATAAAATAATAAGTCTAAGCCCCAAAATAATTCTCACCAGGGTGTGGGCTGGGTCGGACATGGGTCCACTAGGGTCTGACATGGGTCCAGGCTAGCTAAAACCCTAAAACAATCAAAATAAAAATAAGACAAGCACTAATTAATTATAAATATAAATAATTAAATACAATACACTATTTATCAAATAAAAAAAAAATATAACCCTATTTTCTAGAATTGGGCAGTGACAAGCCTACCCTCCTTAAAATAATTTCGTCCTCGAAATTAAAAGACGAAACTAGGACAGGAATGCAAAGAAAGAACCATACCTCAGGGCTCGAAGAGATAAGGGTACCGCTCGCGCATTTCATCCTCCCTCTCCCAGGTCGACTCTCCTGGAGAGTGATGCCTCCACGCGACGCGAACCAAGGGAATAGTCTGGTTCCTCAACACCTTCTCCCGCCGATCCAGAATCTCCACTGGCTGCTCTGGATAGCTAAGAGTAGGGCCCACCACGATCTCTGAGTGATCCAATACGTTATTGGGATCCGCCACGTACCGTCTCAACTGCGACACGTGGAACACATCATGAACTCCCTCCAGCGTAGGCGGCAACTCAAGCCTATACGCCACGGCGCCGACCCTCTCAAGGATACGGAAGGGTCCGACGAAACGTGGGCTAAGCTTCCCGCCTCCACCGAAGCGAATAGTGCCCCGCGTCGGAGAAATCCTCAGGAACACCAGATCTCCAACCTAGCACAAACAAGGTCTCTGCACTTAGTCTAAAACAAGCAATCACAAGCAAACACAAGAACAAAATCTAGATTCTAAGCTATACCTCAAACTCCAAAGGTCTCCGGTGGCTATCGGCCCAATGCCGTTGCCTGTCCTGCGCCACCCGAAGTCTATCTCTAATGAGCTTGACCTTCTCTGCTGCATCAACCACCATCTCCGGGCCAAGCAAAGCTCTCTCACCTACATCATCCCATGACAACGGAGTGCGACACCTCCGTCAATACAACGCCTCAAAAGGTGACATCTCGATACTGGCTTGGTAGCTGTTGTTGTAAGCAAACTCTACCAAGTGCAAGTGATCCTTCCAAGAGCCTCTGAAATCCAAAACACAGGTCCAAAGCATGTCCTCAAGTGTCTGAATGGTCCTCTCTGACTGACCATCCGTCTGTGGGTGATACGCACTACTAAACTTGAGCTGGGTGCCCAAGCTAGCCTGCAGACTCCTCCAGAAATACGAAGTGAAGCGACTGTCCCGATCTGATACTATGCTCACTGGAACTCCATGCAATCTGACTATCTGGCGCACATACATCTCTGCTAGTCTCTCTGTAGACGTACCCACTTTGAATGGTAGAAAGTGGGCCGATTTGGTCAACCTGTCCACGATGACCCAAATCGCATCTTTCCCGCCTGGAGAACGGGGAAGTCCAGAAACAAAATCCATGGTCACATGCTCCCATTTCCACTCCGGAATGGGTAACGGCTGGAGTAAACCTCCTGGCCTCTGCCTCTCCGCCTTCACCTGCTGGCACACTAAGCATCGGGATACGAAGCGTGCTACCTGCCGCTTCATCCCGTACCACCATACATGCTGTCTCAGATCTCTATACATCTTGTTGGCACCGGAATGCATAGAGTACTGGGATCGATGCGCCTCCTGGAGAACCTCCTCGCGCAACGACCCACTCGGCACACACAACCTGGTACCGTGCCGCAATGAACCATCATCAGCAATGGTGAAGTCGTCTGCTAAACCCATCTGAACCTGCTCCCTGATGCTCCTCAGGGACTTATCCTCAAACTGTGTAGCCCTGATCCGGTCTACCAACTCTGACTGAATCTGCAGTCCCCACATCTGCATCTCAACTCCAGGCACTATCACCTCAATGCCCAAGCTCTCTAGATCTGCCAGAAGATAGCGATCTGTAGTCAGGCACATAGCTACCGGATACCTGCTCAATGCATCCGCAACTACGTTCGCCTTCCCTGGATGGTACTGCAATGATATGTCGAAGTCTTTCATCAACTCCAACCATCTCCTCTGCCTCATGTTCAGCTCTTTTTGGGTAAACACATACTTCAAGCTCTTGTGGTCTGTGAAGATCTCCACACGCTCTCCGTATAAATAGTGTTTCCACAACTTCAGAGCAAAAATGACCGCTGCCAACTCCAAATCGTGGGTAGGGTAATTCTTCTCATGAGGACGTAATTGCCTGGAAGCATAGGCAATCACCCTCTCATTCTGCTGCAACACACAACCCAGTCCCTTCCCCGATGCATCACTATAGATAGTGAATCCTCCAGAACCTGATGGCAACGTCAACACTGGAGCTGTCGTCAACCTCCTCTTCAGCTCATCAAAGGCGATCTGGCACTCCTCTGACCAAACAAACTCCACGTCCTTCCGGGTCAGCCTGGACAACGGCTCTGCAATCCGGGAAAAATCCTGAACAAATCTCCTGTAGTAGCCTGCCAGTCCCAAGAAACTTCTGACCTCGGCTACTGAACTCGGAGCACTCCATGCCTCAACTGCCACGATCTTTCTCGGGTCCACCGAGATACCCTCTCCAGTCACCACATGACCAAGGAATTCAACCTTGTCAAGGAAGAACTCACACTTCGAAAGCTTTCCATAAAGCTCCTCCTTCCTGAGAGTCTCCAGTACTATCCTCATATGCTCCTCGTGCTCCTCTGGGGTCTTCGAATACACCAAGATATCATCTATAAACACCACCACAAACCTGTCCAGATGCTGATGGAACACCTTGTTCATCAGATTCATGAACACTGCCGGGGCATTAGTCAACCCAAACGGCATCACCAAGAACTCATACTGTCCATATCTGGTCCGAAAAGCTGTCTTCGGAATATCCTCCTTCCTGACTTTCACCTGGTGGTAGCCTGTCCTCAGATCAATCATGGAAAACACCCTCGCTCCGCTCAACTGGTCAAATAGATCATCAATACGCGGCAGCGGATACTTGTTCTTGATTGTGAGGCTGTTCAGAGCCCTGTAGTCGATACACATCCGTATCGACCCATCCTTCTTCGGCACAAAAAGTACCGGAGCACCCCACGGAGAAGAACTAGATCTGATAAATCCCTTGTCCTGAAGCTCATCCACCTGCTTCTTCAACTCTATCAGCTCACTGTTGCTGACTCTATAGACGTGCTGGGATATCGGCTCCGCGCCTGGCACCAAGTCTATAGAGAACTCCACGTCTCTGTCCGGAGGTAACCCTGGCAACTCCTCCGGAAAGACATCCATATACTCCTCTATCAGTGGATGTAGCGACCTCGGCTCTACCACCAGGGCTCCGCAGAAGACTCCCTCGGTCTGCTCCGCTGCTCCTCTGGCAAACTGAAACTCTGGCTCACCCGGCGGACTAAACAAAACTCTGCCTCCACGACAATCTATACTAGCACAATGCGTACTCAACCAATCCATCCCGAGTACAACATCGTAGCTCGGAAGTGGCATTACGAGTAGGCACACACTCAACTCCCGGCCTCCCAAGGTAACTCTCCGGTCTCTGCAAACATCACGGACTAGGATGATACCACCCCCGGTCGTGATCTTGCAGAGTCTAGCTAAAGGTTCAGCAACAAGATGGTGTCTAACAGCAAAAGATACAGACACAAAGCTATGGGAAGCACCGGAATCAAATAAAGCAAGTGCTGGAATGGAATCAAGAAGAACACAGATTAAAAGAAGTCAATACGTGCAAGATATGATATCATCAAAGAAGGACAGTAATATTGCAAAAGAAAACAATTTCAGGGAAATTAAGATAGCAAAAGAAATCAGGAAGGGTCATAGTTGTGATTGAGCACACTCTCTCTCAGCCTATATCCTATATCCTATTGCAGGTAAACCTAAAAAGCAGAGACCTGCATGGGCCGCCACCAAAAACGTGTCACGACCCGCACCCGAAAATCGGGCATGAGCCGTGGGTACGTCCAGCCTACGCCGCAGAATCGGCGGTAGAACGCTGTAAAGGTCCGTTCTAGGTCAACCAACTATCTAGATAACTCACAGAAAAATCCGGCATGACCTCTCCAAAAGGAGGGCAAAACCACGCAATATATATATGTGAATAAAATCCTCTCCAACAGGAGGGCAACCACGTAATATATATATGACAATAATCTCAATCACAAAACTAGAGGAAGAATATAAGCACGATATGATATAAACCAGAAACAGAACCAAGAGAGCAAGGCAATCCAAAATAATACAGTCCAAGTCTACAAATAGCTACAACATCTCAAGCAACAAAAGAATAAGTACAGTCATCCAAAATACAAACCACTGGAAAACCCAGGAAATCCACCTAGCTAACTAGGGTGCTATAGGCGTCTCCTCGGCGCACTCCTCCTCGATCACGGGGTCACAACAGTCGTCAATACCAGGCCCGTAGAACGTAGGGCAATAGTCCTCAGGATCCTCTGGAAAAAATATGCCCAGTCAGGACTGGAGCGAAGTACATAACTCTGAAAGCAACTCCAAATACATGGTAAGGTGTATATGACGAGCAATAGAAAAGTAATCAAGATGCACAGGAAATAAATATATGCTGGAGCACAATAAGTAGCTGCAATGTAAACTGGAGAACAACACAAGTAGTGAAAAAGTAACTGCAGGTGAGAAACATGAATACTAGCTAAGTGCCTTGAGCACAAGTTCGTTATATGATCGGCTTAGGTTGCACATGAAGAACACTACGATAACTCCGTTATGCGTGAGTTGCATAACCGACATACACATGAATATTGTTTGGCTTTGATCATATAACCAACTCACTACTCCCCTCCCCCACTAATACCATTGGATCCAACCACAACACGCTACGTACATGATAATAGCTCGCGCACACGAAGGCGAGAGCACAAGAAGCACATGATAGCACATGATAATCAATACCCGAAGCACATGATAAAATACACGTGATAGAGTACCCGCTGAACACGGTAAGGGGGATAGCACCTCATGACGGGATCCACTAGTACCAGCTCGTGTAATAAAGTGTCAGAATCAAGTATTACAGTTCTAGAACAGGTGATATAAACGCTATCATGAAATGGAAACTATCAGAGGTAGGTACTCGCCTGATGTCCTGAGCAACTGATGAGGATCGAGGTCCGGACCGGTATCGCAGGGACCTAATGCGAAAAGCAGAATTAAACAGGGTTCTAAGCATTTAAACTGATATAAAATAATTAAAAATAGGCTTCTAGGGCTATTCTAGGTCGAACAGGTCAAACCGGTGAAAATCGGGTCAAAAAGTCAACCCGGGGTCCAAAAAGTCAACTCTAGGTCAAAACTAGGTCAAATGTTTACTTTTACGGTCAACGGGGACAATTATGGTCAAAGCTAGGTCAAACTAGGGTGCCCCTGAAATTCTAGGTCAAACCGAGCTCATAAAGCTACTAAACTCACAAACTCGCCTAATCGAGATACCGGGATACCCTCGGTATCCGATACCTCGCCCTAGGCCACGCACCCCGCCTAAACCCGCTAAAACCTATGCTAGCACGCGTAATTATATATATATAAACATATAAAAATCACTCTAAAGCATTTCCTAGGCTAATGCTCAAATACCCCGCTCGAAACTCAATACCTTGAATATCTCAAGGTATTGAGATACCTCGATATCTCAAGGTATTGAGATACCGCTCTCAAACCCCTCTAACTAGCTATTAGGCTAATAAATATATACCTAGTTATTAATCTAGGCTAGGAAATATAGATATCTACCATATTTATATATATCTAAGTATGTATATACCTATATATATAAATATATCCACACACATACCCAATTACCCATATACCTTACCCTACGCATAAATATATATACTAACTATAATATATATCTAGCTCTAGGTATATATATATATATATCTATGCATATAGATATAGGTATCTACCATATCTACCTATCTATCTATCCATAGATATCTATCTATCTATGTATCTAATCTATTTAACTATCTACGTATCTATCTAGCTACCTATTTATCTAATATCTATCTATTCACCTATCTAACTATCAAACCATCTATCTAGCTATCTATTTAATCTATCTATCCAACTAATAATCTAACTATCTATCTATTAATCTACCTATCTATCTAGTTATCAATATATCTAGCTATCTAGCTATTTACCTATCTATTTATCTTATATAACTATCTATAAACTTATCTATCACTATCTCTATAACAATCTATCTATATAACTAACTATCTAACTATTAATCTATCTATATAGATATATAGATCTATATAACTCACTCTAAGCTACCTCCTACTACCCGCTGCTTGCTGCTGCTACTAGCGCTGCGCTGCTGCTCTTGCATTGCTGCTGCGGCTGCTGCATCTTCATACTGCTGCTGCTGCTCTGCCTAGCAGCAGCAAGCTGCTGCTGTTGCAGCTGAACTGCTGCTGCTGCAGTTCAGTTTCCCCCCCTCCTCCATCTCACATACACACACACACACACACACATCCATATATATACATATATATATATATCACTATCTATATATATATACATACACATATATAACTATATATATATAACTAGATACATATATATACACACCTATATGTCTATATACTAACACACACCTACACTCTCACAAACACACTAATACACACACTCACACACTAATACACACACACACATAAATATATATACATAGCTACATATATATACACTTAATATATATATATCTACACACACTCTCAACTATATATATATATATCTACACACACTCTCAACTATATATATATACATATCTATATATATACATATACACACAAACACACTTACACATATACATATATATATACACACATAGACATATACATATACAAGTACATAAATATAAATACACACATATATATATAAATATATATACATACACACACATACATATATATAAATATATATATATATAGACACATATCAATACAAACACAACCACGCACACAACACTCAAACCACACGCCCTACTCACGCCCAACGACCCCGACACTCACCAATACCCTAAAATATATAAAATATAGCCCGAAAACTCTAGCACACACTCTCCGATACTAACCCAACGCGCGCACAAAGCCGAAACGAGGAAACCAAGTCGAAATGGCCGTTCGGTCATTTCGACGAACACGTGGTGCGCGGCTCGGAAAACCTCCTGAAACGCACACCAAACGAACTCGGAATCGGCCCAAAATTTACCCACGCGCTCTACACGATGTCTAGATCCTAGAAAATGTGCTCCCACGTCGATTCTAGGCCCGTGGCGGAAACGCACACGCACTTAGAATCGGCGACGACGAAAAGCCCCAATTTCGCCCGAAACGCCCGTTTCTCCGCGACACGGCTTTCCGTGTCCGAACGGAGACACGCACTCACCCTCTAGACACCCGACAATGTCTACCTAGGTCCATCTAACCTAGGACATCACCCAAAATTGGGCCAAATTCGGATTCCACCCGAATTCGACACAAAACATAATGTCAAAGTTTCTAAACTCACCCAAACTAGTTCCAACTTCCTCCTACGGGTAGGGTTAGGGTCTAGGAGGGTTCTACAACACTAATTACACTACAAAAAAATAATTAGCAAGGGGAAAGTTAGGTTTTACCTCTTGGGAGTTGGAATCCCAAGGCCAAAGTCTCAAATTCCCTCCAAATCAACTCCCTCAAGCTCCAAGCTTCCAAATCTATCTCCCACACTAGATCTAGGCTCCTCACACCTAGGTTAGGGAAAATGCAAGGGTAGGGTTAGCATAAAGAAGAATGAATGGAAGAAAGAAAGAAGAAAAATGGAAGAGGGACTTACTTGGAGAAAGAAGGAAGAAGAAAGAAGAAGTGGAGAAGAAGAAGAAGGAAGAAGAAGTGAAGAATGAAGAGGAATGAAGAAAGAGGGGGGGCTGCTGCTGGCTTCACACGGGAATGGGTAGGTAGGGGGGTCCGGCCACATGTAAAAAGGGGATTTACAACTTTCCAAATTCCCAAAACGCCCCTACTCACTTGGTTTTGGGTTCCGGGTTCCAAATGCGCTCAAACTAGCTCCAAATCTCTCCAACTAACCTCCTAAAAATAAAATAATAAGTCTAAGCCCCAAAATAATTCTCACCAGGGTGTGGGCTGGGTCAGACATGGGTCCACTAGGGTCTGACATGGGTCCAGGCTAGCCAAAACCCTAAAACAATCAAAATAAAAATAAGACAAGCACTAATTAATTATAAATATAAATAATTAAATACAATACACTATTTATCAAATAAAAAAAAATATAACCCTATTTTCTAGAATTGGGCAGTGACATGTATTGCTTGTGTTAGAACATAAAAATAAAATATTGCTTATATACAGACCCTTGCATGCTACCTTTGCCTTGTGCAACTAGACTCTGCTATGCCTCGAGTAGAACGATATGAATATTACACTCTTTGTAGTACACTTCTTTACTGCTATACTACACGACCCTAGATCATGTCGCTCGGTAAGTCACTTTACGGTTTCACTCCTCGGCTTAACTTCGGGTCAGAGTCAACGTGAATGCTTAAGCTTTCTTATGAATGCAATGCTTGTCTGCTTATATGTTAACTTGTACTTGTTGCCTCGATTCAATGCTTATCGCATAAACTATGCCAAGACCCTGTAATGCTATTCATGTCATGCATTCATCTTGTTCTCCTCGAAAGACTATCTAATAGTCGTTCCATGCATGAGTAAACCTGAAAATATCCGGGACCGTTAGGTCGCTAAGGCAGTTCCCGAACCAGAAAGTTTGTACCAAGTCAATGATCCAAGAATCATAGATCATGAAGCAATACCGTCCTATACTGAATTAAATGGCTCGTGGAGTCGATATACATATTGTGAACAATCCTGCTTTAAACATGTACCTGATATACATATCCTGCCTCAAATATGTACTTGATATATTCCTGCCTGAAATATATACCTGATATGTATCCTTTCTTGAACTTGTTCATGTGTCTAACCAGAGACCCAGACGATTGAGACTTGCATGGTCATAGGACAACTTGGAAACAAGGTTTTAGTTCCGCGGACGGTTGCTGGGGCACTGGCACCGATCCGATCCGGATGAAACTCCTGATAGTCGCCTGCTTCAGATGGAATGGCCTGTGACGTCCTGTCTATACGTTGC
Source organism: Iris macrosiphon (assembly GCA_036927795.1). Classification (NCBI taxonomy): domain Eukaryota; kingdom Viridiplantae; phylum Streptophyta; class Magnoliopsida; order Asparagales; family Iridaceae; genus Iris; species Iris macrosiphon. Next base: position 15,007,396 of record JAYESA010000010.1, on the reverse strand, counting down.
ATGTTATTTCATCCGAGACTAAAACTGTCCATTATGGTGTCGTGCCAGTGATCTCATATTCATATAGATAAGTCATCCTCGCTTAGCGGTTATCCGCGTGTGAGTTATTGTATTACATCCAGTAAAACGGAATCACCTGAACGATCATGGATATAAGATACTTGTACATATAGAATACTTTAACATCTTCTGCAACACCTGATATTCGTGCAACTCGTGCACCCAAAACGTAATCTCGATCATAATACAATGTTTGCATATGCTATTGCCCTTGAGTTTCATTATATATGTTGTTTGTGCTTGAGTTAACTTGGTTTGCCTTGGACAGGGAAGGACAAATGGTAAGTTGGTAAGTCTTATCGTATTTTCTTTTATGTCGTACAGTGCACTGCCACACTAGTTGGGCTTTTCATTTATGCCATAAAACTGATCCTAAGACAACTAGAAAGATAACATAATAGATGGTGCACGGAACCTATATTACGTATTTGGATTTGTCGAGCGGACGAGTAGTCTCTCCACCAGTGCATTCATGTACTGAAAACCCACCAGATTGCTTGTAGGGTGTGGAAGAACCTCGTTCGGTGTGGATGCCTCCTTCGTGCGTGCTAAGGCATGGAGTTCACTCTGAAGCCTTGGAGTATTGCGTCCGGAACTGAAGCACATATACAAGATATAATATTGGAATATCGCCTATACATCATTCCACAAATGTAGCCACTTGGCACGCTTTTACTGTTTCAGAGAGAGAGGCTTGAGCGACTTGTAAGCTTGGCTATACACCGCTTGTAAACTTGTTCAAATATCAATTAAGAGTTTGCTTTACTTCTACTTGTGTTATTCAATGCTTCCGCTATTGACGACTTAGTGAACTTGTTACCAATTGCTTATGCGTTTATAATTCTGCTGCACTCGGACAATATGTGCGACTATGTGGCTTAGACATCTTACCGCCAGCCCGAACCACGGCCTTGCACGGGCGCGGCTCCACGCTCGTGCGACACTACGCCCAGATGGGTCAAGCGATCGTCCCGCGAGAGCGCTGGCGTGGTGATTCTTGCCTAGCGGGGACGGCCGATTTGCCTGAGGGAGATCGGGGCGTGACAGATTGGTATCAGAGCTTGGCTATACGCCTTTGGACTTTGTTTTGATTTTTTCAGTTTTGAAAGCTCGTTCGTGGGTTATGTGCACACTCTCTCTCTCAATGTCCCAACGTAATATTCCAACAATGAGTCTAAATACTTTCAAAAGTGTATTTGAATTATATGATTGCCTGTACGAAATTGTGATGCTAAGGCCTTTGTCCAACCTGTGCTAGACTTGTGGGAATAGACTCATGCTAGAATCGTGATTTATGTGCGAAACCAATGCCTATACGTAATTATCCAACTGGTTAGTGTACAAAATCGAATATTGTTCAGAACGGTTAGCTTTACACACACCCTTTAGACTAAGTTGTGTAGAGTATCGTGCGCCAAGACTCTTTGGTGCAAGCAAGTTGCAAACAAGATTTGAATATCGTTCAGGAATAAGACAAGTCGGACTTAGAATACCAACCGATAGAACGTTCTCGAATTTATCGCTTAAGCAAATATAGAAAATCGTGCTTGAATTTTGAAAAATAGCTCGAACGATATTTCATGTCAGAAGATACAAATCGATTAAAAATTTAATTGGATGACTCAATTCCGAGTGGTGTATGGATCATTTAGAAATGTCCAAATGAATTCATAGGTCTCGTGCGATAATCGGATTAAACGATTGAATACTGTCTCGAATAAACGATAAGGCTTATACCGAATTGGGATTCAAGAAAATAAAAATTGATATCTCGGTTAAGGAAACTTGCTAGAAACTTGGAAAATTTTGCAAGCATTTTTGGATTGAAACAATCGGATTTAACTTAAATGCAATATTGCTCGAATAGAAGTTAGCCCGAGATGAATATTGTATTTCGATGAAAGAGATGAACGATAATGGATTTGGCTTGGAGTTTACAAGAACGATCTTGAAATCAAGTTCAAAATGATAGCCTACGAAATCAGTCCCAACGGGAACGATTATCCTGCGGGAGCGCTAGTATGGTGATTCACGTACGGCAGGGATGATCGAACTTACGGGAACATGTTCGGTGATTATTCTAAACGAACTCGATGAATGGAATGTATCAAAGATGGAATAGGCTTTGGCTTGAATATTTGAAACTAGTTGCTTGAGGAATGAAAGAAGTAGATTATAGATTTACCGAACGGTAATATTGAAATTGGATAATTTTGCTGGATGAATTATAATCACTGCATGAATGGACATAACTCGATAGATTTTATAACTTGGATAAAGTAAAGTAAAAATTATAAGGTGTCTCGATCGTGCTGAAGTAAACCATAACATTCAAACGTCCTTGTCTTGTGCGAGCGTAACTCTATGTCCGTACATGCGTCACGTCCGGATTAGGACGATTATCCAGCGGGAGCGTTGGCGTAGTAATTTTACGTCCAACGAGGGTGATCGAACTTACAGGAGACCGGAGCGTGATAACTAATGGATCGTCTTGACTTTTAGTTTGACACGATAAGACAGATTTGGAAATGCAAGTGATCAGAATGTTTGAGGATAAGTTAGCCTAGAACCTAAATTAAATCACGTTTGATAATTTCGTGAACGGATACATGAATCAGGTTGGACGACTTGAAGTTATAAATAAAGGTTTAGAATCGAATCTTGGCTTGGTGGACTAGACTTGGAATGTATATGGATTCTATCGAACATGTTTGAAGAGATAAACTATGCAAATTACTAGGCTTGTCCTACAACTTGAATATATTATGAATTTTACTGAACGAACTCGAACTCCTTTACGAATGAACGTGTTATTGTGAGTAGGAAAAATCTATGCTCGATGTTTAAAAATCTGAGTAAAACGAGCTTGGGTAGAATATCTCTTGCAATTGAACAATGGTTTGACCCTAGGAAATTGGGACGAGCATCGTGCGACAAATTTGCACGATGTATCATGTGCTTGAACTTGTACCTATGATCTTGTGAGATGACCTAGCAATTAGGCAGACGACCTTGTGCCAAGTGAATGAACCTGTCTGACCGACTTTATCATATTGCTTGAACAAGCTATAGAATTGGGGCAACAAGACTTAAGGTTAGACTTGAAAATGGTAACATGTGCTATATTTGACCCGAACGGATGAACGCTAGTCGGTAGATCAGATAGATCATACTTAACGGTAGTACAAATACTTGATTTTGAGTTGGATGAAAATGACTTAGAATTGATTGACCCTGTTGGAAGTATCCTCGTGATACATAAGACGAGACCCTTAAGATTTTCGCAAGTAGCTTGTCCGATTTTACTATCTCTAAGTTTGGTTGAATGCATATATTTGAGGGACGCCTTGAACGTGTGCACGATCCAAGACTAAAGGATATGTGAAACTCGAGTACTAAGACTTCGCTATCGCTAAGTTGGTTGACATGCATGTGTTTGAAGGATGCTTCGAATATGTGTACGATCCAGATTCGCGATAGGCTGATCTCGATGCTAGTGCAAGTGAATATCCACACGAACAAGTATAACGACTTGTATAAGTTTGCCTCAGACTTAGATCATCATTCACGATGGATGAAAGCGTACCCCGCGTTAAGAAAAAAATATCCCGCGCTAAGGCTTAAATGAGACTGACTCAACATACACGCGATACGGCATAAGGACCGAGTAGGAGACTATGTTCAAATGGATCTAGTGGTACCGATTGCTAAACTTGGGATAGATTCGATAGTGCGATAGAACGACATGCGCTTAGTAAATCTCGAGGATGAGACTTTTTCTGAGTGGTGCATAATGTAACATCCCGTTCCGCTCAAGCAGACTGCCGATTCAAAGGGCAAAAGTGCAACGTCCTGACCTGCTTTGCTTCAGCGAGAATACTCGATTGAGGCAAGAGAATTTCTAGACTTGGTTCTTCAGGAGTTCTGGCTTAGGCTTTTAAAGGCTCGCTCGAAGTATCGTTCAACCGAGGCGACTCATCGCTAAGGTGGTTGGCTACGGTGAACTTATCTTTACTTAGCCAGCACACTTAAAATATGGACGTTTCATGCTAGTCGCTAGGTGAATCACCCCTTGCATGCTAATAAGAATACAATGCACCTAGCTAAGGGAATAATCCCACCTTGTATTGCTTGTGTTAGAACATGAAAATAAAATATTGCTTATATACAGAACCTTGCATGCCTTTGCCTTGTGCAACTAGACCCTGCTATGCCTCGAGTGGAACGATATAAAAATTACACTCTTCGTAGTAGACTTCTTTACTGCTATATTACACGACCCTAGATCATGTCGCTCGGTAAGTCACTTTACGGTTTTACTCCTTGGCTTACCTTCGGGTTCGAGCCAACATGAATGCTTAACCTTTCTTATGAATGTAATGCTTGCCTGCTTATATGTTAACTTGTACTCGTTGCCTCGATTCAATGCTTATCGTATAAACTATGCCAAGACCCTGTAATGCTATTCATGTTATGCATTCATCTAGTTCTCCTCGGAAGACTATCTAATAGTCGTTCCGTGCATGAGTAAACCTGAAAGTATCTGGGACCGTTAGGTTGCTAAGGCAGTTCCCGAACCAGAGAGTTTGCACCAAGTCAATGATCCAAGAATCACAGCTCGTGGAGCAATACTGTCCTGTACTAAATTAAACGGCTCGTAAAGTCGATACACATATTATGAACAATCATGCCTCAAACATGTACCTAATATAAATATCCTGCCTCAAACATGTACCTAAAATATGTACCTGATATGTATCCTGCCTTGAACTTGTTCATGTGTCTGACCAGAGACCCAGACGATTGAGACTTGCATGGTCACAGGACAACTTGGAAATAAGGTTTTAGTTCCGCGGACGGTTGCTGGGGCACTGGCACCGATCCGATCCCGACGAAACTCCTGATAGTCGCCTGCTTCAGATAGAATGGCATATGATATCCTGTCTATGCGTTGTACGTTATTTCATCCCAAGACTAGAATCGTCCATTATGGCACTGTGCCAGTAAACTCATGTTTATATAGATAAGTCATCCTCGTTTAGCGGCTATCCACATGCGAGTCATTGTATCGCATCCAGTGAAATGGAATCACCTAAACGATCATGGATATAAGACACTTGTACGTATGGAATAATTCAACATCTTCTGCAACACCTGATATTCGTGCAACTCGTGCACCCAAAACGTAATCTCGTTCACAACACAGTGTTTGCATATGCTATTGCCCTTGAGTTTTATTATATATGCTGCTTGTGCTTGAGTTAACTTGGTTTGCCTTGGACAGGGAAGGACAAATGGTAAGTTGGTAAGTCTCGTCGTGTTTTCTCTTATGTCACATGGTGCACTGCCACACGAGTTGGGCTTTTCATATATGCCATAAAACTGATCCTAAGGCAACTAGAAAGACAACATAATAGATGGTGCACGGAACCTATATTACGTATTTGGATTTGTCAAGCGGGCGAGTAGCCTCCCCACCAGTGCATTCATGTACTGATAACCCACTAGATTGCTTGCATGGTGCGGAAGAACCTCGTTCGGTGCGGATGCCTCCTTCGTGCATGCTAAGGCGTGGAGTTCACTCTGAAGCCTTGGAGCGTTGCGTCCGAAACTGAAACACATATAAAAGACATAATGTTGGAACATCACCTATACATCATTCCACAAATATAGCCACTTGGTACGCTTTTACTGTTTCAGAGAGAGAGAGGCTTAAGCGACTTGTAAGCTTGGCTATACGCCGCTTGTAAACTTGTTCAAATATCAATAAAGAGTTTGCTTTATTTCTACTTGTGTTATTCAATGCTTTCTCTATTGATGACTCAGTGAACTTGTTACCAATCGCTTATCCGTTTATAATTTTGCTGCACTCAGACAATCTGTGTGACTCTGTGGCTTAGACATATTACCGCCAGCCCAAACCACGGTCTTGTACGGGCGCGGCTCTACGCTCGTGCGACATCACGCCCAGATGGTTCAAGCGATCATCCCACGGGAGCGCTGGCGCGGTAATTCTTACCTAGCGTGGACGGCCGATTTGCTTGCGGGATATCGGGGCGTGACATTACGGATGTATATATATATGCAGATACCTCGTTCTTCGGAATGATAGACGTTACATGTGCAGATACCAAGCTCTTCGGAGTGTTGGACGTTATGCCTACACCTACCCATATGTACCAAGGTTGTCCTCATATTGCATTCTCTTAGATGGTTAGTACACCCTATTTACTTATTCAGTATTTACATTCGACATGTATTTTTGTATCTTGTTACGTTCCTCTGAGGATCTGGTTCTCTTCCAAATTTGGACGAAGCGTACTATCCGACCGTGTACGGGCCCGGACAGGAGATGAGGTACACGACCAAGGAGGAGCTTGAAGTGTTACCTTCGGAGTTTCCCTGATCACTGGTAGGCCTTCCGCCTAGGGCTGGAGCATCTTTATCTAGTTAGTCAATGTTCTAGCCTAGAACTCTTATTTGTCCTTCCGTACTCTTATTTCAGTATTATAGTGGGTTTGTTCCCATCAGACTTATTTGGATTGTATTATGATATTCACACTCCGCATTTATTTTCCAGTATTTATTTCAGCATTTCTTGTTAATATTTTATGGATGAGATTAGACATTTATCTGCTGCATGTTACCATATTAGACTTGATATTATTTTAGAATATCGTAGTACGCTTCGTCGGGTCCATTAAATTAAGAAATTCTTTGGAGTCGTATTAGCTGGCCATTGCCACGTAGCCTGGTCCCGTATATTTTGGGACTGGAGCTTGACATGGTTTTAGTGGTGGCCTATGCAGATCTATGTTTATCACTTGTGGTATGGTATCATGCCCAGCGAGCCTGCAATATGATAGAAATTATTAGATCTCATCCACCTTGACTACCGTCTTTGAACCTCCTTCGTATTTAAGTATTTGAATATATGCATCCTGTTTGTTTATTTTTGTACTCTTTTAATGTAGTTCTATCTCTTGTAGAGAGATAAACTTGCGTAGCGGACGCGAGGCATACAGTGCCATTGTGCCATTCGCTACCGTGCAGAGGGAGGATACATCCCAGGGACCACCCGTAGAGCAGCTACCACCACAGGTCCCGGTGATCCTATAGGCCCCGTTGATACACTGGCGCCAGACTTCTCAGACCGACCCGACGCAGCAGCACGAGGGCCAGACTTCACATACTGTCCCTACGCAATACCTAGAGGGCCAGACTTTGAGGGCCACGTCGATGCCGCAGCCCGAGAGGCCGATATCTCAAGAGACACCTACAGCGTAGTCGGAGGTCCCATTGCCACCATCTCTACCCTTTTCACCTCAGATGCCACATCCAGAAGGACAATCGCAGATATTCCAGTTCTTCCAGGCCATGATGCAGGCACAGTGGCATCAGGCCGAGACTATGAGACAGAGCTTGATGGTAGTTCTGGAGAGGACACCTACCCCAGCTCCTGCACCAGCACCTACACCTGTTCAGCCAGCTGGTACTATTCGAGGGTTTCGTCAGATGGACCCGGATACCTTTTCGGACAGCGAGACCGCAGAGAAGATCTTCGATTGGGTCACCAACACGAAGATACTGCTGGAGGCTTCTCAGCTGCCTCCGGACCTTTGGATGACCACAGTGAGGGCTCAATTGAAAGGCAATGCCCATCACTGGTGGGACTCCATGGAGCACATCGTCGGCAATAAGCAGACGTGGGAGCAGTTTCTATAATACTTCAATACGAAGTACTTTTCGGCTACGGTCAGGAATACACTGTACTCTCAGTTCCTGCACCTGGAGCAAGGGAACATAACCGTAGACACGTATGATGCGGAGTTTAGTCGACTTAGTATATTTGGTGCTGCCTTGATACCCAATGATTTGGATAAGGCCAGAATATTCTATCATGGTCTGACTTATGAGCTACAAAGGTACACTACCACCTAGGCGAGTATCTCTTACAAGGAGGTTCTGTCAGAGGCTAGGATCCAGGAGGCTATTGGTAGAGGATCGAAGCATCCCAGCGTGACCGTACCATCCAGAGCTCAGTCCGAAGCGGGAGTACCAATCCATCATTCGAGAGCGCAGACACAGCAGAGGCTACTATCATACTAGCACAAGGAGCTTCCGACTTGTCACCATTGTGACAAGAAGGGACATGTTATCAGAGATTAACGAAAGAAGCTTGGATTGTGCATGATCTGTAGAGCGAGTCAATACCTTGCCAGAGATTGCCCACAGCACAGGGATGCAGGACCGCAGACAGGACAAAGACTAGCAGCACCAGTCCAGAGGATACCACCCCAAACAGGAGGTCAATGTCCACCTACACCCGATGGATTTCAGAGGGGACCACCCTTTGCACCACATGAGGCACAGTTTGATCGAGCCAGACAGCAGGCCGGAGGGCAGAGGCACGGGTAGGCCTTTGCACTAGTAGTGACTGAGGAGGAACCAGAAGGGGAAGCTATCACAGGTACCATTTTAGTTGCGTTATTACCTGCGACTGCATTGTTTAATTATGGTGCTACACTATCTTTCATATCTAATAGTTTCGTAGCTATGCATAGAGTAGCTACTTCCCCCTTACCTAAGAGTTGGAAGATTCTTACCGGAGGAGGTATCGTACCGGTTACCAGTACTATTAGAACGTGCACGGTAGTCGTGTGTGGTCGGGAGATGAGAGCTCAATTTTTGGTATTCCCGATGTCAAACTTCGAAATTGTGCTAGGTATGGACTGGTTGAGCCAGTATAATGCCATATTGGATTGCCGGAGGGGTAGCGTCATTTTTAGACCGCCAGATCACCCGGAGTTCGAGTACATGCAGGGGACTATCGAGTGAGGAGTAGGCCAGACAGCTAGAGTTTATATGGCTATGGAGACGGCACCCCCACTGATAGTCGTAGAGTTCGAGGATATTTTCCCGGAGGAGTTGCCAGGTCTACCGCCGAATAGAGAGGTGGAGTTCACTATTGAGTTGGTACCTGAAGCGGCACCGGTATCTTCAAATATGTACCGGTTGGCAAAGAGGGAACTGGATGATCTGAAGATACAGTTAGAGGAGTTGCAGAGCAAGGGATTTATCCGTCCTAATGCATCACTATTGGGAGCACCAGTATTATTTGTATCAAAGAAAGATGGGATATTTCGTATGTGCATTGATTACAGAGCCCTTAATGCTTTGACTATCAAGAACATGGACCCCCTACCGCGGATTAATGATTTGTTCAACCAGCTGACAAGAGTAGTGGTATTCACGAAGATCGACTTGAGATCAGGGTATCATCAGGTGAAGGTGCAGAGAGAAGATATTCCAAAGACGGTATTCAGGACTCGTTATGGCCACTATGAGTTCTTGGTGATGCCTTTTGGACTGACGAATGCGCCTGCAGTATTCATGCACCTAATAAACAGAGTCTTCCACCAGTATTTAGACCAGTTCATGGTAGTCTTCATTGACGATATCTTGGTGTATTCAAAAAGCCACGAGGAGCACGGGGAGCACTTGAGGATAGTGTTAAAAATGCTGAGGCATGAGAGGCTCTATGCCAAGTTGAGCAAGTGTGAGTTCCTCCTAGACCATGTCTCTTTCCTCGGACATGTTATCTCAGGAGATGGTATTTCAGTAGATCCAGTGAAGATTTCATCAGTAGAGACGTGGCCGACCCCTACCAACGTCCCGGAGGTGAGGAGTTTCCTAGGACTTGTCGGATATTACTGGAGGTTCGTAGAAAACTTCGCGAGAATCATAGAGCCGATGACCCGCTTGAACCGCAAGGAGTAGAAGTTTATTTAGGACAGAGGAGTGTCAGACGGCGTTCGATGAACTGAAGAAGCGTCTGACTACGGCACCTATTTTAACTATACCTTCTGGATCCGGAGGATTTATGATTTACAGCGATGCGTCTGAGAAAGGATTAGGATGTGTTTTAATACAGCATGGGAAAGTTGTGGTCTATGCCTCTAGGAAACTGAGGACCCATGAGAAGAACCATCTTACTCATGACTTGGAACTTGCCGTAGTGATCTTTGACCTAAAGCTTTGGAGGCACTACCTATACGGAGTACGGCTGGAGATATTCACAGATCACAAAAGGCTGAAGTACGTCTATACTCAGAAGGACCTGAACCAGAGACAAAGATGTTAGCTCGATGTGATGACAGACTTTGAGATTGAGCTACAGTACCATCTGGAAAAGGCCAACGTGGTAGCTAACGCATTGAGCAGGAGGCCCATGACATTCTTTTTTACTACCCAGCAACACCTATTGAGAGATCTGGAGAATTGGGTATAGAGGTTATTATGCCCGGAGCAGACGGCCAGTTGTCGAGTTTTCAGGTACAATCGACATTGGTTGAGAGGATCAAGGCTGCCTTGCCAACAGATGCCAGATTCCAGAGGCTTCGACAGAGGATATAGGCCAGGATGCAGACAGGATTGCACATACAAGAGGATGAGACTTTGAGATGTGGAGATCGTCTCTATATTCCGAATAGAAAACTTCGTCAGGAGCTGATGTCGGAGGCGCACAGTTCAACATATTCTATTCATCCAGGAGGCACAAAGATGTACAGAGACTTGAGGTAGTACTATTGGTGGCATGGAATGAAGAGAAAGATAGCCCGCTTTGTGGCGAAGTACCTGGTGTGTCAGCAGGTAAAGACTGAGCATCAAAGGTCTGCAGGTTTACTTCAACCACTCCCGATACCTGAGTGGAAATGGGAGCACATCACTATGGACTTCGTTATGGGATTTTCGAGAGTCCTAGTGGTCGCAATACGGTGTGGGTGATCATGGATCGACTCACCAAGTCCGCTCACTTTTTACCCTTTAGAGTTGGGCAGTCTAAAAAGGTCTTAGCAGATATGTATATGAGGGAGATCGTGCGACTGCATGGGGTGCCAGTCAGTATAGTGCCTGACAGGGATACGAGGTTCACATCTTACTTTTGGCGGAGCCTGCAAGAGAGTCTCGATACCCGCCTGAAGCTCAGCACGTCGTATCACCCACAGACGGATGGCCAGTCCGAGCGTACCATTCAGACACTGGAGGACATGTTGAGGGCGTGCATGCTTAATTTTAGTGGATCATGGGAGGACCATTTATATTTGGTCGAGTTTTCCTACAACGATAGCTATCAAACGAGCATTCAGATGGCTCCCTATAAGGCATTGTATGGCAGAAAGTGTTGTAAATCCCCTGATTTTTCAAGAATTTTTAAATTTGGATTTTTCACGATTTTCTGGAATTTTTTGGGAATTTTCTGTAATTAAATTCAGGTGTTTTAATTATTAAATAATTTTTAATTATTATTAAATAATATTAAAATATTATGAAAATAATATTTTATGGTGTAAAATGAAAATCTAGACATAGGATAATTTTTCGGGAATTTATTGGACCCCGGATGGATTTTAAAAGCCCTAAAAACTAATTAATTTAATAAACCAAAATAAACTGGGTTTATTTAATTAAACCAAACCAAAATAAACCGAACCGGACCGGCCGGTCTACCCGAACCGGACCGCTCAGCTAGTGGGTCGGATCTGGGTCAGACCCGACCCGCTTGGACCCGCTCGACCCGCATTTTGATTTGGATCGGGCCGGATCCGCAGACCCGACCAGACCCGTTGAAACCCGACCCGAATCCCTTTCTCTCCCAAACCGCTCAGACCCGACCCCTGACCTCCCCGCCGCCGGAAACGTCCGTCGCCGGCCGTCCCTCCCGCTTCCTCGCCCCGCAACCGGCCGACCCTTCCGCTCCGGCTCCCCCTCACCGGACGACCATCCGCCTCCCTCCATCCCTCTATAAAACCCATCACCGGAGCCCCATTCTCCCCTCCAGCCACCCTCGACCGCCCCTCGCCGAGACGCCGCCACCGCTCACCCGCCGTGCCCCGCCCAGCTCCGCCGGTCAGCCGCAGCCCCCTCTCCTTCCTCCACCTTCCTCCCCGCCCGCAGAGGCCAGAACCCGACCCCGAGCCGGCCTCCTTCCCAGCGGCCCCCACCCCGACAGCTGCTCCCTCCGCCGCCTCCGGCCGCCTGCCACGTGCCTCCGCCCAGCGTCGCCGGCGCCGCCCCAGCCTCCCCCCACCGCAGCGCCGCCCAGCTCCGGCAGCACCCTAGAAACCCTAACCCTAGTTCTTGCGTCGTGTCGGACACGTGTCGGACACGGAATTCACAGTTTCCCAGAGCCCTGTTCAGGTACTCATATCTCCCTCTTCGCAGCTCTATTTTTGATTCCGTCAGTTGCATCGCGTAGCCTGTATGACCCCCTCGGTGCCCGTGTAACCCGCTCGGCGCATCGCGTCCTGTGGTGATCGTGAACCGCGATCCAAAAACAGGAAAACCAACGCCCTATTTTATCCCGAAACTGAGTACGCCCCGCCAAACGGGACGACTTGGTCGCGTGCGGTCTTCACAGATACTTGCGCGTCGTTGATACGGACGTGCGGGATTTTGCAGAAGCTGATTCGGATGTGCTTGCACACCGGAATCAATGCGTATCCGCGGACACCGTCCCGTATCCGACATTTCTGAATCTCGCTGTAACTTAGTGTACGCATGTCGGATCGAGACAAAACTTGCGCCATCGGACTCGTAGCAATACGCTGGTCCTGTGAGCCAAGTTTGGTTCGATTCTGAGAACGTTGACAAAATCGCATGTCGTGGGCCCCACAAGCTCCACTCGACGGGCGATTTTGAGAACGGCTCATCGGAATCCAATTCTGGAAGTTTCCCTGGGTTCGTATCATCGTTCCTGACCTATTGACACTAAGTTGGACAGATTTGCAGACCTTTGACCCTGACGCATTTTTTGGTGCAAAGCGGCCCACATGTGGACCCCGCTTTAACCCGAAATGTCATTTTTGTCCTTGTCTCCAAATTGGACTCAAGGACAGGCATTTCTAGCTGATTAATATTTTCTGGATCTGATGGTGATGTTTGTTTCAGCAACCGGAGTACTGCCTGCAATCTCCGCTGAAGTCAGAGCTAAAATTGGAGCCAGAAACCCAGGCAAGTGTACCTTGCCATAAATTGCAATATATTGATTCAATTTGTTCTCTTGATTTATTTTCTGTGACTGTTGTACATGCTCAACCCTAGGGCCGTATGACTTGCTTAGCGTCCGATTATAGTCGGGTGCCAACACCGTACGCGGGGTTGTGCAATGTCAACTAGAGATGGATATCGTGACATTTACATTCTCGTACTTGCCAATCAAGTACGTTATACCTAGGACACCTGACACGAATCATGAGAATCTTCCTGAATATTCAAGGTGATTCTGTATAGGATACAGGTTTATGACTTATACATTTTACATGCTTAGATTTTATCCTGACTTATTGCATTAGCTTAATCTTGCGTAACATGAACATTGAGAACTGTGACGTGAGATTTCATTAGGTGGAGAGAGTATTACCATATCAAGGCTGATTATATTATATATATATTGTCATCTGGATGTGTCCTAGTCTCTGACACAGAGCTTTGGCACCAGTTCTGGCCCTTCGAGAAAATACTGCTATGGTTTCTTGACACTGATCCTGTAGTAGTCTCAGCCTGAGTATGACTAATAACTCTCACTTGCATTATCACTTAGCTGGTTTATTTATTTACCCTAATTGTTTTATTTACTGCATTATTTTGGCTTGAGCTTTCTTGTACCTTGCTATGTCCCCTGAGGACCTGGATCCGGATTATGTCCCCAGGTTTAGCAGACGAGATCTACCCTGAGGTTTACGGAACAGGTGCACTTCTCGGAGCAGTACCAGAACCTGAGGACGAGGTGATCGCTGAGGACTTCTCCTGAACAACTGCTTTGCCATGCTCAGTTTTATTTGGCCAATAAACTCTTTATTTTCCTGTTTAAATGAACTTTTGTAAACAGACTTAATATCGGGTTGTTCTCCGATTTTTAATTACTTGTAACTGGATGTTATTTATTTCTTTTGCTGTTATTGCTATCTTTATTCTGTAGATGAGAATAGTAAACCCTGACTATTGTAAAACAGCTTAAGTATGCCCCGATGGATCCATTAAATTGGGTTGTCCATCGGTGCGTGCTGCTGGCCATTATCACGCGTTCAGTCCCTCGATATTTTGGGACTGGGGCGTGACATGGTTTTTGTGGTGGCCCATGCAGGTCAACGATAAAATTGTTTGGTTTCAACTTAGGGACCGAACAGGCCTGCAATAAGAATAAGATAAGTTTTTAGGATCCCATCCACTTGCTTGAATCGTTTTTGATATATGTATCGTATTCGAACTAATTTTTGACTTGCATCTTGCCTTGATTCCTGTGCGCCTCTTATAGTTTATTTTTGATGCAGAGTAATAGATTCACAAGTAAACGACGGAACTCCAACAAGAACACCAATAGGTGCTGAAGTTACCTACGGAGAAGATGAAGTGAAGCTATTAAGTGGAGATCCCTCTACTCACCGAAGCAGCCAAGCAGATCCGCAAGCTTCTAGATTTTGGCGTGATGACATTCCGCCGCCTCCGCAGTTCATTCCACCGATGCCTGTATTCCCTCAAGGGCAGCCGATTGACGGGCAACAGATATTCCAACTGATCTACGCAATGATGCAAGCCCAGCAACAAGTCCAACACGAGGCTCAGCGTCGCGAGGCTGATTACTTGAGGAACAGTCTCGTAAATGCACTGGAGCAGGCCAACCTACCAGCTAGACGGCAATCGACGGGCTCTATCACTGATTTTTGCCAACTGAAGCCCCGTACCTTCTCAGGCAAGGAGGAGCCCACAGAAGTTCATGAATGGCTCACCAACATTCGGCATCAATTAGAAGCAGCTGAGCTTCCCCGTGAACGTTGGATGACTGCCGTCAGAATGCAATTGACGGACAATGCTCATCACTGGTGGCTATCCGAGGAGACCAGGCTCGGACCAGACTGAGTTACTTGGGAAGAGTTCTCCAGACTCTTCTAGGAGATGTACATTCCGGCTATCGCTCGATCAGAACTTCGGGACAAGTTCAATCGCCTCACTCAGGATGCTATGACGGTGGAAGAGTACAACGTCGAGTTCATTCGTCTAAGTCGCTTCGTCCCAACATTGATCCCGACAGAAGAAGAGAAGGCCGAGAAGTTTTTCGACGGACTCAACATCGAGTTACAGAAACTTATTGGATCTGTCGCACCAACTTCGTACTCGGACGTCCTTGCTGTAGCCCGACGCATGGAGCGCATCACCAGGAGAGAGACCAGTCTGAAGCGGCCTTCCCCATCAGCAACATCCAAAGCACCACAAGAAAAAACTGCAAAGAGACCTCACCAACAGCAGAAAGCATCTACACCACAAGTGATAGTCCTTACTACTTGTCATTACTGTGGCAAAGCAGGCCATCTCGCTAGGGAATGCCGACACAGGTTAGGACTATGCTTGGGTTGCGGATCCAGACAACATGCAGTACGGGATTGCCCTGAGCGTAGAGAAGGAGCACCAAAGGCAAACCAACAAGCTCTACCAGCACCAGGAGGACATCAACCAAGGCCACCCTTGGCACTTCAAGCAGCACCCTACCAGCAAGCCCAGCAACAGCAGAGAGCACCACCTCAAGGACGCGGCCAAGTTTTTGCGATGACTGTGGGAGACGCGCAGAACCATGGCGTAGCTAATGCGAGTAAGTTTTTGTAGTTCCGTTTCTAGCATTGCTTTAGTTCGTGCCTGCTGGTTCATGACCCTAGACTTAACCAGATAATTTTAATTTGCTAACCTAGTGATAACCTAGAATTGTTAATCTATTATGTTTTTAAAGAATAACTTAGAATGTTTTCTAATTGTTAACCTGATATGTTTTAAAAGATAACCTGGTTTTCTAAACTATAATTTTCTAGATTTCCTATAATTGGGAAATTCCATTGCTTAGGGAAATGACTTTCCCTATGAGTTTAAACCCTCAACCTTGATTTTCTGATTCGAATAAATTTTGCAACCGTGTCATCTCTGTTGATCGGTTATTCTTTGATTGCGAGGACGCAATCCTCTTAAGGGGGGTAGATTGTAAACCCTCTGATTTTTCAAGAATTTTTAATTTTGGATTTTTCACGATTTTCTGGAATTTTCTGTAATTAAATTCAGGTATTTTAATTATTAAATAATTTTTAATTATTATTAAATAATATTAAAATATTATGAAAATAATATTTTATGGTGTAAAATAAAAATCTAGACATAGGGTAATTTTCCAAAAATTTATTGGACCCCAGATGGATTTTAAAAGCCCTAAAAACTAATTAATTTATTAAACCAAAATAAACCGGGTTTATTTAATTAAACCAAACCAAAATAAACCGAACCGGACCGGCCGGTCTACCCGAACCGGATCGCTCAGCTAGCGGGTCGAATCCGGGTCAGACCCGACCCGCTTGGACCCGCCCGACCCGCATTTTGATTTGGATCGGGCCGGATCCGCAGACCAGACCCGAATCCCTTTCTCTCCCAAACTGCTCAGACCCGACCCCTGACCTCCCCGCCGCTGAAAACGTCCGTCGTCGGCCGTCCCTTCCGCTTCCTCTCCCCGCAACCGGCCGACCCCTCCGCTCCGGCTCCCCCTCACCTGACGACCATCCGCCTCCCTCCACCCCTCTATAAAACCCATCACCGGAGCCCCATTCTCCCCTCCAGCCGCCCTCGACCGCCCCTCGCCGAGACGCCGCCACTGCTCACCCGCCGTGCCCCGCCCAGCTCCGCCGGTCAGCCGCAGCCCCCTCTCCTTCCTCCCCGCCCGCAGAGGCCAGAACCCGACCCCGAGCCGGCCTCCTTCCCAGCGGCCCCCACCCCGACAGCTGCTCCCTCCGCCGCCTCCGGCCGCCTGCCGCGTGCCGCCGCCGCCCCAGCCTCCTCCGGCCGGCCTCCCCCACCGCAGCGCCGCCCAGCTCCGGCAGCACCCTAGAAACCCTAACCCTAGTTCTTGCGTCGTGTCGGACACGTGTCGGACACGGAATTCACAGTTTCCCGGAGCCCTGTTCAGTTACTCATATCTCTCTCTTCGCAGCTCTGTTTTTGATTCCGTCAGTTGCATCGCGTAGCCTGTATGACCCTCTCGATGCCCGTGCAACCCGCTCGGCGCATCGCGTCCTGTGGTGATCGTGAACCGCGATCCAAAAACAGGAAAATCAACGCCCTGTTTCACCCCGGAACTGAGTACGCCCCGCCAAACGGGATAACTTGGTCGCGTGCGGTCTTCACAAATACATGCGCGTCGTTGATACGGACGTGCGAGATTTTGCAGAAGCTGATTCGGGTGTGAGTGCACACCGGAATCAATGCGTATCCGTGGACACCGTCCCGTATCCGACCTTTCTGAATCTCGCTGTAACTTAGTGTACGCACGTCGGATCGAGACGAAACTTGCACCATCGGACTCGTAGCAATACGCTGGTCCTGTGAGCCAAGTTTGGTTCGATTCTGAGAACGTTGACAAAATCGCATGTCGTGGGCCCCATAGGCTCCACTCGACGGGCGATTTTGAGAACGGCTCATCGGAATCCAATTCTGCAAGTTCCGTTGGGTTCGTATCATCGTTCCTGACCTATTGACACTAAGTTGGACAGATTTGGAGACCTTTGACCCTGACGCATTTTTCGGTGCAAAGCGGCCCACATGTGGACCCCGCTTTAATCCGAAATATCATTTTTTGCCCTTGTCTTCAAATTGGACTCAAGAACAGGCATTTCTAGCTGATTAATATTTTCTGGATCTGATGGTGATGTTTGTTTCAGCAACCGGAGCACTGCCTGCAATCTCCGCTGAAGTCAGAGCTACAATTGGAGCCGGAAACCCAGGCAAGTGTACCTTGCCATAAATTGCAGTATATTGATTCAATTTGTTCTCTTGATTTATTTTCTGTGACTATTGTACATGCTCAACCCTAGGGCCGTGTGACTTGCTTAGCGTCCGATTATAGTCGGGTGCCAACACCGTACGCGGGGTTGTGCAATGTCAACTAGAGATGGATATCGTGACATTTACATTCTCGTACTTGTCAATCAAGTATGTTATACCTAGGACACCTGACACGAATTATGAGAATCTTCCTGAATATTCAAGGTGATTCTGTATAGGATACATGTTTATGACTTATACATTTTACATGCTTAGATTTTATCCTGACTTATTGCATTAGCTTAATCTTGCGTAACATGAACATTGAGAACTGTGACGTGAGATTTCATTGGGTGGGGAGAGTATTACCATATCAAGGCTGATTATATTATATATATATTGTCATCTGGATGTGTCCTAGTCTCTGACACAGAGCTTTGGCACCAGTTCTGGCCCTTCGAGAAAATACTGCTATGGTTTCTTGACACTGATCCTGTAGTAGTCTCAGCCTGAGTATGACTAATAACTCTCACTTGCATTATCACTTAGCTGATTTATTTATTTACCCTAATTATTTCATTTACTGCATTATTTTGGCTTGAGCTTTCTTGTACCTTGCTATGTCCCCTGAGGACCTGGATCCGGATTATGTCCCCAGGTTTAGCAGACGAGATCTACCCTGAGGTTTACGGAACATGTGCACTTCTCGGAGCAGTACCAGAACCTGAGGAAGAGGTGATCGCTGAGGACTTCTCCTGAACAACTGCTTCGCCATGCTCAGTTTTATTTGGCCAATAAACTCTTTATTTTTCTGTTTAAATGAACTTTTGTAAACAGACTTAATATCGGGTTGTTCCCCGATTTTTAATTACTTGTAACTGGATGTTGTTTATTTCTTTTGCTGTTATTGCTATCTTTATTCTGTGGATGAGAATAGTAAACCCTAACTATTGTAAAACAGCTTAAGTATGCCCCGATGGATCCATTAAATTGGGTTGTCCATCGGTGCGTGCTGCTGACCATTATCACGCGTCCAGTCCCTCGATATTTTGGGACTGGGGCGTGACAAGTGTCATTCTCCAGTATGTTGGAGTGATGTGGGCGAGAGGCAGATTCTTGGACCAAAGTTGGTTGTTAGTACAGTGGAGAAGGTAAAGAAGATCCAAGGGCACCTGCGAGCAACACAGGACAGACATAAAGCATTGGGCAAATGCGCATCTACAACCCCTAGAGTTTCAGGTTGGAGATCATGTGTTTCTAAAAATCTCGCCTACCCGAGGGACCATTAGGTTTGGAGGCAGAGGAAAGCTGAGTCCGAGGTACATCGGACCATTCAATGTATTGGAGTGCATCGGAGAGGTTGCCTACAAAATTTCTTAACATGTCTAATTTATTTTATAAATATAAAAATATTTCTGGTTTTGATTATGTTGTTGCCAAAATGGAAGCCAAATTTAAAAAATATTGGGGTGATATACCTTTTCTATATTATTTGGCTTCGGTTTTTTATCCTAAAATTAAATTAGATGGTGTATATATTTTATTAGACGATTTTGAAGATAATATGAGAGTTGACGTAGGTAGTTTGAAAGTAGAAGTTAAGGATATTTTACATAGTTTAATTGCTTCATATGAAGAAAGAGTTGTATCTACCCGACCCGGTACAACCGTTCAAGATAGTAGCTCTAGTTTTCGTCTAAATTATCATATGCTAAAGGTGTACTGCAAAGAAAAAAACAAAAACAATCTTCCCAACATACGCAAGAATTGCCCTTATATCTAAATTCTTATGAAGCAGATGAAGATGACTCTTCATCTCATTATTCAATTTTAGAATGGTGGAAGAGACACAAAAAAACGTATCACATACTTTCTTCTATAGCAAGCAATATTCTAATGGTCCCGGTGTCCACTGTAGCATCGAAATCTTGTTTTAGTGCAAGTTCAAGGATGCTAAGCAAGAAAAGGAGTCAGTTGCTGCCAGATATTTTGGAAGCTTGTGTCTGCTTTCAAGATTAGACCCATGCTGAAAAAGGAGCTGGACGCTACTGAAGAAGTTGCTGAGCAATAAACTTCAACGATAGACGGATGACGAAATTATTTTAAAAGACTTGTACATTTTTTACAAGCTTTATGCAAATAAAATATCATTTACAAGTTTCTATTTTTTTGGTTACTTAATGTTATAATACATTTATAATTTAATTGCCATTAATAAAAAAAAAACTTTTTCTTACTTAGTGTTGTTAGTTGTTTACATTTAACTTCTTTATGTCTATATAAATCACTTATTTATATACTTATAGATTTATATTTAAATTAAAAATAGATTTATATATTTTTTTATAAATTATTAAAAAATAATTTAAAAAATATTCAACTTATAAATATATAGATTTTAATTTATACTTAAAGTTATATAAATATTGATACAAAGAAATTAAATAAATTTTCTAACAAATAAATTTGTAAATTTTAAATTATACTTAACATAACTTATAAATTTTAAATAAATTTATACTTAAAGTTATATAAAAAAAATTCTAACAAATAACTTATAAATTTCAAATAAATTTATACTTAAAGTTATACTTAAAGTTATATAAAAAACTTTCTAACAAATAATTTATAAATTTCAAATTATACAAAAATAACTTAGTAACAAAAAACCTATAAATTTTAACTTGAATTTATTAACATATAACTTATAAGTTATATCATATAGATTATGTATAAAATATGTATAAAAAACTAAAAAAAATTAAAAATCGGGCTGGCCCGGACCCAGACCTGTTCGGCCCGGTCATCCCCTGGCCGGGTCATGGGTCCGGGCTGGCCGGAGTTGTTTATGACCGGGCCGGATTGGTTAAAATCTGACAAATATAAAAAAAAATTATTATTTCATATTTTTGCCATCAAAGATGGCGAAAGCTTTCATAATTTCAATTTTTTAACAAATTCTTTCGTTTTAGTTAATTTATTTAAAAATATTTTTTGTACATCAAATTTTTGTATAATTTCTTTTGTTTGGTCCTAGCTCACCACAATTGCTTCAATTCTAATTGCTTGTCGATAAATTTTGTCTTTAATGCGGTTCTTTTTGGGCATACTAGCTTTGCGTATAATATTTGATACTCCAATTTGACCAATGATCAAGACACTTTGGGGAGTGTAAACCCCCTGAATTTTCATAATTTTAAAAACTGGATTTTTCACAAATTTTTAGAATTTTCTGAATTTTTCTGTAATTTAAAAACAGGGTTTTAATTTTTAAATAATTTTTAATTGATAATAAATGATATTAAAATATTATGAAAATAATATTTTTGGGTGTAAAATGAAAAACTGGACTTAGGGCATTTTTTCTGGAATTTATTGGGCCCCGGACCTATTTTTAAATTACCAAAAACTATTTATTTAATTATTAATTTATTTATTATTTATTTATAGGTTATTATTAATATTAATATTATTATTTTAATTTAATTAAACCCAAAACCGAGCCCGGCCCGGCCCATTGGGCCCAAACCGGGCCCAGCCCCACCCGACCCAGACCCCGCCTTAGCGGGTCGGGTCGGATCCGCCTGCCCGAACCCGACCCGACCGCCTGAACCCGTCTCCCCCACGACGCCGGTGCCCGCTTCTTCCGCCGACCACCGCGCCGCCCGCCGCGTCCTCCGCTCCGCTCCGCTCGGCCGCTCCGCCACGCCCCCGCCATTTCCGGCCACCCCCGACTCCCCTAGCCCTATTTAAACCCTGCCCCAGCCTTCTCCCTCCGCCACCACGACCACCACCTCGCCACCTCCGGTCCGCCGCCGCTGCCCAGAGCAGCTGCCACCGTTGCCCAGTCGTCGGACCTCCCCGCCGCGTCCACTGCCTGCCCGGCAGCCCCCTCCTTCTTCTTCCTCCTCATCTTCTCCACCGCAAGCCACAGCGGCAGCCGCCTCCGCCGCCTCAGGCCGACCGCCGCGTGCCCCCGACCCCCGGCCATCTCCCTCCCCGGTCACCTCCGGCCGCCCAGCCGTCGCCTCCGCCGTAGGGGAAAACCCTAACCCTAACCCCAATTTCTCCCCCGAATCCGACACGTGTCGGACACGATCAAGTTCGGATTTTTTGGGTCCCCTTCAAGTGCGTGTAACTTTCGCCTCGTAGCTCTGTTTTCGATTCCGCAAATTGCGTTGCGAAGCCTGTATGACCCTCTCGGTGCTCGGACAAACCGTTCGGGGCATCGCGTCCTGTGGTGATCGCACACCGCAATCCAAAAACAGGAAAAAATAAGACCATATTTTACCCCGAAACTGAGTACGCCCCGCCAAACGGGACGACTTGGTCGTGCGCGGACTTCACAGATACGTGCGCCTCGTCGATACGGACATGTGGGATTTTGCGGAAGCTGATTCGGGTGTGCGTGCACACCGAAATCAACGCGTATCCGCGGACATCGCCCCGTATCCGCCTTTTCTACAATTTACCCTAACTTTGTGTACACATGTCGGATCGAGACGAAACTTGCGCCATCGGACTCGTAGCGATACGCTGGTCCTGTGGGTCAAGTTTGGTTCGATTCTGAGAACGTTGACGAAATCGCGTGTCGTGGGCCCCACAGGCCTCGCTCGACGGACGATTTCAGGATCGGCTCATCGGAATTCAATTCTGAAAGTTCTGTTGGGTTCGTATCAGCGTTTCTGACCTGTGGACACTGAGTTTGGTGAATTTGGAGACCGTTGACCCTGACGCGTTTTTCGGTGCAAAGCGGGCCAGCACGTGGACCCCGTTTTGACCCGAAACTGCCGTTTCTGCCCTTGTCTCCAAATTGTACCCAAGGACAGGCGTTTCTAGCTGATTGATATTTTTTGGATCTGATGGTGATGTTTGTTTCAGCAACCGGAGTACCGCCTGCAATTCTCGCCAAGTCAGAACTGCAAACATAGCCGAAACCACAGGCAAGTGTACCTTGCCAAAACTTGCAGCTCTGCTACCTATTTCCTGGACTTGGTTATACATCAGTGGGCAAGTAAAGCTTGCCAATTCTCAGATATTTCTAGTTATAGTATTTACTTGATTTCTTGTAGATGCCTAAGTAAACTTGTTTAACTGCTCAACCCAGGACACCTGACACTATTCATGTGACGGAATTGCCGAAAAAATACCTGGTGATTCCGTATAGGTTACATTTTTATGTCATTACAGTTTACATGCTTAGATTCTATCCTGACTCATTGCATTAGTTCAATCTTGTGTGACTTGTACCTGATATTTCTGGAACTGTGACGTGAGATTACATAGGGTGGGGAGAGTATTACCATATCAAGGCTGATTATAATGTAAATAATGTTATCTGGAGGTGTCTTAGTCTCTGATACAGAGCTTTGGCACAAGTTCTGGCTCTTCGAGAAAATACTGCTATGGTTTCTTCGACACTGATCCTGTAGTAGTCTCAGCCTGAGTATGAATAAGACTCTCACTTGCATATCACTAGCTGGTTTACATATTTACCCTGCTGTTTATCTTATTGCCGCACTGCATATGTTTTGGCTTGTATTTTCTGTACCTTGTTATGTCCCCTGAGGACCTGGAATGGACTATGTCCCCAGGTATAGCCGCAGAGAACTACCCCGAGGTGTACGGTACAGGAGCACTCCTTGGAGCAGAACCCGGAACCGAGGACGAGATAGTTGCAGAAGACTTCTCCTGAGCACCGGCTTCATATTCACAGTATTTTCCTTTCAGTATTTTATTTCCTGTCTTTCTTCTTAAGTGTAACAGAATAATTCTCGGATTTGTTTCCCGAGATAACCTTATTTAATATTGCGTATTTATTTCCATTGCAATATTTCTGGCATTAATCTGTGTTTATTCTGTGGATGAGATTAGAAATACCTGAGACTTGTAACATCTTACTGTTAGACTACAGCTTAAGCATGCCCTGATGGATCCATTAAATTGGGTT
Organism: Iris macrosiphon; assembly: GCA_036927795.1. Lineage (NCBI taxonomy): Eukaryota > Viridiplantae > Streptophyta > Magnoliopsida > Asparagales > Iridaceae > Iris > Iris macrosiphon. The sequence goes on along the minus strand of JAYESA010000010.1, from coordinate 14,983,536 downwards.
GTCCATCGGTGCGTGCTGCTGGCCATTGCTCACGTGCTCAGTCCCTCGTCATTTTGGGACTGGGGCGTGACATAGTTTTTGTGGTGGCCCATGCAGGTCTACGACTAAATTGTTCGGTTTTAACTTAGGGACCGAACAGGCCTGCAATAAGATAGGATAAAATTTTAGGATCTCATCCACTTGCTTGAATCGTTTTTGATATCTGTATCGTATTCGAACTAACTTGAACTTGCATCTTGCCTTGTTTCCTGTGCGCCTCTTATTGGTTATTTTGGATACAGGGAAATGGACCCACAAGAATGCAACGAGACTCCCGTCGGAACACCCCAAGCTACAGGTGTCACCTATGACAACGAAGTGACACCAGTCGGAGGAGTTCCACCAACTCAACAGAGCCAGCAGGCAGGTCAACCTACCTCCCGATTCCGGCGCGATGACATCCCACCTCCGCCGCAGTTCGTCCCACCAATGTCCATACTCCCACAAGGACAGCCAATTGACGGGCAGCTGATATTCCAAATGATCTACGCGATGATGCAAGCACAGCAACAAGTCCAACACGAGGCTCAGCGTCGCGAAGCTAATTTCTTGAGGGACAGCATTGTAACTGCACTGGAGCAGGCCAACCTACCAACTCGACGGCCAGCGACAGGCTCAATCACTGACTTCCGCCAACTGAAGCCCCGCACTTTTTCTGGGAAAGAGGAGCCCACAGAAGTTCATGAGTGGCTCACCAACATTCGGCATCAACTTGAAGCAGCTGAACTTCCACGGGAACGCTGGATGATAGCCGTCAGAATGCAATTGACGGACAACGCTCATCACTGGTGGCTATCCGAGGAGACGCGACTCGGACCAGACCGAGTCACCTGGGAGGAGTTGTAAAACCCCTATTTTAAAAAAAAAATTATATTTATTATTTTTTATTAATTAATAATTTAATTATGGTAATTATGTGCTAAATAGGAGAAATAGATTTTTATTAATTTTTATTTTAGGTGTTCGGACACTTAGAGGATTTATGGGACCATTAGGAATTTTTCGGAATTTATTCCATGTAGGAGACCCCTTAAGCAGTTGCTAGCCTAATGGTGTGCATTATTCTAATCCATGAATTTTCTTATGAATATATATATAATATATATGTATACACAAATATATATATGTATATATATATTTAGAAAGAAAAAGAAAAGAAAGTAAAATAATTATTAAATAGGAATTGAATAATAATAATTATAATACTAACAACATAATACTACAACCATTTCATAGCAATTTGCTAAGATTCCCATTCTTTAGCAACTTTGTTGCAGACCGCCCTTTTATATTTGCTACTCCAATGACCCGCCCCCTTCAAGCCCATTTGCAAAAGCACAGCAACTATCCTCTCCCTTTTTACACGCGGACCTAACAACTTCTCTCCCTCTCTTCCTATTTATATATATAAATATATATATATATATATATTATTTCAAAACCCTAATCTAAAACTCTAGACCTTCTCTTCCCATCTAGATCCATCACTGCAGCCAGAGAAGCCACACCAAGCCATCCAACCATCCCGTCGACTCCGACCTCGCGAACTGCAAATTCCCACTCGAGGCACCTTCGCTCCGGCGTGATTTTCCGTCGACTCGCTCATCCAAACGCTGTTCCGTTTTCATAGGTATGATCATCCCTTAACCCTCTCCAATATTTGTTTTATAGCCAACCTCGGAAAATATGTGCCCTTAGGTGAAAAACAGCGTCCAAAGTGGACGGACAGACCCAATTCTGGAATCGCAGAATTCCAGAATGACCACCCATATTGCCGAGTTCGTATCTCCCACCACAGAGATCCGAATTCGGTGATTCTTTTTGATACCTGTAGAATACCTGACCTAGTTTATTTTCTGTAAAATAACCCTATGTTATTAGTCGCTGTGGACATAATTATACTCGTCACAAAACTGCGTGCACCCATTTTTTTCGGTTTTCCAAAAGTTGGAAAACGGAGCGCGCCCCGCCAAACGGGACCGCCCCGCCATGTGCCAAGTGTACCAAATGGTGCATGCAGCGTAACCGGACACGTAAAAATTTATGGGGACTGATTCGGACGCGTGTGCGCGCCGAAATCAGACCGTATCCGCGGACACACACCGTGTCGTAACTTTTGTGGAACTCGCACGTATTTTGTGCACACTTGTCAGATTGTGACGAAACTTGCGCCGCTGGAATCGTGGTAACGCGCTGGTCCTGTGACCCAATTTTCACGCATTTTTGAGACGGTTGACCAGATCGCCAATTGGCGGGCCTCACAGTTGACTTTTTGGACAAGATTGTGTACGGCTCATCGGAATCCATATTTGGATATACCGTTGGGTTCGTATTGACATTTAGAGTTGTTTGACCTATAGTTTGTCCCATTTAGAGACTGTTACCCTTGGCACACTTTTTGGTACAAAGTGGGCCACATGTGGACCCCACTTTTATCCGAAATTACCGTTTTGCCCATGTGTCCAAATTGGACGAAAGGAAAGTGCTTTCTAGCTATTTTGCTCATTTTGGAAACGTTGGTGATGTTTATTTCAGCATCCGGAGATATTGTTCTGCGGCCATAGCTTTTGGTCCTGTGCGTTTGACTTCTGGACAGTACACCTTGCAGCTTTCTTACCAGGCAAGATACCTTGCCAAAATTGTTTACAGTACTTTGCATGCTATTTATATTTCTGTCTATTTATTTTATTTCTGTATAGTTCTTGCATGTGTAGTTTCTTTTCAATCGTTACTATATATTAGATATGTTGACACACACTTGACACTTAGTATCATAGAGGACAATTATTAGGCGTATGGGCTTTTAACCACTCTGATAAACCGTAGTATATAGCTCACACTACGGGCGTGTGTCGCGCTGGTCGCTACCCCTGCGGTATGTCGATTTCTGGAGTCTCGCTGGTCGCTACCCCCGCGGTATGTCGATTTCTGATGTCCATTGACGTGTGTGTTAGTTGTGAGGTAGATCGAGTAGCCTACCCTTGCCCATACGTCGAAAAGTTGTCCTCATTTGCATTCATATAGATTGTCTTGTACAGCGTACTTATTTACTTTCAAATTATATGCATGTTTACTGTATTCAAGTTGGCTCGTATTTTCTGTATCTTGTTACGTCCCTCTGAGGACCTGGTCCTCTGCCAGGTGTATCTGCTCTTGAGTATTTGCAGGAGTACGGGCCTGGACCTGACGCATTATTTTCTGTCGAGGATGTCTTACCTTCTGAGCATCGTTGATTATCTGGCGATGGATTCTTTTAGCTGATGCACTTCTGTCTTCACATTATTTTACATTGGAGACTTTATACTCCTCTCTCATTTTAGTTTTGGATATAGTCTTTGGTAGTGGATTTGTCTCCACCCGACTATTATTTTCTAGATATTTTAGACTCCTTATTCTAGCTTAGTATTTCTTTTCTATGACTTGTTGTGTGGATGAGATTAGCATATATGTGACTTGTGACATTATATATACCACATGTGAGTTTATATTCATATTACAGCGTACGTATGGGTATGGTTTCCATATATTGGAGTTGCCATATCCATGCGGCTGGCATGCTTACGCGTTCCTAGTCCTACGTATTTGGGACTGGGGCGTGACAGGAGTTCTCCAGACTCTTCCAGGAGATGTACATTCCTGCCATCGCTCGATCAGAATTGCTGGACAAATTCAATCGCCTCACTCAGGACTCCATGACGGTGGAAGAGTACAACGCAGAATTCATTCGTCTGAGCCGCTTCGCCCCCACCCTGATCCCGACTGAGGAAGAGAAGGCCGAGAAATTCTTCGACGGACTGAACATTGAGCTGCAGAAACTAATTGGGTCCGTCGCACCAACATCATACTCGGACGTCCTTGCTGCGGCTCGACGCATAGAGCGCGTCACCAAGAGAGAGACCAGACTGAAGCGGTCGTCCCCATCCGCACCAACCAAAGCAGCACAAGAAGAATCTGCAAAGAGACCGCACCAACAGCAGAAAGCATCTACACCACCAGTGGTAGTCCTCCTTACTTGTCACTATTGTGGCAAAGCAGGCCATATCGCCAAGGAATGCCGACGCAGACTAGGATTGTGTTTGGCATGCGGATCCCGTCAACATTCAGTAAGGGATTGCACTCAACGTGGAGAAGGAGCACCTAGGGCGAACCAGCAAACTCCACCAGCGCCTCAAGCAGCACCCTACCAGCAAGCTCAGCATCAGCAGAGGAATCTACCTCAAGGACGAGGGCAAGCTTACGCGATGACTGTGCAGGAAGCCGATGCGAGTAAGTGATTTATAGTTTTCTGTTTCCAGTCTTGTGTAGCTCGTGCCTATTGGTTCGTGACCTCAGCCCCAACCTAGTAATTTGCAACTTGTTAATAACAACATGGTTTTCATAAAAGTTATAGTTTTAACTAAATTTTCCTGGAAAGTGTAAACTTTCAATTTTTAGGGAAACGGTACTTCCCTAAGTATCTTGTGATGTGTTTTCAAACGATATTTGCGACCGCGTCATCTCTGTTGACCGGTTATTCTTTGATTGCGAGGACGCAATCCTCTTAAGGGGAGTAGATTGTAAACCCCCTGAATTTTCATAATTTTAAAAACTGGATTTTTCACAAATTTTTAGAATTTTTTGGGATTTTTCTGTAATTTAAAAACAGAGTTTTAATTTTTAAATGATTTTTAATTGATAATAAATGATATTAAAATATTATGAAAATAATATTTTTGGGTGTAAAATAAAAAATTGGACTTAGGGCAATTTTTTCTGGAATTTATTGGGCCCCGGACCTATTTTTAAATTACCAAAAACTATTTATTTAATTATTAATTTATTTATTATTTATTTATAGGTTATTATTAATATTAATATTATTATTTTAATTTAATTAAACCCAAAACCGAGCCCGGCCCGGCCCATTGGGCCCAAACCGGGCCCAGCCCCACCCGGCCCAGACCCCGCCTTAGCGGGTCGGGTCGGATCCGCCTGCCCGAACCCGACCCGACCCGACCGCCTGAACCCGTCTCCCCCACGACGCCCGTGCCCGCTTCTTCCGCCGACCGCCGCGCCGCCCGCCGCGTCCTCCGCTCCGCTCCGCTCGGCCGCTCCGCCACGCCCCCGCCATTTCCGGCCACCCCCGACTCACCCAGCCCTATTTAAACCCTGCCCCAGCCTTCTCCCTCTGCCACCACGACCACCACCTCGCCACCTCCGGTCCGCCGCCGCTGCCCAGAGCCGCTGCCACCGCTGCCCATTCGCCGGACCTCCCCGCCGCGTCCACCGCCTGCCCGGCAGCCCCCTCCTTCTTCTTCCTCCTCATCTTCTCCACCGCAAGCCACAGCGGCAGCCGCCTCCGCCGCCTCAGGCCGACCGCCGCGTGCCCCCGACCCCCGGCCATCTCCCTCCCCGGTCACCTCCGGCCGCCCAGCCGCCGCCTCCGCCGTAGGGGAAAACCCTAACCCTAACCCCAATTTCTCCCCCGAATCCGACACGTGTCGGACACGATCAAGTTCGGATTTTTCGGGTCCCCTTCAAGTGCGTGTAACTTTCGCCTCGTAGCTCTGTTTTCGATTCCGCAAATTGTGTTGCGAAGCCTGTATGACCCTCTCGGTGCTCGGACAAACCGTTCGGGGCATCGCGTCCTGTGGTGATCGCACACCGCAATCCAAAAACAGGAAAAAATAAGACCATGTTTTACCCCGAAACTGAGTACGCCCCGCCAAACGGGACGACTTGGTCGTGCGCGGTCTTCACAGATACGTGCACCTCGTCGATACGGACGTGTGGGATTTTGCGGAAGCTGATTCGGGTGTGCGTGCACACCGGAATCAACGCGTATCCGCGGACATCGCCACGTATCCGCCTTTTCTGCAATTTACCCTAACTTTGTGTACACACGTCGGATCGAGACGAAACTTGCGCCATCGGACTCGTAGCGATACGCTGGTCCTGTGGGTCAAGTTTGGTTCAATTCTGAGAACGTTGACGAAATCGCGTGTCGTGGGCCCCACTGGCCTCGCTCGACGGACGATTTCAGGATCGGCTCATCGGAATTCAATTCTGAAAGTTCCGTTGGGTTCGTATCAGCGTTTCTGACCTGTGGACACTGAGTTTGGTGAATTTGGAGACCGTTGACCCTGACGCGTTTTTCGGTGCAAAGCGGGCCAGCATGTGGACCCCGTTTTGACCCGAAACTGCCGTTTCTGCCCTTGTCTCCAAATTGTACCCAAGGACAGGCGTTTTTAGCTGATTGATATTTTTTGGATCTGATGGTGATGTTTGTTTCAGCAACCGGAGTACCGCCTGCAATTCCCGCCAAGTCAGAACTGCAAACATAGCCGAAACCACAGGCAAGTGTACCTTGCCAAAACTTGCAGCTCTGCTACCTATTTCCTGGACTTGGTTATACATCAGTGGGCAAGTAAAGCTTGCCAATTCTCAGATATTTCTAGTTATAGTATTTACTTGATTTCTTGTAGATGCCTAAGTAAACTTGTTTAACTGCTCAACCCAGGACACCTGACACTATTCATGTGACGGAATTGCCGAAAAAATACCTGGTGATTCCGTATAGGTTACATTTTCATGTCATTACAGTTTACATGCTTAGATTCTATCCTGACTCATTGCATTAGTTCAATCTTGTGTGACTTGTACCTGATATTTCTGGAACTGTGACGTGAGATTACATAGGGTGGGGAGAGTATTACCATATCAAGGCTGATTATAATGTAAATAATGTTATCTGGAGGTGTCTTAGTCTCTGATACAGAGCTTTGGCACAAGTTCTGGCTCTTCGAGAAAATACTGCTATGGTTTCTTCGACACTGATCCTGTAGTAGTCTCAGCCTGAGTATGAATAAGACTCTCACTTGCATATCACTAGCTGATTTACATATTTACCCTGCTGTTTATCTTATTGCCGCACTGTATATGTTTTGGCTTGTATTTTCTGTACCTTGTTATGTCCCCTGAGGACCTGGAATGGACTATGTCCCCAGGTATAGCCGCAGAGAACTACCCCGAGGTGTACGGTACAGGAGCACTCCTTGGAGCAGAACCCAGAACCGAGGACGAGATAGTTGCAGAAGACTTCTCCTGAGCACCGGCTTCATATTCACAGTATTTCCCTTTCAGTATTTTATTTCCTGTCTTTCTTCTTAAATGTAACAGAATAATTCTCGGATTTGTTTCCCGAGATAACCTTATTTAATATTGTGTATTTATTTTCATTGCAATATTTCTGGCATTAATCTGTGTTTATTCTGTGGATGAGATTAGAAATACCTGAGACTTGTAACATCTTACTGTTAGACTACAGCTTAAGCATGCCCTGATGGATCCATTAAATTGGGTTGTCCATCGGTGCGTGCTGCTGGCCATTGCTCACGTGCTCAGTCCCTCGTCATTTTGGGACTGGGGCGTGACAGGGAGTGTAAGGTACTAGAATTGGTTTCTTACGTGGCTCATATATACTTTTTTTTTCTTGCAAAATTGAGCACGATAAAAACTTCCAATATTTGTACATTATAAGATTTACAAGCAAAGCATAAAATGTACCCATGGTAGTAAAGTATGATACCACCTAAAATATGAATTATATATATGGTCTAAGTGTACCACATATGTTTTACTTGTTTCATGATCTAATATTTCAAAATTAAAATTATTAATATGTAACATGTCGCGTCCCAGTTCCAAAATATGCGGGACCAGGTCATGTGGCAATGGTCAGCTACGCATTCGACCAGACTCTTGTCCGTCTCGAATACGTATAAGCTGTCCTAGTAAGATAATGTGTGCAATCATCCATAATTTACATCCACAATTCTATCTATAATATATGAACTAAGAATAGAACAACTATGAAAGAGCAGAAAAGAAGGCATCAACTGGTAATACCTGAAGTCCCGAATAAGTATCCCAATAGTCCTATATCAGCACTCAGCAATAACCTGACAGGGAATCAGGTCCTTAAAGAGACGTAACAAGATACAGAAAAATAAATGTCAAATGAAGTACAGTAAATATCATGTAAGAAAAATAAACGGGAGGTCCAGGTACAACTATCAACAACCAGTCTGACCAACCTATGTGAAATACAATTTAAGAACAACGCTAATACACGCAGCTGTCACGGTATACATCGTAGACCTATCCGACAACTATGAATGACACCGCAGCCCCTGTCAGGGAGACTGTGGCAACTATGAAATCACCGTAGTTCTGGTAGTGAGACAACAACTATGTGAAAAAGTAGCCCAAGCGCACAGTGTATGTTGTCCCCTCCCAATGCTACTGGTCGTGTCGCATCCACGACACGACCAGTCGACTACTAACAGATGATAAGTCTAGACAAATATGTATAGGGGCAAGTCCATCATCAAATGAAAGTCAAGCATCATATACATATCGCCTAGCATGTCATGCAATGTGAATCCACTATAAGAAAAACGGTCTTTCTTGACGGTTTTTTCTCGTAAAGAAATGGTTATCTTGACGGTTTTGGATCCGTCATCTTAGTCATAGTCAAGAAAAGTCGCTACTTTTCTTGACGGTTTCTGTTTTTGGTTTTCTTGACGGTTTAAATCGTCAATTAGTTTTGACGGGTTAAACCCGTCACAACATATCGAAAAACTGTCAAGGTAAAGAAAACTTTTATTGACTATGACCTACATGACTGGTAATGACCGTCAAAAAAATCCTTTTTTGACCGGGATAAACCGTCAAAAAAAATATTTTTTGATGTTTAAAAAACCGTCATTAAAAATCCTTTATTGGTTTAAAAACCATCAAGAAATGACATTTTGTTAACGTTTTGCGACCGTCAAGAGTGTTTACCATAATATCAATATATTTCATAATCAAGTTACCAAACACACATAATATCAATATATTCCAGAATCCAGTTACCAAACACACATAATATCAATATATTCCATAATATCGCAAGATCAAAGAACTATAATATATCATTTTCATATTAACAAATACACGTTCCTACACTAAAAATATCCAACCACATTCAAATAACCAAAGTATATGTTTTTGTCAAACATCTTAAACATCCAAAACCTATTTATACAAGTAAACCAAAATACATGCCACCTTGTCTAACTATATTTGAACCCGAAGCACATCCCATCACAACAGTCTTCATTTTCGATGTCGTTTCTGAGAGAACAAGAACACAAGTTACCAATTTATGTTAATAAGCTTGTTGAACAATAAGGAACAAGAAAATTAAGAGATTTTCATTTCAACTTAGACCATGTATAAACATGTATCTAACATATATATGCCTCAAATCAGTTGTGTTATATATACAAGTGATTCACATCAACATGGAGTTTGTGTCCAATGTCAGATGCTCAATCAGTTGTGTTATATATTATATGCAAGTGATAACCATAGCCTTACTGGTCCTCACATATATGGCTTCCAACATAGTTGTCAGTCCAAATACATGTTAATATATCGCACAAGCAAAGCACAGAAGTGATAACACTTTTTTTAAAGTGCTGCAGCTTTTCATCTATTTTCCTTCCAAAAGCTGTCCAAGCAGTCTCTGGTAGAATCTACAAAAACAATCAAGAATTAATTCAATCAAGAAAATTCAATTACTTCCAATATGAAAATTAGAAACTGAATAATAATGATATTGAAAAGTCCATCACAATATGACCATACCAAACTGAATAGTAATGACACCCTCTCCATGAACGCACAAACTCCTGTGCACGTACTGCTAATGCACATAGATCCTCACCACTGTCACTTACACACAGGTACACACATGAGCACAGAGGGCTTATACTTTACTAATTCTGCACTAATACTCCTTGCCCAACCCAGTTCCCACTGCAATTGCAGTATCAAACTGTTGCAGGGGCTGCTGCAACTGATACCACACACTTCCAATCTCCCATAACTTAGTTGTGAAATCCAATATCCCCATATCAACCATTTTGGAATTACATCTGTTAGAAAACAAAACCAAGCTCATTTAGGTACAATGCTAAAAAAAATAGAAATCTAACAGGGTTCTCTAGTGACCTAAAGAAAAATTATGGCATTTAAAAAGGAAAATATAATATCGCTTCACCATCTTACTCTGTGATTCTATTTTGTAAAGTACTCACCTCCACAATAGCAACATGAAAAAACTCAGCCTTAGTCTGTCTTATCCTGTCCTGATACATAAGTATATACAGGAATAGATTAGAGTTTGACATATATACAAGAATAGATTTGAGTTTGAAATTACCCGTGCCATGGCTGGAGGCTGCTGCTCGTGTGTGGTAGTTGCTGCTGAAGAGGTGGCAACAATCTGTGCAACGGTGAGGCAGATGAGCGCTGTGATGCCCAAGTCAAAAGCAGGGAGGGCGTCTTGGCAGAGAACAAAGGCTTCCATCCAGTTTAACATCCATGTCCTTGAATAGCCAGCTTTCCCACCCACTTTTAACAAAATCAGTCGAGAGAAACAAAACTTGCAATATCTGCCTACAGAGGGAGGGAGGGAGGGAAGAGAAGGTTATTGCAAACATTGGCCTCACCTCTCATACAAACAAAATCAGAACTCTCATACAAACAAAGTTGTGACACAGATGACAGCTTTTTTAAAGCAACAGCAACAGGGTCTTAATATAACCCAAAAAAAAATGAAATTTTAACATAATTAAGCCTGAAACAAAATATGAAACTAAGACCTAGCGGCAAATAGTACTTAATATATATAACGTATTTTCTTAATCCATATATATAATGAATCTGACATATATATAACACAAGTATTTGCTTAAGTAAATAGCGGCAAATAATACTTACTACGTATTTGTTAACAAAATAAATGTATATAATACACCTTAAGTAATTGGTAACAAAATAATGTTACATAATATATACTAAGCTTGTGATAATAAAATAAAGGTATGTATATAATTGAGTATTTGTTACAAAACTCAATATACAAAAATTATAGGCTGTTAGAAAACAAAACTTCTATGTTCTCCTAATTATTATTTATTTGCACTTATATAAATAATCATATATTGATTTCACTAATAATTATAATAGCTAATTAACCTAGCTATCTATAATGGGAAACATTTATACATATATAACTATGCTTGATAAAAGTATGGAGTATATATATAACACACTGAAAAACTGATACAACCCCAATGTTACCACTGGCATTAGTCACTGAATAGTAAGGGCATTTGCAGTAGAAGTAATCTGTGATCTGCTACTGAAGGCAAGGATCACTGCACTGAAGGCTACTGGAGGTAAGGAGCTATGAAATTACTGGTACAGACAGTTGCACTAAGTATCAATGGAGTATCAGAGGCAATGTGGGGAGGGCATGAGTGTAATTCAATTGTAAGCTGTCATCCTCCTATAAATAAAGGAGAGTAAGGAATAGAAAAGGGTCGATCATTTGGTTGTTTCTACTTTCCAATTTCAAATTAGTTCTGTAACTACTTTTTCCGCCAGTTCAATAAAATTCATAGTTCTTCTCCCAAATCTCCAAGTTCTTACTCCCAGATCTTAGTCTTTAGCTAGAATTGCTATCAATTGTGTTTGAATGGATCATTCACCACCAACTGCAGGATTTGGAGGAAGAGTTCCCACCAATTTGGTATCAGAGCAGCTGGATTCTGTGGTAAAGAATAGGCGAGAAGGAAGCTCCAGCTATGGCAGATCTGGTCGAGCTACTCTGGATGAAGGACGATTCTCCCTGGAAGAAGATCGGATCCTCTCTCTTGAAGGCACCATGGGAGCCATTTCAGCTACTATTCTGGAACCGAGCAGTAAATTTGATAGAATGATGGAAGAGATGACCAGATCTAGAAGAGAGATTGAAAATATTAATCAAAGATTAGATCGAAATTCTTCTTCACCTTCACACATGACTGCTGCCACTGGATCAAATGTTGAGGCCATCAATGATCAATTCATCACTGTTTTCTTCTGAACAAACAACCTGGGGTGCATACAAATGCATTTCCAAATCAAAATTCGAGATCAGCACCACCGGGATCTGTTATGAATGGACACGGAATGCACACTGCTCCAACTCTGTTGCAAAATCTAACAAATAATGGATCATCACACTATGAAAAGAAACCTACCTTAAGGTTAAAATTACCTGAATTTGAGGGTGTAGGGGCTGTGGATGAGTGGCTGATGAGAGCAAATCACTACTTCCAATATTACAAAACACCTGAAGAGGACAGAATCACAGCTGTGTCAGTCCAACTCAAAGGAACAGCACTGTATTGGTTACATTGGATTATGAAGGCCAATAATGGTTTAATGACTTGGGATGAATTTTGTAAAAAAAATACAATTCACAGATCACATGATAGAGTTGAAGTTGTTGAAGCAGGAGAACAGTGTACATGAGTACAACTCTCAATTTCAGAAGATCTCCAATAAGGTACAGACACTACCTGAAGGTTGTTTGGTAAGCCAGTATGTAGGTGGGTTAAAGGAGGAAATTAGATATGAGGTTCAGATTTTTAATCCAGTGAATCTTCCTGCAGCCATGCAAATTGCCAAACTACATGAAGCCAAACTTCTTGCAGTGAGAAGGAATTATAAGAGCAATTTTTATGTGGGAAAAAGTGCCAATACATCACTAACCCTATCTTCAAATAATGTCACTCACACTGTCAATTTTGAGAGTGGGATGAAACCTACTATTCAGAATTTGGGAGCTAATCCTACAGTTAGCACTGGCCAGTCTTAACCCTACTATCTCTCCTACCGAAATCTTGAGAAGAAAAAATTTGGGACTGTGCTTTATATGTGATGAGAAGTGGTCTAGGGGCCATAAATGTAAGGAGAAGAAGTTGTTTATGCTTGATGTTGGTGATAACACAGTAGCTGAATTTTCTGATAACCTGGTATCAGACATGAATGATACAAATGTTCCTAACAACCACAGTCTGTGAGATATCATTACAAGTCTTAACTGGAAACAGTACCCATACGACTATGAAATTGAGGGGAAGAGTTAAAAATAAACCAGTGCTCATACTGGTGGATTCAGGTTCTACCCATAGTTTTATTGACTCAGTTTTCAGTGAAAGGCTAGAAATTCCTGTATCTGACAGCAAGTCATTTGAAGTACTAGTTGCTAATGGAGAAAAGTTAAGCAGTAAAGGCCTGTGCAAGGGGGTGCAAATTGAATGTCAGGGCCAGAAGATTACGGCTGACCTACTGCAGCTTCCTATACCAGGGTGTCAGATAGTATTGGGGGTCAACTGGCTTAGCACACTAGGTAATATCACTTGGAATTTCCAGAATCTTACAATGGAGTATATGAAGCAAGGAAGAGTCCAGAATTTTAAAGGGGTTCAACATTAGAATAGCTTATTACAAGAACCAGATTCTAAGGAGTTTAGGCAGAAACCACAGCTCTTTGTCATTCAACTCTGTTCAAATGAGGTAACAACTGAAACTGCAGATACAAGTGATGAAATTTCTCACTTATTGACTAAATTTGAAGCTATATTTGAAGAACCCAAGGGTTTACCTCCAAAGAGAACTTTTGACCATAAAATACCTCTTATTCCTGAGGCTAAACCAGTATGCAGCAGGCCCTACAGGCATCCCTTTATCCACAAAAATGAAATTGAAAGACAAATTCAGGAAATGTTAAACACAGGAATAATAAGGCCTAGTAACAGCTCCTATTCATCTCCTGTTATCTTAGTGAGGAAAGCAGATGGCACTTGGAGGCTATGTATTGATTACAGGGGGTTAAACCAAGGCACTTCCCTATTCTATTCATTGAAGAACTGTTTGATGAGCTTCATGGGGCAAAAGTCTTTTCAAAGTTGGATTTGAGATCAGGTTATCATCAAGTGAGAATGGCAGAGGAAGATATCCATAAGACTGCTTTCAGGACACACGAAGGTCACAATGAATTCCTTGTAATGCCATTTGGCCTCACTAATGCTCCCTCAACCTTCCAAGCCTTGATGAATTCTGTTTTCAGAGACTACTTAAGAAAGTTTGTCTTGGTTTTCTTTGATGACATCTTAGTATATAGTAGAGACATAAAAACCCACTGTGAGCAATTAGAAAAGGTCTTCACAAGGTTGCAGGAAAACCAACTGAAGGTGAAGAGAAGTAAATGTTTCTTTGCTCAAACTCAAGTGGGGTATCTGAGTCACATAATCTCAGACAAAGGTGTAGAAGTGGACTCAGAGAAAGTTAGAGCTGTAGTGGATTGGCCCATTCCTAAAACTGTCAAGGAGTTAAGGGGTTTCTTGGGTTTAACAGGGTACTATAGAAGGTTCATCAAAGGATATGGCTCTATTGCATGACCACTCACTGAATTACTCAAAAAGAACTCTTTCAGTGGAATGAGCAAGCACAAATGGCATTTGAAATGTTGAAGAAGGCCCTCACTCAACCTCCAGTATTGCCTATGCCATATTTCAAGGAAGAATTCACATTGGAATGTGAAGCTTCAGGCACAGGTATAGGAGCAGTCTTAATGCAGAAGGGTAAACCTATAGCCTACTTGAGTCAACATCTTAAAGGAAGAGCCCAAGCCCTCTCTACCTATGAAGAGAGAGATGTTAGCAATACTTTTAGCTATTAGGAAATGGAAACAATATCTTTGGGGTAAGACATTTCTTATAAGAACTGATCATCAACCATTGAAACACATCTTGGAGCAAAGGATTTATACTGATGCTCAGTATAAAATATAAATGGGTTCTTAAACTGCATGGGTACTCCTACAGGGTTGAGTATAAAAAAGGGAAGGAAAATAGGGCTGCTGACAGTTTATCCAGAAAGGAAGTGACTACACTAGCTGCTCTGACCACAGTTACTGCTGACTGGTTACATCACTTTAAAAGTCAAATCCAAGCTTCTGAGTTCTATAAAAGCCTGAAGGACAAATGGGATCAAGGGTTATTGAGTACTGCCAAATATTCTCTTAAAAATGACTTGTTCTACTACAAACACAGACTACTCATTGACCCAAAGTCTGATTATGTGCTGCTCATGTTAAAGGAACACCATGATGTCCCTCATGCAGGTCATTCAGGAGTACTTAAGACATTACAGACTCAAGAAGATCTGTTATTGGAGAGGAATGAAGAAAAGTGTCTATGCATATGTCAAATCTTGTGAAGTTTGTCAAAGACACAAGTCTGAGAATGTGTCTCCTGCAGGTTTACTACATCCAGTACCAATCCCAAGTAAGGTGTGGGAAGACATTTCTATGGATTTCATAGAAGGGTTGCCAAATAGTAACCAAAAGACAACTATTATGGTGGTTGTAGATAGACTCACCAAATACATACATCTATTTGCCTTGTCTCACCCTTACACAGCAGCAAATGTGTCACAAGTATTCTTAGAGGGCATTTTTAAACTTCATGGAATGCCAAGAACTATAGTGAGTGACAGAGACCCACTTTTTACCAGTGCGTTTTGGAAATAATTTTTTAAGTTGCAAGGAACACATTTGAACTATAGTACCTCTTATCATCCTCAATCTGATGGCCAGACAGAGGTAACCAATAGGTGCATTGAAGGATATTTGAGGTGCTTTTGCAGTCATAAACCAAGGGAATGGGCTAAACATTTGGTGTGGGCTGAGTATTAGTTTAACACCAATTGGCACCCAGCCACAAAAACCACACCCTTTGAAGCTCTTTATGGAAGACCTCCTCCTAACCTTTTGACATACATTCCAGAGGCAATTCAAGATAGGAAAGTGTTAGGAGTCCTTAACACAGGGAGACAATGACAATTCTCTTCAATTGCTGAAAGATAACTTGATTTTAGTCCAAGACAGAATGAAGAAGTATGCTGACCTCCATAGAACTGAAAGAGAGTTCTCAGTAGGTGACTGGGTGTTTCTTAAACTCCAACCTTATAGGCAAGTTTCTGTGGGACAGAAAAGACCTCAAAAATTGTCACCAAAATACTTTGGACCATTTGAAGTCCTGGCAAGAGTGGGGAATGTGGCTTATAAATTGGCTTTACCTACAAATTCACAAATTCACCCTGTTTTTCATATGTCACAGTTGAAGAAGAGGGTTCGTGACAGAGTTGAAATACAAGGAGGGCCTCCCAGCTACACTGAACACTTAATTCTGGAGCCAGCATGGATACTTGATAGGAGGTTGGTGCAGAGAAAAAAACAAGGCAGCTGTTGAACTGTTAGTGCAATGGAAAGAGAGCAATCCTGAGGATGCAACTTGGGTTCTCTATTGAGAATTTTATCAAAGACTATCCTTATTTTGACCTTGAGTCAAGGTCAAATTAAAGGAGGGGGTATTGATACAACCCCAATGTTACCACTGGCATTAGTCACTGAATAGTAAGGGCATTTGCAGTAGAAGTAATATGTGATCTGCTACTGAAGGCAAGGATCACTGCACTGAAGGCTACTGGAGGTAAGGAGCTATGAAATTACTGGTACAGACAATTGCACTAAGTATCAGTGCAGTATCAGAGGCAATGTGGGGAGGGCATTAGTGTAATTCAATTGTACGCTGTCATCCTTCTATAAATAAAGGAGAGTAAAGAATAAAAAAGGGTCGGGTCGGTCATTTGGTTGTTTCTACTTTCCAATTTCAAATTAGTTCTGTAACAACTTTTCCCGCCAATTCAATAAAATTCATAGTTCTTCTCCCAAATCTCCAAGTTCTTACTCCCAGATCTTAGTCTTTAACTAGAATTGCTATGAATTGTGTTCGAATGGATCATTCACCACCAATTGCAGGATTTGGAGGAAGAGTCCCCACCATAAACATATAACATTTCATACATATAACTACTTAATGCTTACATATGTATATAAAACTAACTGTACCATAACCTATCACCACAAACATACATACATACCTATATACAAATTCTTATATACCTAACATAAACACGGAGAGGGAAGAGGTCGAATGTTGACATACCTACACAAAGGAGCCCTAGCTCTCCCGTTGCAGCTGCTGCTAGCCCTTCTTCTCCGCGAACTGGTCCTCTCATGGGGATGAGCCGAGGGGTCGACGCAACGCACACGACCGACGAAACCGAGACCTCCATTGGGAACACCAGTGGTGGCGGTTCATAGACTGAGGACGACGAAGCCGCACCGGTGCGTCGGATCCGAGTCGAAGCTGGGTTCGCGGCGTAGCTACGAGGAGGTGCGGTGATGATGGTGATGGCGTCGGTTAGAAGCCGCTCGGTGAGGCTCGCCGGAATAGTAGTGCGCCGGTCAGGCATGGGAGGCGTACACGGCGTTGCAGGTTCGAAGTGTGCGGGAACGAGATCCCGGAGGAGTTCGCACAGAGTAATGACACATGGGAGCGGTCGACGTAGAGGAGGGACCCGTCCTTGTCGGTCCGAAACCGACTGAATCTGGGCAAGGGAGGCGCTGGGCTTACCGGCTGGATCGCGGTGATCGGCGCTCGTCGGGAAGACGAGGGTTCAGTCTCGCGGATATGGCGAGCTCGGGAGTGATGGTGATGCTCTGAGAGGGTGGTCGACGGTTGGTTCAGCGACTCCGGGACGGCCGACTACGCGAGGGCTCGGTGCCCGAATGCGGTGGCCGACGCCAGGAGTTTGGGGGCACGGGACAGTCCGGTGACGACGACTCGAAGGCTCCGGCGGCGTGGAGTTGAGCGAGAGGATGGTAGGCGGTGTTGCTGTCTTGTGTGTATCTGTTCCATTGGGAATGGAAATAGGTTGGCGGCTGGAAGACGAGTGAGGAGTGGGAAAGTGTGTTTTATAGGCCGTTGATAAGATCACTACTAAATTTACTCGGAAGAGTCCAAATATTTAACATTGATAATTACAAGTTTGTCATTTCCAAAATTTATTCGGGACTTGATTTTTTTTATAATCAGAAATGTTAAAATGTTGACAGTACTACCAATTGTTAGGACTGTCAAAATTTTGACAGTCCTTCCAATTTGTAGGACTGTCAAAAGTTTGACAGTCCTAAAAATATATGTTGAATTTTTAGGACTGTCAAAATTTTAACAGTTCTTTCAATTGGTAGGACTGTCAAAATTTTGACAGTCCTAAAAAATTAACATATATATCAAATTTTGACGGTCCTTCCATTTTTTCTTCTTTTTTTTTGTTTCCTGTGTGCTGTTATTTTTCTTTGTCATTGTTCTATTATTCATATCATATAACCAATGTCTATGTGACTATACAGTATTCAGTTAGTAAAAGGATCAGATATAGTTTGTTAAAATTAACTTATTTGTTACTGGTTTTATGTTGCATTTAAATGTATTTTACTGGCTGTCTAAAAAATTAGGACTGTCAAATTGGAAGGACTGTCAAAATTTTGACAGTCCTCTACGACGCTGGAGTGGAGGACCTTGTGGTAGCGGCGGAGGAATGTGGGGAGGGAGGAGCGGCGGACGCCGAGGATGCCGAGGTAGTCGAGCATCGAAAGGGGGTACGAGGCGGAGGAGCGGGAGGGGAAGGAGGCGGCGGGAGACGGGAGGGCGGCGGTGGAGGACGGGGGAGGAGATGAAGAGTTTAGACTAGCCTGAGTAAAATTTGGACTAGCCTGAGTAAAAAAAAAATTATAACTGGACTAGTCCCAATACTGAACTAGTCCCGAGTGAATTTAGTAGTGCCTTATCAACAGCCGTTTCATATACGTGAAGTAAATTCCAGGGTTTGTTGGAGTAGGCTGGGTGATGGGTTCGGGGGAGGCCTTGGGCTGCTATATAAATGTATGGGAGGAGGCCTTCACAAGACTAATAAGGAAGTAAGGAAAACCCTTTGTGCTGGGTTTGGTTCTTTAGCTGCCATTGGCAATTAGGGTGGGCTGGACACGACTTAATATTTAAATGGTAAAAATGCTTCCTAGGGTTTGAAGTGGGCTGGGTTGAGATGAGAGGCCGAAATAAGTAACATAGGTAAAAGGCTATCAGAATTGGATTGCTTACTCCATTATATCCTTACCACTATTTATAAATGGATTTATATGCCTCTTTAGCACTGTTCAATTCACAAATTCTAATTGATCACAAATAATATATACCAATTACTTAACCTTTGCTACGTTAACCTTAGCCAACTACGCAGATATTTTAAGATATTGCTTATTAGCTAATTACTTAGCTGCTCATCATCTCGCACATGACCGAAATAAATAGAACAAGATTAAGAATATATACAAGCAGTTCAAGAATCAGGGACAGGGTTTTACAATTAGGTCATAGAGGGATTTGGTTTGTCTATAGAACACTTAAATGAAATCTAAAATGGAAACTTGCAAATAGGAAATTAGACAAAGACTTGCATTTAATTAAGCCATACCCTATAGCATATAACCATATATACATACACATACATGTGTAATTATAATTATAATTATAATTATAATTATGAATATACTCATGCGAATTTTTATTTATAATAAAAAAACTGGGAGGGGTTTTACATAACATTTGAAACTGGTGTCGTTTCTCTTTTGATATGGACTAAAGTTGTTAGCATTATCGAACAATAGTTTATTTTCATTTTTTTGCGATTTGCTTGTTTTTGTCATTAAGTGATATAATCTTCAATCTGATACCATCAAATTAAAATTATATTATTTTCTATCTGTTAGATTACTGGTCTTGTGATGCACCTCCTACCCTCCTCCAACTGAGGGGCGTAGAAACATCTTTGTGAACAATATGGAATCTAATGTTATATTTTCTTACTCTTCTTGTAACTGATCAGTTCTTCTCTTTGGGTAATTCAAAGTATGTCTTCTCTCTAAATGGTTTATTTTAGGTTTTTGAGTACTACATGGATAGCATCACTATCGTACACCTTTTTTTTTCCTTCATTCCCAACTTTTCCCAGCAATGTAAAATGATTAAAATGGCTACAACGGTGAATTCTTTCTCGTACCTAGCAAACTAAACCCTAGGATGTGTGTGCCATCTCCAATTAGGATTGGAAGAGAAAGAGGAAAAAAATGAGGAAGAAGAAAGATGGAAGAGGAAGAGAGATGTTGTGTTAGAGAAAATAAAGAGAGTGGTGTTGATCCCTAGCAAATGATATTTTAGCCTCTAACAAATTTCTAAATTGTGTGTGTTTGCTCGCCGTCCTATGATGCCCCCTAACAATGGTTGTTGTGCCTTTAGTAAATATCTTATCTTGGCAACAAGTGCAAGATTGTATGGTCATCTTTGTTTACTCTACATATGTTTGGGTATTTGTAAGTGTTGCCATTTTTGATCTTGAACTCTAGGGTTTTAGTTTCTGTCACTCCCATATCCCGTATACATGGAATATACTCAAGATTGGCGCACTTTTGCTTGGGATTCCCTCTTGGCGCACTTTGGGTATACATCAAGTGCACGGTAGAATGGAAGCTTGGCGTACATTGGCTAATATTGATGGTGTGGTGGTGGTAGGTAGGGTGTGTGGCTTGGATTTGTTGGAGAGATATGACGGTTCACCATCAACCCCTTGCCTATATATATCATTGTTCTCATTATCTCTCCTCACTTGTTCATTTCTCTTATTTTTCTCTTGGTTTTCTTCATAGGCAAGTACATCTTGCAAATATGAAGAAACATGATAGGCTATAGTTTTATTCTTAGTAAATATTGTTGTAATTAGTTTCTAGTAATGTTCTGATTATAGTTAGTTATTTAATTTTTCAGATTTTAGGTGGTTAATGGTTTTATTTTAATTTTATTATGAGGCTTTTTATGAGTATATTTTTCTAGGGAATGATCCCCTAAAAATGAGATATTTTTAAAAGACGTTCCATGATTTCGAGCCTAGATTTTCTCTTAATTTATGGTTCTTGTTGCTTGAGGAATGGAGCACTGTAATAGTCTCGAGCTTGAGCTTTGAGTACATAAATGGTGGGTCGGTTGAAAAAAAAATAGTGACAAGAAGTACAGAGGAGGATTTGCGCTATGGACACATGTTAAATGTGACCCGCATTCCATACTCGTGCGTACTCTAAGAGAACTGACAATCTCTTACAAAAGTATGTGAAGGGAATAATTTTGTGGAAAAATCCTTCTTGGCGCACTTTTGGAAGATTTCAACTTTTGGCGCACTTTTGAAAGATTTCATCATTTGGCGCACAATTGATGTATTATCAAATGAACTAAGCAAAAGTGCGCCAGTCTACTTTTCAGTGCACTTTTGACCAACTTTCTCCTTGACGCATTTTTAACCAATCAGTAGACCAACGCACAATTGACACATTGTGCATTAACTATCAAAAGTACGTCGCTTTTATACACACAATCCTTGGTGCATTTTCTGGACACTCAATGCTTGGCGCACTTTTGATGGATTAATAACCCGGCGCACTTGTTAACTCTTGGTGCACTCTTGCTCGGTTTAGCCTCGATAAGTGAGCCTTGACTTTGCCACGTCTCGATTCCCGAGGCCCTCGACTGTCGTGCCCTTGACTGTTGCGCCGCCTGAGGACTTGTGTTTTTTCTTATAGTTGCTTGCTCGCGCATAGTGCTACACTTCTCTCACTCGTAACTCTTGCTTTGTGCTCCAGGTTGCTTGCATGAGTAGAATGCGCCTATTCTTGTAATTTTTTATAGTGCGCCACATCTTCCTGCTGCTCTATTATCGATTTTGTGTCCCATGTTATAGACTTTTGTGCCACGACTTTTGGGACCTAGTGTTGTAGGTTTGTGTCCCATATAGTTGTTTGCTCGCGCATAGTGCGCCACTATTCTTGACTAGCCTATATTTGGCACTTGTAAAGTGCGTCAATCCCAGAACTTTTTGTGATTGATTGTGCATGCATGGGTCATGTTGTGCACTTGTTGCCTATTCTAGATTAGTTGAGCTTGACCATGATTGATGACCTATGATCCCAAAATTTGAGAAATTGATGAGACATTCATGAGCGTGACTCGATCATATGAGATATGAGATTCCTAATTAATTATGACTCCTGACTTGATCAAAACATGATTTATGTGACCAACTGATAGGTTTGATATCCTGACTTGGTTATTGTATTCGTGTCGATATACTTGTCATGATCGCCTATTTATAAAGGCTACATTGTACACTGAGTGTGGAACATTGGCCAACATGTACACTGAATATGACATGATGATTCATGCTCGGTGCATTATACTATATTATTGAATTCTTGGCACAAAAATGATAATGGATCATAACCATAGCGTGGCTAGGTTATTGCTTGTTTGGATGTTGCATCAATATTTGGGTAAATCCATACTTGACTCCTTATATGAAATAGATTCGTATCAAATGTGCCCGTACTCTGTACAACATCATTAAGGAGAATATTCATGTGGCTACGACAGGGAATTTTATATCACTGTAGGGTTAATTAGGTAACATAAAAGCTGATTAGAACATAGGGAGGGAACGTCATCCCGATATCGTGTGTGATGGGCAGTCCCGTGATAATTTTTATGGCGTGCAAGGCTGGCCACCACGGATATTATATATCATCTGCATGTAGTGTAGTATAATATTTGACATTTTTATATTTAAGACTGAGCCAACATTTTTTCTATAGGAAGATTGGAACTGTTACTAATTTATTAACGTTTGGTCCTATGGGGAACTAGTGCGACAATTAGCGCGGTGGCCCTATGGGGAACTGGTGCGATCATGATTTTCTGCTTCTATAATATTGGCTCGGTTAGCCCTGCTCGACATGGCACGATCTGAGGATGCTTATTATTATTATATCTAGGGTAACCCCAGACTCCACATAACAAGACGTAACATTGTTTGGCCGTTCTAACATGACTTGGTTGTGATTTTAATTCTGCTAGTAGCTTAGGGACATGGACTGTCATAGTATGGTATTCAACTTCTGTCCTTGTTTGGTTGGGTAGTTGAGTCATTATGCTACGACGGAATATGGACCAAACTTGACACATAAATCCTAGCTTGACCATAATCATGGGACATACCTTATCTTGGGTGGCATGGCATTTTATATCCTTGTTTGGTGAATGAGTGTCATGTTATCCCAAAGATGGGGCATGCGCCAATAATTTTTGGCTCTTGCACATTATATGATTGATCTGGTTTTTATTTCTTCATTCGTGCTTCCTTGTGGTACTTGCTATTTAGGGTCTAACCCCACTGGTTTTGTATGGCCAGGTTTAGAGCCAGCACCAGAGGATCCAACTTATCACCCTTACGATGACGGGCACCAGACGGATGATCGCTGAAGGGCACGAGTGAATTTTCTGATCACTGTTCATCTTGTACATTCTACTCTTTTGGGCGTTTAGCCACCGGCACTTGTTAGCCGGCTTGTCTGGACATCAGTTTCTTTTTACATAACTGTAATATAATCAGACTATAGCTGATCTCGGTTGTGTAACTATTAACATTATGCTAGCCTAACATTCTGATGGCTAGATCTCTATAACATTTTAATGGAGCATTTGGGACGCCTTACGGCTTTATCTTACATGTTCTATGTTGTTGTTACTTGTTTGAATGATTGAGATATAGTTGTTCTGAGATCCTAGGAGACTTGTTTGTAGCATGCACCCCTTGTCTTTTAACAGTCGTGATCGTCGTACGACGTTATATACCTTGTACGGGAGAGCTGGCCATGTCCGTCTCCGTATTTCGGTACTGGAGCGTGACAGTTCCATGTCAGATAAAATCCAAGTGATTGTTTCAATATAAGACTTGTCTTGTGCACATAGGGTTTTCTTAGAGGACAAGGATCAAGGCACCATAAAAATAATCTAGCTTTTTGTCACTCATTTTTTGGGACTTTCCTTAGGAGCTAAGCCGATTCGGACGATGGACGCAAATGACGGTTTGATGTTATCAGATGTTGCATGCAGTCGCTCTGCACGGACGTTGCGCCATAAGCGCTCCATGCATAAAATGTGTTCATTGGAAATTTTTGTTGATACGGTTTAAACTACTTCTTATCTTCAAGAATTATGAGGGCGGGGGCTGATTAGGATTTGGTGTTTGCCTCCTCTCTCTCTCTCTCTCTCTCTCTCTCTCTATATATATATATATATATATATATATATATATATATATATATGTGTGTGTGTGTGTGTGTGTGTGTGTGTGTGTGTGTTCTCTTTTCTGCTCATTTAAGAGGGCGAGATATATTGATATGTGAGGATTTTTGCAACAGCCACCAAAGATCCTCTGATGTTTTGTTCATTGAGTTCGTTATATTTGAGATTTTCACATATGTGACATGGAGCATTCCAGAAGTTTAATCCATTAAAAATTTATGGTTCTTAGGAGCTTATCATCGAAAATGGACGAATCTTGCTTTGAGAAACAATGATCGTCATTACCCCAACAAGGTGATATATTTTTTCTTCTTCTATTTTTTGTAAATGTTTATCTAGCTCGTTGTAGCAATTACGATTGCAAAGAGAAGAACATTTTTGTTCTTCAGTTATTTTTTTGTTGCAAGTTTCTGTTTCTAGAGTCATATTGTAAAAGTCTTATTTCAGTACAAGTTCTGGTTAAATCTAAGATCATCATTTGATTACATGAGTCATAGCCACAACAATCACTTGTGATCTTCGCTTTTTCATGTTCTTGGTACCATCTTTGTAAACCCGACAATAACAACAAGTGTTGCAATTGCATACTTAGTGCAGTCTCTTGGCCTAACCCTAGGCGATAGGAAAAGAAGAAGAAGAAGAAGAAGAAGAAGAAGAAGAAGAACGAGCCTAAATCGAGAAAAACCTCCCGAGCCTAAACGCGTCAAACAATAGAAGAATGGTCATACACCTGAAGCGAGACAAGGCCCCTTGCAAATTTTGTACTCAAATTTAATATGGGGGGTTTGGTTGGAGGAAAGTGGACTGAAAGTGGGTCCCCTCTCCCATTCCTCCACTTTCACATTGGGTCATTTTGGGTTGAAATTGCTCCGATCTCCAAAGTAAGAGAGAGAAAGTGGCAATTCACTTTTGAAAACAATTGGAGAAGGTAGGGAGTTGCGGTCACCCCCAACCAACTCTCCGAAAGCAGCTTGTCCCGGCTGTGTCCTGGACGGAGGAGGAGTTGGCACGGTCCATCTGACGGATAAGCTGAAGATCTTCAAGACCGACAACTTTGACACCGATGCCTATGTCCAGTCCGCGGTCGAGGCCGAGGGAGAGGTGAGACTCGAGGGAAGTGAGGAGGATTGACTTGTCATCGTTGAAGATGAAGGGGGAGAAGCGGGTCGCGGCAGCTTGCGGCGGCTTGCTGCTACTCTTCCAAAAAATAGAGAGAGAGTGAAAAGAAAAAGAATAAGGAAAAAAAAATGGATAGGTTTTAAGAATACTATCAAAATTTTCTACATTAACGATATTAACAACAACAATAATCCAAAAAGATCCATAATAATAAAAATAATACGGATAAATGAGAATTATTTGTCCACTTGTAAATTAAAAGGTGAAAAAAAAAATGTATTGCAATAATTAGGTTTAAAGGAGAATTATTTGTCAATTTTTTTTGGGAGGGGTATACACACCTAGACTTACTATATCTCCAACCAACATCCAATTTCAACAACCATCTAAACAATTGAATTATTATTTTTCACTTTTATTTCTTCCCATTCAACCAACTAAACAATACTTTAAAAAGTCAAAACTTATGCATACTCATCGCGTATGTAATTTTTTTTTTTTCATTTTTGCAGTTTTCTACATTTTTGTGCATGAGAACAGAGGCATAAAGCAACCAACATAAACACTTCCTCTCGGTCCTCTGGTATTTTCGTGAGTCCTTTCCAAAATGCATTACTTTAGTGCTACATACGGAAAATGCTGATAACTACATTCTAAAACTGCCAAGACCCAACATAAGGGGCCTTCCTCTAAAAAAAAACAAAAAAAACATTAGGGATATCATGCATTACTTTAGTGCTACATACGGAAAATGCTGATAACTACATTCTACAACTGCCAAAACCCAACATAAGGGATATCGGACGTACCCAAGGGTCGGCCTATGTATGTGCACCCCTAATATTCATTGAATCGTATCAGCCCACTTAGCATTATTATTATTTCTTATTTTTTAATTTTTTTTGAGATGTCCGACGATATGTACGGAATATATTATTCGAATCCACTATTCCACCCCTCTTTCGAGGTT
The DNA here is from genome assembly GCA_036927795.1 of Iris macrosiphon. Lineage (NCBI taxonomy): Eukaryota > Viridiplantae > Streptophyta > Magnoliopsida > Asparagales > Iridaceae > Iris > Iris macrosiphon. Next base: position 14,957,394 of record JAYESA010000010.1, on the reverse strand, counting down.
AGATTTCAAGACCGTCCGTCCAGTACAAAAAATTATACCTTTTTTTACGGACCACAAGAATCAGATGAGTTCGATGTCCACTTAGCATTAATGGTCTTTTATATGTTAATTATCGTTTTCCCTAGTTCCTATGTTTGGATATTTGAAACGCGACATGATCGTGTACTGCTATTAATCCCACCATAAGTCCCTTGATGTGCTTGTATACTCCATTTGTGTTGTGGTAGAGTAACTTAAAAATGATGCGGGATATCAAACCTAAACAAGAATGAGATTTTTGTTTAAATTTAAGTTAGATAGGATTACTATCGATATAATTCGGACTCCATGCAATATTTTATTTTATTCTTGTTGGTTTTGTTTTTCTTTAAAAACTCAAATTTTTCTTCCTTTCTTTAGTCCCACATCGGATGCACCAAAGCCTTCTTGTGTACATATATTAGTTTCTCTCCTTTGCTTTATTAAGTTGTTGTGTGGGGAACCCCTTGGGCCACACGCGCGCGCCGCCGCCGCCGCCCGGTCCGGTGCGGGTACGCGCCCACATCTGCGGGCGCCGAATGCCGATCCGATTTCCTCTTCGGGTTCGGGATAAATGCTGTCATAAACAGACCCTAAAATTCTTTTTGCTCCTCTTCCTTTTTTGAACCGTTCAAATTTTGAATGTTGGGACACTGTCCAGATTCATTGAACCTTGCCTTGCCACAGCTCATTTTTGACAGCATTTATCCCACGTTTTATTCATTACTTAATGGCCTGTTTATGAGCCATTAAGTACCTGTCTGTGGCCAGATTCATTGAACCTTGCCACAGCTCCAACCTATTTATTTGGTCTCCTTCTCCTTCATTTGGTACAGAAAATAATCATACGTCCAAACTTTCTTTCACTCCACTCTCAAACGACATTCTGATCTCCAAATCCTTGCTCTGGGCAGAGCTAAGTTCGGTCTCTCTCTCCGAGTCGTGTGCGGCAAAGAGAACCTGGTAGTCAGGGGTTTTACCACTAGGAGCTTCCGAGAAACGTCTGCACATAGACCTCGGATAAACTCTTAGGGCAGTGCTTCGTGCACGACTTCCCCGGAGGCCGGTAACAATTTTATTTTTGGGTTTCCTTATTCTCTGAAAAATATTATATATTATATTTATATTATAAATACGGTCAACAATTCTTTTCTTCTTACTTTTTTGTTTTAATTTTCTATATAAGACAAGGTCGGCTCCATGGGAAGGCTGATCATGCAGCTGTCTAGGGCCTGCTCCCGAGAGCAAATTTGTTGTCCTATTTATTTTGTCCCTTTTTCTGTCCCATCTCTAATTTTTGTTGTTTTTTTCCATGGGATTAGGGGTGCAAACGAGCCAAGCCAAGCCGAGCCAAGCTTTCATAAGCTTGAGCTTGGCTTGATTAGAATTAACCGAGCTCGAGCTCGAGCTCGAGCTTGATAAATTTTTTATTTTAGAGCTTGAGCTTGGCTCGAGCTCGTTTATATTAAGCTTGAGCTTGGCTTGGCTTGGCTTGGCTTGAGCTCGAGCTTGGCTTGATAAGCAAGCTTGATTCAAGCTTGATAAACAAGCTTGATAAGCTCAAAGTCAAGCTCGTTAAGCTTGATTTCAAGCTTGTTCAGCTTTATTTCAAGCTCATTAAGCTTGATTTCGAGCTTAACGAACTTGATTTCAAGCTAGTTAGGCTTGAATTCAAGTACCTATAATATTAACAATTTATTTATAAAAATTTAATTTAAAAAGTTCCTTAATATCAATTATTAAGGACATATAATTATATATAATGCACACAACTATATTGTTATAAAAACATGCATAAAATTAAAATTCAACAAAGAACAAATTAAAATTTAAATAACAAAATAAATTTGTAGACTGTCAGCAACGAGTTCCTAAACGAGCTTCTAAACAAGCCAGCTTACGAGCCAGCTCGCAAGCTTCTAAACGAACCAGCTCGCGAGCTCAAACGAGCCGAGTACTTCTAAGCTTGAGCTTGGCTCGTTTATTAAACGAGATCGAAAATAAAGTTTGAGCTTGTCTTGTTTACTAAATGAATCGAGCTCAAACGAGCTTTTATCGAGCAGAGCTTCGAGTAGCTTGCGATCGGCTTGGCTCATTTGCAGTCCTACATGGGATCCACTAAGCAAATAGATGAGGGACATGAAAATAGACAGAATAAATATGACAGGAGATTTGCTTTCCCTCCTCCCCTAGGAAGGCCTCCATTTATTTTTTTTGGTTTTTTTAATTGTTCGTAGCCCAGGTCAAAAAAGAATATATTAGCTGGCAAACCCAATAGTCCATGGTGATGGCTGCTTGAAACCAAGGATAAGTAAATTAAAACTATAATTGAGTTGAAAATTTGATAAAGAATAATTTTTTTAGTCAAACTCTAAGTTTTTATTCGTATGCTGCAAAATTGAATTTTCTTTGTATGTTTATATTGAGTTCCTCGTAATCTCTGCAGCCTCGTCTTTGACCGTCTTTATTGTTACAATTCTCTTGACCTCAATTTTATTGTTCGATGTTACAAATTATTATAATATGATGATAGAAATCTATTTGTTTGTAAATCCAAATCTTTGGCATCCAACTTTTCTAACTTTTTAAAAATCTTAATTTTTTTTATTTCCTAATTCATGTAAGAAGTAAAAAAAAAATTTCTTATTTCTCAAACTAATCTATTTTCTTTTCTTTTCTGATCCAGATCTTCAATTACGAAATAATTTGATTCGTTAAAAGTGGATTATAAAAATGTTTTAAAAGTGACACTTTCATTGCAACTACCTCCATGCGGAGATAGTTGTTTTTGTTTTGGTTGACATTACAATTCCATTGCAAGTGAATGTGATATATAATTTCATGGCAACTGAAAGTAACATTTCTTTGTTTCTCAGTTGCAGAAAAATTGTATTGCAACTCTATTGCAAGTGGCTATGCTCTACTTTTTTTAATTCTTAACTACACTTTCATGTTGTCATCCAAACAAAATAATTTGAATCTCCACATTTGCGAAGGACGAAATTTTTTTTATACATCCAAACATATTTTTAAAAGTGATGATACATTCGCACTTTCATTACAAGTGCACCGTATAATTATATATTAAAAATAACACTTTTACACTATCGAAAAACTACAAACATACAAACAGCTCTATGACCATGTGCCTAAATTTACATATTTACAAACAATGCACAATATTACAATACACACACACACACACACACACACACACACACACACACACACACATATATATATATATATATATATATATATATATATATATATATATATATATATATATATATCTATTCTACTATATAATGTCAAAACTAGGCTTCACCGTGAAAAAAATTTGTTCCAAAAATATCCTTCAACATATTTAGTAATTAAAAATAATACCTACAATAAATTCCACTGACAACCATTTAAGAAATGCAATAATGACAACCATTTACGGAAATTAAAGGGTTCATGCTACTTGCTAAGTCTTTTAAATTGTTACCAAAGAATTCGAAGGGTTGAACCATTAACCTATATAATTAAAAGCAGTAGAAATAAACTAACTCATCAACATCATTCACTCCAATATACGTGCAAAGCACGTGCATATATCTATTCTACTGTATAACGACAAAACTAGGCTTCACCGTGAAATTTTTTTGTTCCAAAAATACCCCTCAACATATTTCTATTCTACTATATAATGTCAAACTAGGCTTCACCGTGAAAAAAATTTGTTCCAAAAATACCCTTCAACATATTTAGTAATTAAAAATAATACCTACAATAAATTCCACTGACAACCATTTAAGAAATGCAATAATGACAACCATTTACGGAAATTAAAGGGTTCATGCTACTTGCTAAGTCTTTTAAATTGTTACCAAAGAATTCGAAGGGTTGAACCACTAACCTATATAATTAAAAGCAGTAGAAATAAACTAACTCATCAACATCATTCACTCCAATATACGTGCAAAGCACGTGCATATATCTATTCTACTGTATAACGTCAAAACTAGGCTTCACCGTGAAAATTTTTTGTTCCAAAAATACCCCTCAACATATTTCTATTCTACTATATAATGTCAAAACTAGGCTTCACCGTGAAAAAAATTTGTTCCAAAAATACCCTTCAACATATTTAGTAATTAAAAATAATACCTACAATAAATTCCACTGACAACCATTTAAAAAATGCAATAATGACAACCATTTACGGAAATTAAAGGGTTCATGCTACTTGCTAAGTCTTTTAAATTGTTACCAAAGAATTCGAAGGGTTGAACCACTAACCTATATAATTAAAAGCAGTAGAAATAAACTAACTCATCAACATCATTCACTCCAATATACGTGCAAAGCACGTGCATATATCTATTCTACTGTATAACGTCAAAACTAGGCTTCACCGTGAAAATTTTTTGTTCCAAAAATACCCCTCAACATATTTCTATTCTACTATATAATGTCAAAACTAGGCTTCACCGTGAAAAAAATTTGTTCCAAAAATACCCTTCAACATATTTAGTAATTAAAAATAATACCTACAATAAATTCCACTGACAACCATTTAAGAAATGCAATAATGACAACCATTTACGGAAATTAAAGGGTTCATGCTACTTGCTAAGTCTTTTAAATTGTTACTAAAGAATTCGAAGGGTTGAACCACTAACCTATATAATTAAAAGCAGTAGAAATAAACTAACTCATCAACATCATTCACTCCAATATACGTGCAAAGCACGTGCATATATATATATATATATATATATATATATATATATATATATATATATATATATATATATATATATATATATATATATATATATATATATCTCTCTCTCTCGGTAAAATCCAACTCTTTTTCAAGTTCCAACCCAATTATCAACCCCAAGATTATTCTATTCCTTCTGCCAAACCACGCATGCATGTGCACCCTAACCTAACAAAAAAAATCTACAGACAGTTACATAGCCTAGGGATAACTAAACCCTAAACTTGCCAACTAAAATTTGAACAGCTATAGTACCAAACATGCATGCCATTTATTACTGTATCAAGACTTTCGGGGAAGGAGCAACCTACAGCTGGGGATAAAGTAAGGGAGAAGAGTCTCAGCCTCAGGTGTACATGACCACAACCACAAGCTAGGTTCGTGTCCAGTCTCCATCATATCTGACTGCAGACTTTTTTTCTTCGAGCAAGAGAAAAAAAAAAATAAAGAGAGGAGGGGTCAGGGGGGTGACCGTACCCTTCCCATGCACTGTAGCAGGGGCGTACTGGACGTTGGAGTGTTGACCCCCATGCAGTCCCTGGGCGGTGACGGGAACCCGATTTAAAAAGGAATTTTGTTTTTATTAGTTAACAGTTGTTGTTGGTGGTGGTCTTGAGCTTTGGTCGGAGTCTGAACTCTCTTTGGACCACTTTGATGGTAAAGTCAGTCAGTCAGTTGCAGTGACAGACTGTGGTTGCTATCTTCAGATAGTGGTCCACAGTCCACAACTCTGTTAAGGTTTATATTTTCGCAGAGAAACATGGATACACCTAGGATTTTGCTATAATTATAGTGTTTTTTGATTTCATAGCAGATATTTCCTTTCAGTATATATTTTTTTATATCTATTTTACTATATGATGCCAAAAGAAAGTTTTACCGTAAAAATTTTATTTTCAAAAATATTATTTATTATATTTACTAATTAAAATTAATAGGAATATCTAGGTAAATATAATAGTTGTCATTTGGTATTTCTAATTACAACAATTCTTAAATGCATTGAGTATCAAAAAAGAAGACATTAAAATTAAGTTTATTTAGCATCATTTATTAATTAAAAAATAAATAAATTTTGACTACAAGTGTCTTTTAATCTTTCTATCTTATAATAAATACGTGCTTTATATGCTAGTATTTTTAATGTGATTTAATAGTTCCATAACATCAATAGTGAAAGACGTTCATTTCCAACGGGATAAACGACAGAAAAAGAGCTTCGAGAAATTCGAATAAGACGAAGAGTCGGCCTGCACAAGCCTTCTAGATTGAGCTCTTGGTTCATTCGTATAGTCTAGTCTAGTTACACATTTGGGATTCTAGATAATGTGAGACTATAATTCTAGAGTCCAAGTTAAAAATCCTAACAACTTGAAACCCCTACCAACAACTTCACTTCTGGTGCAACAACTTCACCCTTCGCACTGGATATATATGATACGTTTTCTCTATATATATATGTTGTGTTATTAATCATTTTCAATACATTTAGCCTGATTAAAATTCAAGCTAGGAAGCTTGTAAGAGCTGGCTTTAAACATAATTTCAAACTCAGAACTTGATAAAGGCTACAAACTATTCGACCGTGATAATTGGACAAGCGCGTCTTGGCTCGGTCACAATCTTAATTGCACCAATGGAATAGAAATGGTCTTGCTCGACACTTTTTTTTTTTCTGTATTTTAATATTTAGAGAAAAAATATGTGCGTTTTTGAAATTTTGAAACTCAAAAACCTCAATCATCACAAAAAATGTTACAATTTATTTACATTTGAAACTTAACATGTCCCACTACTTCATCTATCAAAAGGATTTGGCACGATCTAATGTATTCTAGCATTAAACTACGCAAAAATTGGATTGGAAGGGGGCACTAAGCTGGATCCTGTGATCTAAAATTAGAGGGGCGGGTTCGATCAAGGCACTCTAAGAGTACCATCCCTAGTATATATTATGTGAATTGTCTCTCTCGTACAAAAAACTTAAATTAATTAATAAAACTAAACCTACAAAAATGCACTGGTGAGTGGCCTCTCACAGGTGTGGAGTTTGCTTGACGATGCTAAGGCGTTGCGTCCTGGTTGATGCTTCGAGTGTTGTGGCTGGAGACAATGCTAGCTTTCTTTGTGTATAAAGGACATAATGTATGGAACATCATTGGTTGTATAGTTCTCGAGTTGTAAGTCTTGTCGCACGCTTTATTCTTTTTGAGAGAGAGAGAGAGAGAGAATTGTATCTTGGCTTCGAGCCATTGTATACCCTACTGAAATATTAATAAAGAGAATCATTCTTTATATATTGTCACGGCCCCGAATCAGAATACTGAAGAGCGTCGGAAGACAAAGCCAGCTATGTATACCAGCGTACACCAGTACCCCGAGATACATACGGTCACGACTGTATAAGACATGGGAGGGTTAATCCTACAAGCCAACAGTCAATCCTAGGTCAAGCAATCCTAGTGTCTCAATCACATGCAAATAAATCCACATACAAGATATACGATTATAAGATATAAGATAGTAAAACGTTCCAAACTATGCATACTTTGATAATCATGGAGCTAGTAATACAAAATGAAGAACTAGCAAGAGTAATAGTCATATATGATCAACACAAGCTATATTATAGAATAATGCTAATCTTGTCATGCCCGTAGACTTGATGTCAATTCCAAAATACGGGCTAAATACGTGCTCGGTGGCTGAACGCCTCAAAAGAATATTCAGATACTAGTGGAAGAATGAAGAAGTAACCCACTCAGGTAGTCTGGTGCTTTGGATGGTCACCATCCAGCGAAAGATAGGGAGATCTTCAAGTTCTGCTACGAGATCTGGCACTACAAAACCAATAGGGTCAGACACCAATAGCAAGTATCACAAAGGAGGCCAAACTATGAACTAAAACCAGCATGTAACAAAAAAAAATAACAGAAACAAAAGACAACAATAAGCACCGGATAATAATAAAGTGCACCAGAAAACATGAAAGAAAACTGAAAACATGTAAAGTAAACAAGAACATGTGAGCATGCACAAAATTATGTCAAGTAAACAGGAAGATGAGAACATGTACAAGATCATGTGAAATAGACAGAAGTAACATATAAGTACAGGATCAGGAATGTGGCATAGACAGGAAACATGTAAGTAAACCAAAACAATGTCAAGTACAAGAGCAAGCATAAACATAAGCAGAAAATGGACTCCATCCATCAATCACGGTCAATCAAGAAGTATGGCTTATTACATTAGCTAACTAGGGTTATCACAAAATCTAATTACGAACAAATATAGTTTTGCGAACCTCTCTATGGTCACATGCCCTACAAACTGTCCAAGCTAATCCAGCCGAAACTAAGCTAATATATATATAGCGAAATGCCCAACCCAACGGCCTATATCCTAGGAGGTAGCATCATACTACGGCGAGCCATGTCTGCTCCACGCGACGGTGAGCTAATAATAATATTCATGTACAAGATGGCCCCAGTACATGACTGCCCCAATAAACAGTGTGCTAGAAATGTGCCTCTCACGACGGAGAGCTATAAATCCATCCAAGAAAGGTAGCTAGACAACAAGACTGCATGCAACCTAGATATTCTCTCCCCCCCCCCCCCACGATGCTTTAATTATTTAAGCTAGTTATTAATCCTCAATATTTTTGTTCAGGATTCTGGGTGTGGCATTCCGCAGAATCCATCCTAAACATGTACTTCCCTCGAGATATGCAAGACTGGACAATGATTTGACAAGCACAAAACTAAGACAGGACAAGAATACAACCAAACAGTTATATGCATGACTAGCGTGCGCTATAACAAGCTACAAAAAAAAAATATAAGAGGCAAGGATCATGATTGTGCTACTACGAGCCATTATCAAGCATGGACATGATTGTAGAAGCATGAAAAAATTGAAGCCATGCCTACACACCCTCAAAATGAAAGCAGGTCGCATACAAACCACAAAGAGCCCATGCGGCCAAAGGACTCGTCCAGCCTGTAAGGGCACCCATGCGGCCTAGACACCCAAGAAGTTAGGAGCCGCATATGATCTCTGACACAACATTAATTACCTGATATAAAGTTCTGACATGACTTCGAGATTCGTGAGAGAAACGGCATACAAGAAGATATAAAGTCACATCAATGTATTAATGACCATGTCAGGCGTGCAGTGCCACGTGTTCACTAATATGCGGCCACGAGTTTATTCGGCCTCGTCATCATGCTGCCAAAGTGGCCATCAGACCCATGCCAAATGAGAGCATGCATGCGGACAAGACGTTATGCGACCCTCAGCTTGCAAGATCTTTCTGTTGCAACCGAAAAGATCTTCACACAATCAGTGCACACAACGTGTCCAGCTGACCAAGTCATGCACACAACGGGTTAAGAGCGACTCCGTCTCCCAACCGAGGTTGTTTCAATTGCATATCCCAAATGAAGGCCACATGGCGACCTACCCGTGTTATGCAGCCATAATTACAGACATATTCTGTTAAAGGAGCTCCATGCCACCACCTAGCATAGACGCATATTTCCTATCAGCAGGATGGCTACAAATAGCAGGGTAGCATACCCATAATACAGACATAGACATGCACAAGAGAGAACAGAAGAAAGCACTCTCGTTCCTTCGTCGGACCGTCAACGGAGTAAAGGAGTCACTACAGTACTTGATCTTGTAAACCCCCTCAACCAATTTAGGGATTAATTGAATTAAATCCGGAGACTAGGAATTAATTGTAATTTAATTAAAAATTAATGAACGGCAATACCCCACTGGCCATGGTAAAACCTTAGCTACGCAATGCTCATTAATTCTCGCCTTGCGCAGTAAGTTATTAATCTAGTAATTTATGGAGGCCAATTTCACCCTAGACAGAACTTCACCAAGCCACATACACTCTTTCACATAGACTAGCCCACCCTAGCTAGGGCAGACAGGCCCAAGTCCCTAGGCCAGCCAATCAACCCCCTTATATATATACATGTCCCCTACATCAAACCCTAAACCTAATTATTCATCTCCCTTCCCTCATACCCTAGCCGACCCTTCCCTCGGACCACCCTGCCCCTCCACGACCGGACCACCCTGCCCCTCCACAGTCGGACCACCCTGCCCACCGCCTGCTACCGCTGGCACCGGCGGCAACCATCGCATCCCCACCGATCCACCTAACCCGATACACAACCAAGCCGACTGTTTCCGCCGGACACTGATTTCAGCACCCGACCACCACCATCCATCAAAGAGCCGTCTCCAGCCCGACCTGACCCTCACCCAGGCGACGTCCCCCGCCGGACAGGCCGCTGCCAACCCTGCACTGCTGCTGCGACTGCTGCGTTTGCTGTGACCACTGCTGCCGCCGTATCTCACCGCCGCAACGCCGGAGTTCCACTCGCCGGAGGACGGTCGAGTAACAGACAGATCCTAGTCCCGACAATCAGGTACTAGTCGGTCAACCCCTCCTTCCTCGTAGCCTATTATCGTATCTTTGTGTCCTTGTGTCTCTTATGGACACAAATTTAAAATAACAAGTAACTTGTAGTTGAGAAGTACATAAAGATTGATAAAAATACATTAGTAATTGCCTAAGGTTATGACCTATTATCAAAGAATAGAAGTTATCATATACTTGGTCATAAACCAAGTATAGGAGAACAAGGTCACGTATTCACCCAGAACAGAGATAGTTGGTAACCCATAACTGAATAATTTAATGTCTCAAGGCACGCGTTAATCGAAGACAGAACACGTATACACCCTAGCTACGTGCACACGTAACGCTGTCTTCAAACAACCATGAACTTGAGACAGACCCTTAAGAGAAACGTAGTGTCAGTACATTGGGTCTTAGCGTCTGATGTAGATTTCTATATTATATTGTGTGTCAAGACCATCGGAACAGCCAAAAAACATCGCGGGAGCAGGCTTTTGGCATTCACCTCTTGAAAACTCAGGCAAGATACCTTGCTATACTACTGTCATAGATTTAAATATGCATGAGTTGTACTGTATTCTTGTTGCTTGTAATTTATACAATTGTGCGCGTCCGAGTTTTCTCGGGTGCATTTGACGGTTACGTCGATGATTAGTATAGATGGACTTAGCACTTAGCAGACACAACCCACCAGACGATACCCTGTTATTGTCTGAGACCTGACACCTTACACGGTCACTGTGGTATATTCATTTTGGGATGCGAGTTTGCGCACTCGACTAGCTATCGTTGCGTGTAATTTACATCACGGTTAGTATGTAGTCAGGATATAGATTAGAGACTTGGCATATAGATACATGGTATGCACGTCGAGTAGTCGACTTGCGTATCTACATTGGGCGGGGAGGACAACTAGGAGGCGTATGGGGTACACACATTGGAGCCGTAGTTTCGGAGGAACCTCGGATCCAATGACTTTCCTTTTATACTGATACCACGTTCTTCGGAGCGATATGGACGATATACTGTACAGATGCCACTCTCTTCGGAGCATGGACGTTATGCCTACGCCTACCCATACGCACCAGCGTTGGCCTCATATTGCATTCACTTAGATGGCTAGCACACCCTTATTGTATTTATTTTTATTCAGTATTCATATATAGCATGTTATTTTCTTGTATCTTGTTACGTCCCTCTGAGGACCTGGTATCTTCCCAGATTTAGATGAGGCTCACTACCCCACCGTATACGGCCCAAGACAGGAGATGAGATTTGCTACAACTGAGGAGTTGGAGGTGCAACCGTCAGAGTTTCCGTGACCAGTTGGTAGGCCTTTAGCCTAGTTGGAGGGTTTCATTATCTACTCAGCTGATACCCTAGTCATTTTCTTTTATATCTCATTTCAGTACTTTATTTCGTCATAGTAGTGGGTTTGTTCCCACCAGACATCACTGGTTGTACTATGATATCTTGAGACTGGTATTTATCAACCAACAGTTTATTTAGTGTTTCTTGCTCTTTATTTTGTGGATGAGATTAGATTACCTGTTATTGATGGATATTGGATATTTAGTATTATAGGACAGCGTAGCACTCTTCGTGGATCCATTAAATTGGGATATCTTCGGAGACGTGTCAGCTGGCTATTGCCACGTGGCCTGGTTCCATTCATTTTTGGGACTGGGGCGTGACATGGTTTTATTGGTGGCCCATGCAGGTCGACTTTTCGCTTGTGGTATGGTAACGTGCCCAGCGAGCCTGCAATAGGATAGAAATTTTTAGGTCTCATCCACTTTTGATTCGTCCTTGAACTTCCTTCATACTGCTTCTAAATATCTATATCCTGTTTGTTTGCTCTCGTACTCTTTTAATGAAGCCCTATCTCTTGCAGCAAGATGAATTTGCGCAGTGGACGAGGAGCACCCCGTGTCACGATGCCAGATAACCCCACTCAAGGAGATGATGTACCCCAAGGGCAACACCCGCTACAGACCCCGCTGATACATTGGCACGAGACATCGCAGGACGATCCTACACCGCAGCCGGAGGGACAGACTTCCCAGACGATCCCCACGCAGCATTATGAGGGCCAGACCTCAGGAGCTACACCGATGCCGCAGACGGAGAGGCCGACATCTGAGGAGACGCCTACTGCACAACCAGAGATTCCACTACCACCGCCTCCACCTTATCCACCCCAGATGCCGCAGCTAGATGGCCAGCCACAGATGCTTCAGTTCTTCCAGGCAATGATGCAAGCACAGTGGCAGCAGACAGAGACATTGCGACAGAGTCTGATGGCAGTACTAGAGAGGACACCTGTCACGACACCAGTACCAACACCCCCACCAGCCCCTACAGGTGGCATTGTTAGATGGTTTCGACAGATGGGACCGGACACCTTCTCAGGCGATGAGACTGCAGAACAGATCTCCGATTGGATCGCCAACACGGAGATGTTATTAGAGGCCTCACAACTGCATCCAGACCTTTGGATGACTGCAGTGAGGGCCCAACTAAAAGGCAACGTCCATCATTGGTGGGATTCCATCGAGCGCAGTGTAGGCAAGAACCAGACTTGGGAACAGTTCTTGGAATACTTCAATGCGAAGTATTTTCCGGCAACAGTCAGAAATGCCCTGTACTCCCAGTTCCTACATCTAGAACAGGAGAATATGATTGTTGATGCCTATAACGCAGAGTTCAGCCGCCTTAGCAGATTTGGAGCTGTTCTGATACCCAATGATCTAGAGAAGGCTCAGAGATTCTACCACGGCCTCAACTTCGAGCTACAGAGGTATACCACCGCACATGCGAGGAATTCTTATGAGGAGGTTCTCGCAGAGGCGAGGATCCAGGAGGCCATTGTCAGAAGAGCGAGACGTTCCAGCACGACCGCGCCAGCTAGAGTCCAGCCCGGAGCAGGAGGACCCATCCGTCGTCCCGGAGCATAGACACAACAAAGAGCAGCACCATATCCACACCAGGAACTTCCGACTTGCCACTTCTGTGGTAAGAGAGGTCACTTCGAGAAGGACTGTCGAAAGAGACTTGGGACATCTATGATCTGTGGTGCAAGCCAGCACCTTGCCAGAGATTGCCCACAGCGACGGGAAACAGCCCCACAGGCCGGACAAAGACCAGCAGCACCAGCCCCGAGGATACTACCCCCACCAGGAGGCCAGCGTCCACCAGCACCCGGAGGATTCCAGAGGAGACCACCCTTGGCCCCACAGCAGGCACAATTTGATCGGGCCCGACAGCAGGCAGGAGGACAAAGACAGGGACAGGCCTTTGCTTTAGCAGCCGCTGAGGAGGAAACAGAAGGAGAAGCAATCACAGGTACCATTTTAGTCGCATCCTTACCTGCGTCAGCATTATTTGATTCTGGGGCTACATTGTCGTTTATATCTAGTAGATTTGTAGCAATGCATAGAGTAGCGACTTTTCCCTTGCCTAAGAGTTGGAAGATTCTTACCGGGGGAGGTATCGTGCCAGTTACCAGCACTATTAGAACATGCTCGGTAGTCGTATGTGGTAGAGAGATGAGAGCGCGATTCCTGGTATTGCCTATGTCGTACTTTGATGTTGTGCTAGGAATGGACAGGTTAAGCCAGTATAACGCCGTACTGAACTGCCGGAAGGGTAGCGTCACCTTTAGACCACCAGATCAACCAGAGTTCGAGTACATGCGAGGGACCGTCGAACAAGGAGTAGGACAAACAGCTAGAACTTGCATGACTATGGAGATTGTGCCCCCATCAATAGTTGCAGAATTCGAGGATGTTTTCCCTGAAGAATTGCCAGGCTTACCACCAGATAGAGACGTAGAGTTCACCATTGAGCTAGTACCAGGAGCAGCACCGGTATCTTCTAATGTGTACCGATTGGCGAAGAAGGAGTTAGACGAGCTGAAGTTATAATTGGAGGAGTTGCAGAGCAAGGGATTTATTCGTCCTAGTGCATCACCATGGGGAGCACCAGTATTGTTTGTGCCTAAGAAGGATGGAACAGTACGTATGTGTATTGATTACAGAGCCCTTAATGCTTTGACTATCAAGAACAAGTACCCCCTGCCACGGATTGACGATTTATTTAAACCAGTTGACAGGAGCAGTGGTGTTCACAAAGATCGACTTGAGATCGGGTTATCATCAAGTGAAGGTGCGAAGAGAGGACATTCAAAAGACAACATTCAGGACTCGTTATGGTCACTACGAGTTCTTAGTGATGCCTTTTGGACTGACGAATGCGCCAGCTGTATTTATGAACTTGATGAACAGAGTATTCCACCAGTACTTAGACCAGTTCGTGGTAGTTTTCATCGAGGACATTTTGGTGTATTCAAAGAGCCACGAGGAGCACGAAGAACACTTGAGGCTAGTGTTAAAGATGCTGAGAAGAGAGAGACTTTATGCCAAGCTGAGCAAGTGCGAGTTTCTCCTAGATCGTGTCGCCTTCCTTGGACACGTCATCTCAGGAGATGGTATCTCAGTAGATCCGGCAAAGATTTCATCTGTAGAGACATGGCCAACCCCTGCCAATGTCTCAAAAGTGAGGAGTTTCCTAGGACTTGCCGGATATTACCGGAGGTTCGTAGAGAACTTCGCGAAGATTGCAGAGCCAATGACCCGCTTGACCCGTAAGGAGCAGGAGTTCACTTGGACAGAGGAGTGTCAGAAGGCATTCGATGAGCTGAAGAAACGCTTGACTACAGCACCCATCTTGACCATACCTTCTGGACCCGGAGGATTCGTAATCTACAGCGATGCGTCCGGAAAAGGATTAGGATGCGTCTTGATGCAGCATGGAAAGGTTGTAGCTTATGCTTCTAGACAGTTGAGGACACATGAGAAGAACTATCCTACCCACGACTTGGAGCTTGCAGCGGTGATCTTTGCTTTAAAGCTTTGGAGGCATTACCTATATGGAGAAAGAGTGGAGATATTTACTGATCATAAGAGCCTTAAATATGTCTACACTCAGAAGGATCTAAATCAGAGACAGAGACGTTGGCTCGAGGTGATGACAGACTTCGAAATAGAGCTACAGTACCACCCAGGAAAGGCCAACGTAGTAGCAGACGCATTAAGCAGAAGACCTATGGCATTCTTCTTGACTACCCAACAACATCTGTTGAGAGATCTAGAACAGATGGGTATAGAGGTTGTTATACCCAGAGTGGATGGACAGTTGTCGAATTTCCAATTACAATCGACACTAGTAGAGAGAATCAAGGCCGCTTTGCCGCCAGATGCCAGATTTCAGAGACTCAGACAGAGGACAGAGGCTGGATTACAGACAGGACTGCGGATACACGAAGACGGAACACTGAGATGCGGAGATCGTCTCTATGTTCCAAATGGAGAACTTCGGTAGGAATTGTTGACAGAGGCACACAGTTCCACCTACTCCGTCCATCCAGGAGGCACGAAGATGTACAAAGACCTAATACAGTACTACTGGTGGCACGGAATGAAGAGAGAGATAGCACGCTTCGTGGCTAAGTGCCTGGTGTGCCAGCAAGTCAAGGCTGAGCACCAGAGATCTGCAGGATTGCTTCAGCCGCTTCCTATACCGGAGTGGAAATGGGAGCATATCACTATGGACTTTGTTACGGGCTTTCCGAGGAGTCCTAGTGGGCGAAATACAGTATGGGTAGTCGTGGATAGACTCACCAAGTCCGCACACTTTTTACCCTTTAGAGTTGGGCAATCGACGGAGACTTTAGCAGATATGTACATGAGGGAGATTGTGTGCCTACATGGAGTGCCAGTTAGCATCGTGTCTGACAGGGATACGAGATTTACGTCTTACTTTTGGCGGAGTATGCAAGAGAGTCTTGGTACTCGCCTAAAGTTTAGCACAGCGTATCACCCACAAACAGATGGCCAGTCGGAGTGCACCATTCAGACGCTAGAAGACATGCTAAGAGCGTGCATGCTGGACTTCGGAGGATCATGGGAGGACCACTTACATTTGGTCGAGTTTTCCTACAACAACAGCTATCAAGCTAGCATTCAGATGGCTCCCTATGAAGCGTTGTATGGAAGGAAATGTCATTCTCCAATATGCTGGAGTGATATAGGCGAGCGACAGATTCTCGGACCAGAGTTGGTTGTCCGGACGGTAGAGAAGGTGAAGAAGATCCAAGGACACCTTCGAGCAGCACAAGACCGACAGAAGCATTGGACGAATGCGCATCGTCGACCCTTAGAGTTTCAGGTTGGGGATCACGTATTCTTAAAGATCTCACCTACGCGAGGGACTATCAGATTCAGAGGCAGAGGAAAGCTGAGTCCGAGGTACATCGGACCATTCGACATATTAGAACGCGTCGAAGAGGTTGCTTACAGATTAGCATTACCACAAACCTTGGAAGGAGTCCACGACGTCTTCCATGTATCTCAATTGAGGATGTACATACCGGATCCTAGTCACGTGCGTGACCATTCCGAGATCACAGTCAGCCCGAGCCTATCGTACGAAGAGGAGCCTGTGAAAATTCTCGACAGGAATGAGAAGATACTGCGAGGTCAGACTATCCCTCTAGTTCGCGTCGTATGGAGACATCATGCACCAGGAGAGTCAACTTGGGAACGCGAGGAGGATATTAGACAGCACTATCCCCATCTCTTCGAAAGACTAGGTACGATTTGGCATTTTATTTTATTCATTCAGAAGTTCTTGCCATGCGTATGTTTTAATTTCGAGGACGAAATGCTCTAAGGAGGGTAGATTGTAAACCCCCTCAACCAATTTAGGGATTAATTGAATTAAATCCGGAGACTAGGAATTAATTGTAATTTAATTAAAAATTAATGAACGGCAATACCCCACTGGCCATGGTAAAACCTTAGCTACGCAATGCTCATTAATTCTCGCCTTGCGCAGTAAATTATTAATCTAGTAATTTATGGAGGCCAAATTCACCCTAGACAGAACTTCACCAAGCCACATACACTCTTTCACATAGACTAGCCCACCCTAGCTAGGGCAGACATGCCCAAGTCCCTAGGCCAGCCCATCAACCCCCTTATATATATACATGTCTCCTACATCAAACCCTAAACCTAATTATTCATCTCCCTTCCCTCATACCCTAGTCGACCCTTCCCTCGGACCACCCTGCCCCTCCACGACCGGACCACCCTGCCCCTCCACAGTCGGACCACCCTGCCCACCGCCTGCCACCGCTGGCACCTGCGGCAACCATCGTATCCCCACCGATCCACCTAACCTGTCACGCCCCAGTCCCAAAAATACGTAGGACTAGGTCACGTAATCATGCCAGCCGCATGGATATGGCAACTCCAATATATGGAAACCAATCCATACGTATGCTGTAATATGAATATAAAATCCACAAGTGGTATAAAATGTAATACAAGTCACAGGGAAAAATCTAAATCTCATCCACCAAAACCATATAGAAATAAATAACCAGTATCTATGAAATTAGATCTCAATAAGAAGTATCTAAAGATGATAGTTGGGTGGAAACAAATCCACTACCAACTCAAATGGGAAAAATAAATACAATATAAGTACAACTCACTCAAACAATATAAGTACCAGCTATCAATCACGGCTCGAAGAGAAGACATCCACGAAGCTTCTATATCCTTCCAATCTGTGCTCCTGCAAATACTCAAGAGCAGGTACACCTGGCAGCGGACCAGGTCCTCAGAGGGACATAACAAGTATACTTAAACACATGCCAATAAAGTACTGAAATAAATATCCAATGGGTCGTCTAACCGTCTAAGTGAATGCAGTTAAGAACAACTTTCCCCACAAGTGAGCTATCTGGCTGAAAACTGGGATTTGGCATAGTTCTCTTTTGAAGATCCAGGGGCCTAAAAGGCACGTCGTTTTTTGAACGCCGGTGGCCCGCTTGATAGTACATAATATATAGTGGTCATCATGACCCGTATCTCCAGCGGAGAATCCGGGCGTACAGGAGAAAAAGTGTAAAGGAGCTCAAATGCGGTACTTGTTGTTCTCCCCACCCCATGCTCTAAGCATGTCATATCCATGACACGATTTGGTCCATAGCCTATTCTTAGTACCCTAGCCCAATCCTGCAACCAAACAAGGACAAGGATGGGACCACCGTACTACAATAGGCTATGTTCATGGACCTCTAATAACTGCCAAGTCTACTAGCATGCAAAGTTTCTAACAGCAGTTATTCCTAACGCACGTCCCACACGTACCGATGATCAGTCAATACGTGCGTCCGTGATCTATATGAGACTCACAACTCGTGTAAAAATATGTGTCACAGTCAAATGAAACCTAATGGTGCTACATGATAATGGGGTAGTCTCATGAACAAGGTCAATGCAATACATAAATAAAACCTATCGCGACGTCACCGTCGCGAGCATTTTATATAACAATTAAAATATATGAACTAAGGACAGAAAATAAAGATGCATGCAACATATGGAATATAAATAACAGTACAATGGCAAGGTATACTTGCCTGGCAAGAATCTGTAAAGTGTACGCGCCCAAATGTCCAATACACAAGACCAGAAGCTATGGCCACAGAACAAATGTCTCCGGATGCTGAAATAAATATCACCAACGTTTCCGGAATGAGAAAAATAGCTAAAAAGCACATCCCTTTCGTCCAATTTGGACACGGGGCAAAACGGTAATTTCGGGTAAAAGTGGGGTCCACGTGTGGCCCACTTTGTACCGAAAAGCGTGCCGAGGGTAACAGTCTCTAAATGGGACAAACTATAGGTCAAACAACTCTAGATGTCAATACGAACCCAACGGTATGTCCAAATTTGGATTCCGATGAACCGAACAAAATTTGGTCCAAAAAGTCAACTGTGGGGCCCGCCAATTGGCGATCTGGTCAACCGTCTCAGAAATGCGTAAAAATTGGGTCACAGGACCAGCGCGTTACCACGAGTCCAGTGACGCAAGTTTCGTCACAATCTGACAAGCGTGCACAAAATACGCGCGAGTTCCACAAAAGTTACGACACGAAATGTGTCCGCGGATACGGCCTGATTCCGGCGCGCACACACGTCCGAATCAGTTCCCACGAATTTTCACGTGTCCGGTTATGCTGCGTGCACCATTCGGTACACTTGGCACACGGCGGGGCGGTCCCGTTTGGCGGGGCGCGCTCCGTTTTCCAACTTTTGGAAAACCGGAAAAAGTGGGTGCGCGCAGCTTTGTGACGAATATAACTATGTCCACAGCAACTATTAGCCTAGGGTTATTTTACAAAAATTAAACTAGGTCAGGTATTCTACAGGTATCAAAAAAAATCACCGAATTCGGATCTCTGTGGTGGGAGATACGAACTCGGCAATATGGGTGGTCATCGCAAGTTTCTGCGATTTCAGAATTGGGTAAGTCCGGCCAACTTGGGCGCTGTTTTTCACCTAGGGGCACACGTTTTCCGAGGTTGGCTATGAAACGAATATTGGAGAGGGTTAAGGGATGATCATACCTATGAAAACGGAACAGCGTTTGGTCGAGCAAGTCGACGGAAAATCGCGCCGGAGCGAAGGTGCCTCGAGTAGAAAACTGCAGGATGCGAGGTCGGCGTCGACGGGATGGTTGGATGGCTTGGCGGGGCTTCTCAGGCTGCGGTGACGGCTCTAGATGGGAAGAGGAGGTCTGGAAATTTAGGTTAGGGTTTTTTTTTTTGGAGCTAACTATATATATATATATATTAGGGAAAGAGAGAGGGTTGGATTTGGCCGCTGGGGAAGTAAAGGGTCGGGTCCTCTTTAGTGGCCGCTGAAGTAATGGTCACAGCAACTAGTTAGTTGCTGAAGAGAAATAAGCAACTAAGTTGCTTGCTTTAGTAGTAATAGTTGCTGCTACTTCTAAGTAGTCTTTATATTAGTATTAGTATTATATTATTATTATTAGTATTATTATTAATAGTTACTTATTAAATTCTTTTACTTTCTTTCTTTTTAAATATATATATACATATACATATATTTGTATATATATATATATATATATATATATATATATATATATATATATATATATATATATATATATTCACACACAAGAAAATTTATAAATTAGAGTATTGCACATCGTTAGGCTAGCAACAGCTCAAGAGGTCTCCTACATGGAATAAATTTCTAAAAATTCCTGATGGTCCCATAAGTCATCTAAGTGTCCGAACACCTAACATAAAAATTATTAAAAATCTATTTCTCCTATTTAGACCTAATTACTACAATTTAATTAATAATTAATAAATAAATGGTATATACGATTTTCTAGGAAGGGGGTTTTACATTCTACCCAACTTATAAAAATTTTGTCCTCGAAATTAAGATTAAGCCACGATAGAATGTCAAGGATGGTATAAGATTTGCATTGTTTAAAATGCAAGGCTAGGTTTAAAGGGGTGGGCGATGTTGCACGTTGCACATCCCGAAGAAAAATCATGGAAAAAAATCCATATGAGCAAAAAATAGGTTTCTTCATGTGTCATGTCCAATGGTGTGGACACATAAATGCTCATTTGCATAAAAGCGTCCAACAATTGGAAAATTGCACAAAGATGAGAATTGGATGATGGGCATGTCTAGGATAAGGGTGTAGAATTTGTAGGAAGGCAGTGGCTAGTGTAGTGCTCCAATTATCGGAGCACGATAAGGGCGCTAAGTGATATAACTATTGTAAAATTAAATAAAATATCGTGTTCTATCTCTAACTGGACTCAGCTAACCTTAGTCTCACTATCTAGGCCGAGTAGGTCAAATTCTTAGGTGAGAGGGTTTCACAATTCAGCCAACTTAAAACAATATTGTCCTCAAAATTAAAATAAGGCAGAATCGGTTAATCCTTTATGTACAATAAGGCAAGTCAGTCGCAATCTTCTTGCGATAACTAAAATCCTGATCATATCCGTTGCAATCACTTCTAGGTTAAGATGACCACTGCTCCAATCAAAATTTAACCTATGGTTATCTCTTCTCCCCTTGTTTCAAATTATCCATATCCACATAACATCTCCAAGATTTACATACGCATATAACTTTTACCTCACGATCTCTAACTATCATAATCTCCTTTAGAAGTGGTTTGAGTCCAATATATTCCCATTTTCACTTCTTCTTTTTTTTTGCCTCAACTCTTTAAATTTCATTCACATCATCATTATTTCCAATAGGTCGTCCAACCAAGATTTTAATTCTTAATTCAAATCACCAAATTGAAAATAATTTAAATGCAGTCCACCAATATTCAAGTCTGAAATTCTATATTTATCCTCTAAATTCAAATTGGTGATTCTACCTTCATTGTTCAAAAATTTAACTCATGCACTTAAGGTATAAATATTGGGTCCTCAATATCAATTCATTGATCCTCATCATCTTAGTCACCCTTCTAAATTTCTCAAAATTACAACGGCTTGAACCTCTCCCAATCTAATCTTACTCGATCATAATCTTAGAAGAAATTTCTCCCGATTGATAATGCACTACTACCCAACTTAGAGTTTATCCACCTATCACCTAAGGCTATATACCTTAAGAAAATATCTCTTAATTTATTTACTCATGTCGTTCAATCCTCGAAACTTCAACGCCGATCATATCACATATGATATGTCCTTAATTACGAAAGAATAATCCTCAAGTATGTGATCGGCCTATGGGTATATCTAGTACTCTCTGCGTATCAATTCATACTAAGCACGAGGTTTCGTCTTTCCGAAATAAGGGAAGACGAAGATCAATAATAAAGAGTTCAAGGGAGTGGTAATAGAATGGAAGTATTGGGATCAAGGTGTTTAAAGAATTCAATTGGGAATTGTCAAAGCAGTTGTGGATTGAAATCCTATTTTGGTAGTTCCTGTTCACATGCTCGTATTAGTACAGTCATGTAACCGATACGATATGTCAGACATGTCTAGGGCAAGTATATTCGTCTACTAATCACTACATATCTCAATCCACGTAAAGTAGCGTTACGAAGGGCGAATCGAGCGCACTAAGATTAGCTAGACCTTCATACACTGATTCTGAAATATATTAGTGTAGTACTCCAATAATACATGTCATGAACAAGCTCGATGAAGAATAAGCTTGCAAAACTAGGCTATAATAGCAGCATAAGTCAAGGTAGTATAGAAAATATAACGCTGGATTATGATGAGAGAAGTTACAAATAATTCAAGTTGCAAAAACAAAACAACATAAGCAACAATAACAAAAGACTCTACAATCTCTACAGTTATCATATTAATTCCTTGTCTAAGTCGATAGTCGACAAAGTAGGGGTATGAGCCTCTAAGTTCTATAGTTTGAATAGACACTATCATCTTATGTTAGCATACAATTAATGCCATTCAGTTACACTTCATCAATGGATCACAAGGGCTATATGATACTAGGTGGTGAGGTATACTACCCAACTTATAAGAATTAAACTAATACTGTACAGTCTTTAAGAGGATCCTGCAAAATAATCTTGCACATATAAATAAAACAGAAACTCTCATTAGGGTATATGAGGAAAGATCTTGGTATTGATTAGGGTATCCTTTTTATGTAGGTAATGGTCATCCTAAATCTTAGTCATAGCGCACTTATAAGCAAGTGTCAATGGTAAAGATAGAAGAGTTACTGGCCGTTTAAGGAGGAAGGGTCTAACTTGTATCGAGGTGAGGGTACAAATTACGCGATTTAAAACTAAGGGTTAATCATTGGTCACAATCTACAAGACAACTTAAACTTATCAAGTTCTAACTACCAAGCATAAAAAAAAAAAATTTCACACTCAAGGCTACAACTATAATCCTAGCAAACTATGAGCCCTTAACAAAGAATAAAGTTACTTGGCCTACTATCCGAAGTGTCAGATGGCACGAGTTGAAGGATAAAGAAAAGAAGAACATGCTTAGTCGTCGTACAAATAGCGAGTGCTAGGGTTTCAGGGAAACAAATATATGAAATAAAATAGAGAGGCTATAGATAATGTCAAGGTTTCCTAAGGGGAGATGCTACGCTACTCTCTGTGTTTACGGTATGTTCAAGAAACTACTATATTCAATGCTCTTGGCTTCCTAAAGTGTTGTCTACTAATAATAAGACAATGATCTAAGTTTATAGTTCTAATATTATCTAACTATGAAGGTTAGTTCAGTCCAAATATTGAGTTTTGGTTTCCTATTGGTTCCTCAATACTAGGGTCAACAATATGGTCAAACTTCTAACTAACAATAGTAGTGTCTATACTACTCTCAAGTCTTCTTAATACATAAAGGGGTAATGATAAACCAATCTATAGATAAGCAATTCTACGGTTCACTTAATTGTTCTAAACTTAGTGGGGCGTCTATATTCTCGTTGTATTCTTAATAGGTGTACTACCCTAATTATAATCCTAATAGCAGGGGTTCCTATATTCTAGCAGAAGGCTACACTCAAAGAATTATTAGGGAAGTACAAGAATCAAGCATGATGCAATTATTCAGATAGAATGGATTGGAAGGAAAACGAATCATAGTCAATTGTGGATGAGATCCTATACTCTATTCCTAGGTGCAGGCTTGCTCGGCACAGTAACGTAACCGAGACAATATGCTCTTGACCTGCATGGGCCACCACAAAAACATGTCACGTCCCAGTCCCAAAAATACGTAGGACTAGGACACGTAAGCATGCCAGCCGCATGGATATGACAACTCCAATATATGGAAACCAATCCATACGTACGTTGTAATATGAATATAAAATCCATAAGTGGTATAAAATGTAATACAAGTCACAGGGAAAAATCTAAATCTCATCCACCAAAACCATATAGAAATAAATAACCAGTATCTATGAAATTAGATCTCAATAAGAAGTATCTAAAGATGATAGTTGGGTGGAAACAAATCCACTACCAACTCAAATGGGAAAAGTAAATACAATATAAGTACAACTCACTCAAACAATATAAGTGTACCAGCTACCAATCACGGCTCGAAGAGAAGACATCCACGAAGCTTCTATATCCTTCCAATCTGCGCTCCTGCAAATACTCAAGAGCAGGTACACCTGGCAGCGGACCAGGTCCTCAGAGGGACATAACAAGTATACTTAAACACATGCCAATAAAGTACTGAAATAAATATCCAATGGGTCGTCTAACCGTCTAAGTGAATGCAGTTAAGAACAACTTTCCCCACAAGTGAGCTATCTGGCTGAAAACTGGGATTTGGCATAGTTCTCTTTTGAAGATCCAGGGGCCTAAAAGGCACGTCGTCTTTTGAACGCCGGTGGCCCGCCTGATAGTACATAATATATAGTGGTCATCATGACCCGTATCTAACGGAGAATCCGGGCGTACAGGAGAAAAAGTGTAAAGGAGCTCAAATGCGGTACTTGTTGTTCTCCCCACCCCATGCTCTAAGCATGTCATATCCATGACACGATTTGGTCCATAGCCTATTCTTAGTACCCTAGCCCAATCCTGCAACCAAACAAGGACAAGGATGGGACCACCGTACTACAATAGGCTATGTCCATGGACCTCTAATAACTGCCAAGTCTACAGGCATGCAAATTTTCTAACAGCAGTTATTCCTAACGCACGTCCCACACGTACCGATGATCAGTCAATACGTGCGTCCGTGATCTATATGAGACTCACAACTCGTGTAAAAATATGTGTCATAGTCAAATAAAACCTAATGGTGCTACATGATAATGGGGTAGTCTCATGAACAAGGTCAATGCAATACATAAATAAAACCTATCGCGACGTCACCGTCGCGAGCATTTTATATAACAATTAAAATATATGAACTAAGGACAGAAAATAAAGATGCATGCAACATATGGAATATAAATAACAGTACAATGGCAAGGTATACTTGCCTGGCAAGAATCTGTAAAGTGTACGCGCCCAAATGTCCAATACACAGGACCAGAAGCTATGGCCACAGAACAAATGTCTCCGGATGCTGAAATAAATATCACCAACGTTTCCAAAATGAGCAAAATAGCTAAAAAGTACATCCCTTTCGTCCAATTTGGACACGGGGCAAAACGGTAATTTCGGGTAAAAGTGGGGTCCACGTGTGGCCCACTTTGCACCGAAAAGCGTGCCGAGGGTAACAGTCTCTAAATGGGACAAACTATAGGTCAAACAACTCTAGATGTCAATACGAACCCGACGGTATGTCCAAATTTGGATTCCGATGAACCGAACAAAATTTGGTCCAAAAAGTCAACTGTGGGGCCCGCCAATTGGCGATCTGGTCAACCGTCTCAGAAATGCGTAAAAATTGGTCACAGGACCAGCGCGTTACCACGAGTCCAGTGACGCAAGTTTTGTCACAATCTGACAAGCGTGCACAAAATACGCGCGAGTTCCACAAAAGTTGCGACACGAAATGTGTCCGCGGATACGGCCTGATTCCGGCGCGCACACGCGTCCGAATCAGTTCCCACGAATTTTTACGTGTCCGGTTATGCTGCGTGCACCATTCGGTACACTTGGCACACGGCGGGGCGGTCCCGTTTGGCGGGGCGCGCTCCGTTTTCCAACTTTTGGAAAACCAAAAAAAGTGGGTGCGCGCAGTTTTGTGACGAATATAACTATGTCCACAGCAACTATTAGCCTAGGGTTATTTTACAAAAATTAAACTAGGTCAGGTATTCTACAGGTATCAAAAAGAATCACCGAATTTGGATCTCTGTGGTGGGAGATACGAACTCGGCAATATGGGTGGTCATCGCAAGTTTCTGCGATTTCAGAATTGGGTAAGTCCGGCCAACTTGGGCGCTATTTTTCACCTAGGGGCACACGTTTTCCGAGGTTGGCTATAAAACGAATATTGGAGAGGGTTAAGGGATGATCATACCTATGAAAACGGAACAGCGTTTGGTCGAGCAAGTCGACGGGAAATCGCGCCGGAGCGAAGGTGCCTCGAGTGGGAAACTGCAGGATGCGAGGTCGGCGTCGACGGGATGGTTGGATGGCTTGGCGAGGCTTCTCAGGCTGCGGTGACGGCTCTAGATGGGAAGAGGAGGTCTGGAAATTTAGGTTAGGATTTTTTTTTTTGGGAGCTAACTATATATATATATATTAGGGAAAGAGAGAGGGTTGGATTTGGCCGCTGGGGAAGTAAAGGGTCGGGTCCTCTTTAGTGGCCGCTGAAGTAATGGTCACAACAACTAGTTAGTTGCTGAAGAGAAATAAGCAACTAAGTTGCTTGCTTTAGTAGTAATAGTTGCTGCTACTTCTAAGTAGTCTTTATATTAGTATTAGTATTATATTATTATTATTAGTATTATTATTAATAGTTACTTATTAAATTCTTTTACTTTCTTTCTTTTTAAATATATATATACATATACATATATTTGTGTATATATATATATATATATATATATATATATATATATATATATATATATTCACACACAAGAAAATTTATAGATTAGAGTATTGCACATCGTTAGGCTAGCAACAGCTCAAGGGGTCTCCTACATGGAATAAATTCCTAAAAATTCCTGATGGTCCCATAAGTCATCTAAGTGCCCGAACACCTAACATAAAAATTATTAAAAATCTATTTCTCCTATTTAGACCTAATTACTATAATTTAATTAATAATTAATAAATAAAGGGTATATACGATTTTCTAGGAAGGGGGTTTTACATTCTACCCAACTTATAAAAATTTCGTCCTCGAAATTAAGATTAAGCCACGATAGAATGTCAAGGATGGTATAAGATTTGCATTGTTTAAAATGCAAGGCTAGGTTTAAAGGGGTGGGCGATGTTGCACGTTGCACATCCCAAAAAAAAATCATGGAAAAAAATCCATATGAGCAAAAAATAGATTTCTTCATGTGTCATGTCCAATGGTGTGGACACATAAATGCTCCTTTGCATAAAAGCGTCCAACAATTAGAAAATTGCACAAAGATGAGAATTGGATGATGGGCATGTCTAGGATAAGGGTGTAGAATTTGTAGGAAGGCATTGGCTAGTGTAGTGCTCCAACTATCGGAGCACGATAAGGGCGCTAAGTGATATAACTATTATAAAATTAAATAAAATATCGTGTTCTATCTCTAACTGGACTCAGCTAACCTTAGTCTCACTATCTAGGCCGAGTAGGTCAAATTCTTAGGTGAGGGGGTTTCACAATTCAGCCAACTTAAAATAATGTTGTCCTCAAAATTGAAATAAGGCAGAATCGGTTAATCCTTTATGTACAATAAGGCAAGTCAGTCGCAATCTTCTTGCGATAACTAAAATCCTGATCATATCCGTTGCAATAACTTCTAGGTTAAGATGACCACTGCTCCAATCAAAATTTAACCTATGGTTATCTCTTCTCCCCTTGTTTCAAATTATCCATATCCACATAACATCTCCAAGATTTACATACGCATATAACTTTTACCTCACGATCTCTAACTATCATAATCTCCTTTAGAAGTGGTTTGAGTCCAATATATTCCCATTTTCACTTTTTTTTTTTTTGCCTCAACTCTTTAAATTCCATTCACATCCTCATTATTTCCAATAGGTCGTCCAACCAAGATTTTAATTCTTAATTCAAATCACCAAATTGAAAATAATTTAAATGCAGTCCACCAATATTCAAGTCTGAAATTCTATATTTATCCTCTAAATTCAAATTGGTGATTCTACCTTCATTGTTCAAAAATTTAACTCATGCACTTAAGGTATAAATATTGGGTCCTCAATATCAATTTATTGATCCTCATCATCTTAGTCACCCTTCTAAATTTCTCAAAATTACAACGGCTTGAACCTCTCCCAATCTAATCTTACTCGATCATAATCTTAGAAGAAATTCCTCCCGATTGCCACTCTCTTCGGAGCATGGACGTTATGCCTACGCCTACCCATACGCACCAGCGTTGGCCTCATATTGCATTCACTTAGATGGCTAGCACACCCTTATTGTATTTATTTTTATTCAGTATTCATATATAGCATGTTATTTTCTTGTATCTTGTTACGTCCCTCTGAGGACCTGGTATCTTCCCAGATTTAGACGAGGCTCACTACCCCACCGTATACGGCCCAAGACAGGAGATGAGATTTGCTACAACTGAGGAGTTGGAGGTGCAACCATCAGAGTTTCCGTGACCAGTTGGTAGGCCTTTAGCCTAGTTGGAGGGTTTCATTATCTACTCAGCTGATGCCCTAGTCATTTTCTTTTATATCTCATTTCAGTACTTTATTTCGTCATAGTAGTGGGTTTGTTCCCACCAGACATCACTGGTTGTACTATGATATCTTGAGACTGGTATTTATCAACCAACAGTTTATTTAGTGTTTCTTGCTCTTTATTTTGTGGATGCGATTAGATTACCTGTTATTGTTGGATATTGGATATTTAGTATTATAGGACAGCGTAGCACTCTTCGTGGATCCATTAAATTGGGATATCTTCGGAGACGTGTCAGTTGGCTATTGCCACGTGGCCTGGTTCCATTTATTTTTGGGACTGGGGCGTGACAGATCTCCATTGTCACACTTCCAGGAATAAAAAAAAATTATACTTAGATTTTCTGTATTGGATTTTTTTGTACTCTTTTGTTTGCTAAACACACAGAGTTCATTTCAACTTTGAATCGATAAGAATCATGAGTGCACTACTACGAGTCACTATCAAGCATGTACATGACAAGATAAAGCATGTAGGCATGTACTCATGTCTAGTGTATACAGGGTGTAAAGTTATCCCCTAACTATACAAGGTTGTCTAATCATGTACTCATGTCAAATGTTTATATAGGGTGTAAATCATCTCCTACTATACAAGGTCGTCTAATCATTGACTCATGTTAAGTGTATATGTAGGGTGTAAATCATCCCCTAACTATACAATATCGTCTAATCACGGACTCATGTTAAGTGTTGTCACGCCCCAGTCCCAAAATACGTATAACTAGGAATACGTGAGCATGTCAGCCGTATGTATATGGCAACTCCAATCACTACTAGAATAAGCGGGATTAGCGACATTTTTTAGCGACTCCAGGTAAAAACGTCGCTAATTTAGCGACTACATGTAAAAATATCACTAGACGTCGCTAATTGGCGACGTCTAGCGATGTTTAGCGACTTTTATTAAGATTTTAAAAGATTAGTTTCTATAAGTTCAATTAAGGTCGCTAAACGTCGCTAATATATCTGATTTAGCGACGTTTAGCGTCGTAATTAGCGACGTATATATCAAAAATATTTAGCAACGTGTTTAGCGACGTCATAGTAGCGACGTTTATATTTGACGTCGCTAAACGTCGCTAAATTTTGGTTAATTAGGGCTCAGTTTTCTTTTCTCCCATCTGTCAAAAATTTCAAAAGTTTTTGATTTCCCTCGCCCCCCCCTCTCCGGCGACCGTCTCTCCACGGCTGCGGCTACTCCGACATCCCCCTCCTCCTCCTCGAGCTCTAGGTAATCTCTCTCTCTCTCTCTCTCTCTCACACACATGTGACACTGACACAACACACACTTGACAGACACAACACACGCACGACACACGCACACAGACACTGACAGACACACACGACACACACACACAGACGCAGACACACATACACACACGACACACAACACACGCACACAGACACTGACAGATACGACACACGCACACAAGCTGATACCTCATTCATACAAGCCCCGTCCATTTTACACACCAAATTTGTTTTGGTCAAAGGTTCCATTACCAACCTTGCAATTTGGCAGATTGATGCTTCGGCAAGGATGTTTGCTAACACCAACCTTAAATATTGGGTCATTTCACTTGCCGATAGAGCATCGTTTGGATGATTTTGTGTCAAATCCATTTGAACTCCAACAGTTGTAGATCTCTCAGAATATGGTATAATGTATCTAGTGCCATTTGAATGACAGATTCTTATAAGTTTAGAATTTTGGTAACTCCCATCCTGTATGTTGTCTAAAATACATCAGATGCCCTCTCTTATTTAACCTGGTGAATTAATAAAACAAAACAAATATCTAACCACTTGCTACTCTCATCATAGCATACGTCACTATTCAAATTTCTATTTTGAAACCTCCAGGCGAATTACCTTCAAGCCATTAGATGAAGACAAACAGATTGGACAAATTTGCAACTTCATTGGTTGATTGTTGAGCTGAGCTTGCATAAATAAGATTGGTAGAGATTTACTAAGATCCAAATTCCCTCAGGGTTAAGGTATAGACAAGTATCGGGTAGGTGTTCCCGGCCACTAGTTGCATGCCAATACAGTCCTTAACTAATACTGTGGTATCAGGAATTTAATTGGCAAGAGTGATCAGTGCAGTGTAGTTCAATTAGAGCACAAAAGTGCTGTGAAGTAAACTGATACTGTGGTATTAACCTAGTATTGACTAGTATAAACTAGTATGGATCTAGAAGTGGCTTAGAAACATCACCATGAACTAGTTAACCATGTTTATCATTTCAAGGGCTCTTGGACTTTGATAAATGAAAGTATGTATTATATCAGTTATGAAATGAAAGTATTGCTTATTTTAGACTTTGATAAATGGTCAGTTGTTTTGAATATTGCTTATTTTAGACTTTGATAAATGAAAGTATGTATTATATCAGTTATGATTTTTATAGTACGGTTAAGTTATGAAGTTAGGTGATAAACCACCGTATGTAATGATTTATATGATACATACTGTCATTTTTGCAGAAGTATCTAGAAAGGGATATGAATTACTATCTGCGTCATCGTTCGTGGATGTACAACCGTCATCCTGATGACATGTGCGGTGTGCGGGATAAATTCATTGAGGGTGTACAGCAATTCCTGCAGTTCGCCAAGGCGTTCCCTCGGTACATGGACGGTACCAAAATTAAGTATCCGTGTGTGAGATGTCGCAACAAAAAATATCATCCAGAAGTGGAAGTTACATATCATTTATACTCGAAGGGCTTCACGCCGAATTACTATCAGTGGACCGCGCACGGAGAACTTGTATCTCTAGCATCGGAGTCGGAACCCTATGTGGAGCCGTATATGGATGTCCACGACCACGATGCATACGATGACGGGTTGGTGAACATGGTTTATGAAGCGACAGGGCCTAGTTTCAATCCTGACAATTATGATGTGGCGGGACCTAGTTTCAATCCGGACAATTATGATGCAGCTGAGGAGGCACCGAATGCCGATGCTGCAAAGTTTATGGAGTTGCTGGAGAATGCAAGGACTCCACTATATCCTGATTGTGAGGATCATTCACCGTTGGAGGTGGTTACAAGATTATTGAGCATCAAGTCCGATTTTAACATGTCGCAAGAATGCTATAATCGACAGCTCAATTTGATTATAGAGATCTTGCCCGAGGGTGCAAAGTTGCCTAAAGACTTTTATCGATCTAAGAGGATGGTGAGATCGCTTTGGATGGGATACGAGAAAATCGATGCATGTCACAACGGGTGCATGTTGTACTACAAAGACGACAAGGATGAAGATGCGTGCAGATTCTGTGGTGCTGATCGCTACAAGGCCATTGTTAGAGGAAAGTCTATCGGTGCAAGGAAGCCTACCGATTCGATGCACTACTTGCCTTTGACGCCGCAGTTGCAGCGGTTGTTTATGGTTAAGGAGACTGCTGTAAACACCTTAAATTTTTCAGATATTTTTAAAATCATTTTGGGAATTTTTTTGCAATTATTCAGGAATTTACATAGGTCCTGTGGTGTTTTTATAATTTTTAATTGCCAATAACTAACATTAAAATGTAATAAAAATATGATTTTATGGTGTAAAATAGAAAACCTGACTTAGGGTAATTTTCTGGGATTTTATTGGGCCTCAGACCTATTTTTAAAAGCCTAAAAACTATTTTTCTAATTAAATTAATTAATTAAATGATTTTATTAATTATTATTATTATTAATATTATTATTATATTTACTGTTATTATTATTTTTATTTTTAGGGTCCGGCCCGGCCCAGTGGGCCGAGCCCATTTATCAGCCCAGCCCAAACCAGCTTAGCGGGTCGGGCGGGTCCGCCCAACCCAGATCCGCGCCCGACCCGGTCCTCCCTCTCCCCTCCCACGTCCAGAACCTCACGACCGCCCCGTGATTTCCGCCGCCCGCCGTGTGCCCGTCGGCCACGACCCCCGCCCACGCTCCCCTCGGCCGACTCCCTCGGCCCACGTCGTCCCCGACCTCACCCCCGCCCCCAGCCTATAAAACCCTCTCCCCTCCGGTCTCCTCCTCCCTCAAACCCCCGCCGGAGCCCTAATTCCTCCTCCCTAGCCGCCGACCACCACCCTCCAGCGCCGCCCGGAGCCCCGCCGACCACCACCCTCCAGCACCCAGCCGCACTCCGCCGAGTCTCCTCCCCCAGGCGCCATCAACACCAGCAGCAGCAGCACCCGCGGCTGCTTTCCCCCTCCTCCGCCCGGAGCCGAGAGCCGCCGTCCTCCCCGGGCCCATCTCCGCCGCCCTGAGCAGCCCTTCCCCGGCGAGTCTCGGTCGAACCCGTCCAGCATAGCTCCGGACACGCGGACACAGCCCTAAACCCTAGCAGAGGACACAGTGTCCAGGACACGAGACGGACACGGAAAATCCCGATTCGAAGGGCCAGTTCAGGTACTCGTATCTCACACCTCGGATCTCTGATTTCGATTCTGTAAATTTCTACGCGAAGCCTGTATGACCCTCTCGGTGCCCGGATAAACCGCTCGGGGCATCGCGTCCTGTGGTGATCGCACACCGCGATCCAAAAATAGGAAAAAACCAGACCCTGTTTCACCCCCGAACTGAGTGCGCCCCGCCAAACGGGACGACTTGGTCGCGTGCGGTCTTCACAGATACGTGCGCCTCGTCGATACGGACGTGTGGGATTTTACGGAAGCTGATTCGGGTGTGCGTGCACACCGGAATCAACGCGTATCCGCGGACATCGCCCCGTATCTGCCTTTTCTGCAATTCATCCTAACTTCGTGCACACACGTCAGATCGAGACGAAACTTGCACCATCGGACTCGTAGCGATACGCTGGTCCTGTGGGTCAAGTTTGGTTCAATTCTGAGAACGTTGACGAAATCGCGTGTCGTGGGCCCCACCAGCCCCGCTCGACGGGCGATTTCGTGATCGGCTCATCGGAATTCAAATCTGGAAGTTCCGTTGGGTTCGTATCAGTGTTCCTGACTTGTTGACACTAAGTTTGGTAAATTTGGAGACCATTGACCCTGACACGTTTTTCGGTGCAAAGTGGCCCACCGGTGGACCCCGTTTTAGCCCGAAATTGCCGTTTTTGCCCTTGTCTCCAAATTGGACCCAAGGACAGGCGTTCCTAGCTGTTTGACACCTTCTGAGCGTGATGATACTGTTTATTTTAGCTTTCGTAGACATCTCTGGAAATTTCCGAAACCATGACCTAAGTGGAATTCAAACCTCAGGCAAGTGCACCTTGCCAAACTTGCAGTCATTATTTTCATATTTCTGTAAAAATACTCTGCTGGATGTCTTGTGTAAATTCCTATAAACTTGTTTAAACTGCTTAACCTAGAGAATGTATGACGTACCTAGTGTCCGATCATAGTCGGGTGCTGACACCGTACGCGGTGTTGGGTTCGTTATTTAGAGATGGATTTACGATCCCCTTACTCTTGTACTTGACCCATCAAGTACCCTACAACCCAGGACACTTGACACTATCATGGACAGAATCTTCCTGAGATATTCATGGTGATTCTGTATAGGATACAGGACATGACAGAGACATCTTTTATAGATAGTATGACTTGTTGCATTAGTTATAATCCCGCTGACATGGACATGAGACGTTATGGTCATGGCTTGCGTGATTACATTGGGTGGGGAGAGACACACAGGCTACAGGCTGTTCTATATATATATATATATATATATCTACTATTATTGTGAGGTTGTAGACTCTCCAGCAGAGCTAGACCCTTTACATGTTATTACTGTTACCGGCTCCCCGACACAGAGCTTGTAGCGGTCTCAGCCTGAGTACTAGTGCTGCTCTCATTTGCATATCATATAGATGGTTACTTAGTTTACCCTGCTGTTCATTTATTTATTGCACTGTTTATTCATTTTGGCTTGTATTATTTGTGCCTTGCTATGTCCACTGAGGACCTGGATTTGGATGATGTCCCCAGGTTTAGCTGAGGAGCAGTATCCCGAGGTATACGGGACCGGAGCTAAAGCTATTGCCGGAGCAGAACCGAACACTGAAGACGAGGTGACTGCCGAGGACTTCTCCTGAGTGCTTGCTCCAGTACTCAGTATTTATTTCATGTTTATATCTTTTGTTCCTGGCCTATAGAGCCAGTTTATTCAGACTTAAGTCGGATTATTTCTCCGACTGACTTGCTGTGATTTGTTGTTGCTACTTATTTCCATTCATTATGCAGTTTATTTCTTTATCTTTATGGATGAGATTAGTGTGACTTGTTGTAGTAGACCTGATTTACAGCTTAAGTACGCCTTGATGGTCCCATTAAATTGGGTTATCCATCGGTGCGTGCTGCTGGCCATTGCCACGCATCTCCAGTCCCTCGGCATTTTGGGACTGGGGCGTGACAACTGCAGAAAACATGAGTTGGCACAAGCGAAAACAGATCGAAGGAGTATTGGATCATCAATCCGATGGAGAAGCATGGAAGCACTTTGATCGAGAGTATCCACATTTTGCCGAGGAAGCGCGTAATGTCAGATTGGGGCTCTCCTCTGACGGTTTTATCCCATTCGGACTTTCGGGCTCCCAGTATTCGTGTTGGCCTGTGATCGTCACTCCGTACAATCTACCGCCTTGGATGTGCATGAAGACTCCGTATATGTTCCTAACCGTTATTATCTTGGGTCCGAACAATCCGAAGAGGAACATCGATGTGTATTTACAGTCTTTGATAGATGAGTTGAATCAGCTGTGGGAAGTAGGTGCCAACACGTACGATGTTTCTAGAAAGCAGAATTTTCAGATAAGGGCAACACTTATGTGGACCATCAACGACTTTCCGGTTCTGTGTATGGCCAAGTTTCTGTGTGAATGGGTTCAGGTTCAAGTCAACAAATGCTCCTATCA
The DNA here is from genome assembly GCA_036927795.1 of Iris macrosiphon. Classification (NCBI taxonomy): domain Eukaryota; kingdom Viridiplantae; phylum Streptophyta; class Magnoliopsida; order Asparagales; family Iridaceae; genus Iris; species Iris macrosiphon. The sequence continues at coordinate 14,922,058 of JAYESA010000010.1, read as the reverse complement.
GAGACAACTTTCTGGATCTTGATTCCACGAAAAACAGTTGTTTGTGTATCAAATCTTCGAACTACAAAGACGTCAATCCGGGCAATAATTTTTTTGGCATCTTACGAGAGATTGTGGAGTTGACATATAATTATGGCACAGAACCTGCTAATATCGTGCTATTCAGGTGTGAATGGTTCGATCCGATTCAAGATCAAGGTTGGAAAATTGACAAGCATGGCCTTGTGGATATAAACTACAAGCGTAGATATCAAGGCTATGAACCATTTGTCCTATCAAGTCAGGCTCAGCTCGTGTACTTCACAACTTATCCTAGACGGGGGACAGCGAGGTCGGATTGGTGGACAGTATGCAAGACTAAAGCTAGAAATACCTTTGACATTGGCGAAATAGCTTATCAGGAGGACGATCTACCTCTTGTAACAAATATTATAGATGTGGACTCAACGGAAGTTACTCAATACACGAGTAATAATGTAGAAGATGTAGAATTATCCGAAGAGGAAGACGAAGTAGTTGAAAGTGAAGACGAAGAAGAGGAAGAGGAGGACGAGAAAGGCGAACAAGATGAATTTTCTGAAGATGATTGAAAATAAAATATATTGCATGTAGAATGTAACTATATTTTGACTGTAGAATGTAGATCAAGGTTGAAAAATTGACGAAGTAGATGTACCCATTAACGAATATATGTATTATATTTTGACTGTAGAATGCTTTGAGATATGCATCACATTTCGACTGTAGAATGTACTATATATTTGTGTTTCTCTATATTCATCATATGTTGTTATCAGATATGACAGGACGACGCGGAGGATTCGACAGGTCCCGAGGTAGACAGAGTGCTCCTCCGGTACTGCCTACTGTTGGTTCCGGATCATCGTCGCCCAGTACTCCAGTATATCGATCACTCACATCTCCGACTGTTTGGACGAGTAGTTCCAGACGTGATAGTGCACCCTCGTCCAGCGTTCCTCCTGTTGACGGAACCATGGGGACAGATGAGTATGTCGAGGAGGTCGTGCCCACGTTGTCCCAGCATCAGCAAGATCCTCCATGCGCACCTCCGGAGGAGACGAGGATAGAGATTTGGGCCGACGGTACAAAGTAAGTCAATTAGAGGGTTTAGTATAATATATATCGTGTATTTCTTTATTCATCGTATATTGACTTTTTCAGTATTCTAAATTATTATCTCTGTATAGATATCGTCCATCGTCGGTTCAGAGACGCCTGTGCCAATTTTTGAGGAACAACTACGGTGGCCCTTGGATCAACTACTCTGAGGCTCCGGAGGAGAGGAAGGCATTCTGGTTTGTGCATTTCGAGGTAAAAGTATATTAAATAAATCCTCTAATTTATGCATATTATATAACTTATCTGTGATGCTAACTTACTAAATTATTTATTGTAGCAAACGTATTTTTATCCTCCGCACCGGGCCGAGTTGATCGAGCGGCTCTTTCCTACCGTTGCAGCCAAGCTTATCCGAGATGCTCTGGATGACCAGAAGGCTAGTGATTGTGCTGAAAAACCGATCCAAGGTTGGATCACGCCTGAGCAGTGGACTGTGATGAGGGCTAGATTCAACGATCCGAGCTACAAGGAAAGGTCTGAGAAGGCCAAGGCGGCTAGGCGGAATGCTGCCAAGTGGTGTGGTGGCTCGATTCCGATGACAGAATATTTTCGTCGTTTGGTATGTTTTTTCTTTTGAAATATATTATTTTAATGTAAGTACCATAAAATGGTACTTGGAAAAAATGTTTAAGTTTAGTAATAAATAATATATTTTTAACAGGTACAGAGGGGTGAGGATGCAAACATGGTGACCGTATTCTTGGCCACCCATCGCAAGGACGAAAATCTCATTGATGAGAGGGCCTCTCAGACCTATGTAAGTATTACTTTACTTTGTGTTAATTTTAATATAACTTAGGCAATTATCGAGTTTCCAAACCTTTCTAGGCCGAGTATCTTAGGCTGCGTGAGCGGGAGACTGCTAGTGCACCTACACCTGGAGAGGCTGGTACTTCGTCGCAGCCCGCTCCAGCTCCGTCGGCGGACGACCTATGGGTGACCGCAGCTGGTGGTCTCCAGAGGGGTACGTACTACGGTACGGGCTCCTATGGCGCCCTGGTTGCGACGCAGTCATCTAGGACCTCCCCGACAGATGCGCATTCCACACACCCCTCACAGGAGGCCGTCCAGGAGGCCGTTGACCGTCAGATTGCTTCTCTCAGTGACGAGTTGTTGCGAAGGATGGAGGAGCAGCCCCGGTCCCAGCCGCAGGCGGACGATCCGTTGCTCATGGCACGATTCGATATGCTCGACCGCAGCATGACAGAGCTCCGGGATTTGACAAATGATATTAGAGCCTCCAATGACCGCAACATCATGGAGCTGCAGGCGTCACAGGTATCAATGGGCGAGAGGCTGACGATGATGCAGGATTCAATGGTTCATAGCAGTACGAGGCTGTTATCTATCATGGATTCTTACAACCAGCGACTCGCAGACTTGGAGCGGGCACGGCCTCCTGGTGCGCCTACATCGACACAGACTCCACCGATGTCACTGCCTTCTCCATCGACATCGGTATGTGTTCTTGAAAGTAACACCGATGCAGGGCGTGATGTGGTTCAGAGTCAAAGGCAAACTGAGTCAAAGGTTTGTTGGTCCCTTTGAGATTCTTGAGCAAGTTGCAGCTGTTGCTTATCAGATTGCACTACCCCTGACCTTGGCTGAAGTGCACGATGTCTTCCATATTTCTCAACTTCACAAGTACGTCCATAATCCAAGTCACGTGGTAAGTTCTGATCAGCTGGAGCTAGGCGAAGACTTGTCATTCTCGGAGGAACCTATGCAGATCTTGGATCGTAAGAAGAAGGTGCTGTAGAATCATTCATTTTTTTGGTTCGTGTGCAGTAGCGGAACCATCCAGTAGAGGAATCGACGTGGGAGATGAAGGAGAAGTATCCTTTATTGTTCGCCCAATCGGAGATAGAACCCATATTCTTAAGTTTCAGGACAATTTTTTTTCTTGGTGGTATATTATGCAGTGCCCCTCTTCCGTTTCGACCGGAAGACGCACTACGCAATGGGCTTGTGACTAGTCTGACTCATTTTGAACCTTATATTGAATACCCTTTTCGATATCAAATTAATTCGGACGAATTCTATGAGAACCTGTCCAACTAATGGACGGGCTTCTATTCGAATAAGTCATAGATGTAGTGAACTGTGTCTCGGCGAGTGAGCTCTATATAAGAGTTCCTTCAACGGGACCGGTTCATTGTATGATTTTTCTTGAACGTTTTTACTACTTGGTTTTGATGAATGTACTTTCGCGTCAGTCCGCATTCATTTCTGATAATTTCTGGAGGAAGGATAGAAGAAGGGTTCTAACATGATGCTTGGTGACATTGTAGGAACACGTGTAACTGACGTTTGATCGTTGTGAAGCGGGTCTCATACTCTCGGCAAATTATCTACTTGGTGGATGGTTCGGCCCCTTCTTCTCTACTCCTTCACGTTAACAAATTTTTATTGCCTCAAAAAGGTTCCTATCGATGATGCCTGGTTGAACGTAACTAGAAAACGATACCCACAATGCATGCTTACCACTAAGAATAGAATAAACTGTAATCATTTAGTATATCTATGCATAAACTATAACACGACGCTTTGCACGCGAAGCGAGCAGTTCTGGTTCGAAACCATGGAACTGTCGAAAGGGATGCGATATCTAGAACATTGGTGGCATTGTGCCTCAGAACTATTTGGTGCCTACGGGCTACCCAATTGAACATACGGCTTTGAGGGGATATGAATTATTGCATGAGTATTTAGATATTATTGCTTTCTTCTTATTCTTGTCATGCATATGTTTTTATAGTTAAAATTGTTCACGCAATTGCATGGTCATGGAAAACTTGTGCACAAGGTTTGACTTTTCTCGAAACGGTATCTGGGGTACTGGAACCGAATAGACCTAGGAGGAAATTTGTAATCGTGCTCGGCAAAGGGCATTACGAGACTTCCAGACGGGCTTGCTACCTGGACTGGTAAGGAGCGTCGTAATGCCATCGAATAGTCCCTTGTGGTGTCGATTATCACTAATGATCGCATATAGTTAGGACATGCTAACTTATTGTCTTATGAAGGGGCTGTAAGTATTATCTCTATTTCAATACAGGGTCGGGCACGTTGGTTGAGTAAGCGACCGACGTACGTTATATATTCAATGTTTATTGCTTTCAAATATACTCCGATATGAACTGCAATTCACCATAATTCTTAATAACAAGATAACTTTGAATGCATGATTTTCCTTAATAAGCAGTGTCAGTTTAGGCGAGTGGGTTCGTCCCGCTAACCAGTGCATTCCCAAGTGTACTGATTCCCAAACTCCTAAAATATAGAAAACGTTGAGGGTGCATGGTACTAAGCTGAAGCTGAATTCGGAGAAGCGACTTAAAGCTCTTCCTATTTGAAGTATTGTTGAAGCCAGTTCATTTTGGAGGCATTTTTGTGTCAATCTATATAAGGGTGTAATGTATGTGAAAACAAGTATTATTTCATGGCAGCTTGTTAGTCTTTTGTTATTTCAAATAATATAGTTGATACGACATATCAAATGTATTCATATAAATATAATTTTCTACTACAAGTTATTAATGAAAAATCATGTTTTCTTCTTAGATTATGTGTTCAACTTTCTGCTGCAATGTGTTTTATACTCTGAGTTCAAAAGAATTATCACCTGCATGTTCTTGCTTTGTGTGATGCGTAACTTAGGCACGCACGATATCACACCCGGGGTCGACTATCGACTCTATGGAGTCGTGACGTAACAATATGGCTCACGAAACACGCTATGCATATCAAGATAGAAGTAAATTTATTATCGTGCATAAACTGTCCCTTCTGCATGCTCGAATTGAATATAAAATCTGATTTCAAAGATGTTTTAAAAGAAATATAATCTGATTCTGATCTTGTACAACATGAAATGAACATAGGTAAAGCAGCAAGATCACTAATAATGCAATATTTTCTCACATGATTACTTAGTGATGGTTTCAGAGGGTGTTGCTTTTGTTACACACATGTGCTTTCTCCACAGTGTTGACCCCCCACTAGTTTGTCCGCAGGTGTTGGATGTCTTGCTGGATTGTCCGAAGCGATAGCATATCCTCATCATCAGGAGCAAAAAATCATAAGGAGATGCCTTGAGATGCATGAAGATATTTTGAGATACTTTTGTATAAAGGGATGTAATGTATGAAACAATATCATTGTATTTCTGTATAGTTCAAGAGAGATGTAAGACAGTTGGCAATGTATTGAAAGTCTTGTAATCATTTCAAAGATACTATTAAAGATATTGTTTTCTTATACCATTGTGTTCATTCAATGTTCTGCAATATTGTGCCGCTGCTTCTAACTCTGAATAGCTTAGAACAACTTAGACTTGCGCGGCATTACGTCCATTGGTAATTTTCGGTCTTCCAAAATCGGAACGTAATTGCTGGTGTGAACTAACTCCTACAAAAAAGAATTAAAAAAAACATACGAAAAATAAAATAAATTTTGGTGGACTACAACCCACACCAGGCAAGGCCTTGATCCGTCCCTGGCACCACCCTGTTTTCAACATGGTAGAAAATTTCTTATTTCGTATGTACGTTATAATTTTGGACGTTTGAAACTTGACACATTCCACTACCGAAACAACTAGCCAATCTAATTTATTTTAACATTAAACTATGCATCTCATTACATCTATGGCTATTCATCTTCGGCTAGCACCATCATATTTTCATTATGGTAGAAATTCTGGCATTACACATGTTCCTAAGACTTGGATGAATACAATCTAAGTTTCCAGCTACATAAATGCAATATGCAATTATATATATGATTTTGCAATGGAGCTATCAACACTCTCAACTCCGAAGTTGATCCATCTTGCGATTATAGGTTGTAATTTATTAATAAGAAAACGATTGCAATGATTGATTATTAGCTAGCAAATAAAATTTATGTCCACGTTGTGTAGTGATATTCAAGATATATTAAGCCATCTCCATCAGAGATTTCTATCTTCTCATATTTATATGTTAAATTTTTTTTAAAAAAAATTAATTTCTATTCCAATTTTCCTCCTAGATGTAGATAGCAAAATTTCTATAATTAATTTCTACATCCAGAAACTTTCATACAAAAATTTTATTACCAGTAGCAATTAATATTAGACCTTACTTTCAAACTAAATTATTAATGTTTTTTAGAATCATATAAAATTTTTATATTGCACGTAAAAGATTTTTTTATATTTTTTTAAAAATAGTTTAAATATTTTAAAAAAATATTATAATTTATTATGGATATATCTTTACTTTTTATAAAAATAAAGTCTTTAAAAGATTAGCCGTCTAAGCTGTATGTATATACTTCCATAATTAAAAATTAAAAATTTTAATTAATTTTAATTAATTGTTTAAGTACATAATCTTCCATAATATAAGTGAGTCATCTAAGCCGTATGTAAATATATCATAAACTAATTATTTAAAAAAAATTAATATTACATAAAAATTATTGAATTTTTTTAAATATGTTATAAATACCACTACATTGATTCAAACCCAATCAAGGAGAATACCTTCCACCTTAACCACATAAGTTACAAGATATTTTTGTTTATAATTATAAAAATATTACGTAGCTAACCATTTTTAAGACTCTTTATGGAAAGTAGAAATATATACATAACTAGTTATAATTAAAATATAATCAAATATATAACAAATTCTAATTAAAATATAAAAATATATATATTAAATTTAAAATTAAATATATTTAAATAATTAAATAATTTTATATTAATATCAGAAGAAAATATTATTTTATGTGCAACACACGTGAATTTACTAGTATTATAAAATTATAACCAAACATCTCTTCTAGCTCTTGTGGTTAAGGTGAGAGGTAATCTCTTTGATTGGTAAAGTTTGATTTTCCACGACGTCATTTATAACAAATTTATTTTTTTGAACATTTTTTTTTACATAATATTAGTTTATAAAATATTTTTTTGAGGATTTTCAAACAGTTTGGACGTTCGCTTTTGAACTGTTTTGAAGCCTCGTTATAATATTATACTAGTTACATTCACGAAAAAAAAATTCTATAATATTATTGAAAAATTGGAAAAAAAATTAAATTATATTAGAATATTTTAAGTATAATTTGAATATATTTTAATTATAATTTATTATAAATATGTTTTTATAATTTTGTATATGTGTTTAGATAGATAATATTATTTAGTTAATTTAAATATTGAATATAATTTAGGATTTGTTATATGTTTTAGAAGAATTTTAAATTTTTTTATTTTTTTTTCTAACTACGTAAAAAAGAACTACGGTAGTTATATTTTTTCTAAATTTTTTAAAAAAAAATTTGAGAATATAAATATGGTAATAAGTGAAAATATATATACGGTTTAAACGGCTCATTTTTGAGCCGTTTCTAAATCAAATTATAATAGTAGAGATATATATAAAAAATCTATCAACTAAAATAAATTACTTTCTTATAATACAAATTCAAGTAGCATGTTTTTTTTTTTAAGAAATCCCCATCGGCCTAAGAATAATAATAATAATAATATATGCTATTACACTTTCGAGACAAGAATAGTGTGATGTGATCATTTGCTCGCCTATAATTTTTATTACTTTCTAAAAGTGGCAAAAGGGGAAATTCCCTCCACAACTTTTTGCTCTGTCTTGCTCTCTGACTCTATCCAACGCCTTTTTTCTTAATAATTAAAGCACTCACCTTGCTCGAATTAGCCACATGGCCCACATCCCAGGGACCTAACTGTAAAATTGCATCCTGTCCTTACCACTCCCCAGTTTATTCAATTCAAGTCACATATTCTTCGGGAAAAAAAGAATCCCAAACTTTTCTAGTATAAGTCCCTCCAATCTAACAAATCCCTCGAAAGCTTATCAAATGTTTTTATTCACTTATAAGTCCTTCAAATCATATAAGACATTGTCTGGTTTACCTAATCATGACGTTATAAAAAAATAATCATGGAAGAAAAAAAATTCCAATTAAAAAAAAGAAAAAGAAAAAGAAAAATGTATCTCTCCACCCACAATGGAAAGTGATTCAATTCTTTTAATGTAATTATCAAGTAAGTTTACTTGATAAAAGTTATATAAAATATTGTAAAGTTGATTGTCTAGTTCTAGACAATTTATTTGATAATTAATGTTTTCACCTCTATTTCATTATTTATGAAAACAAAATATTTAGAAAAATAATAAAAAAATTATTTTGGGAGTTGAAAGAAAGTTAAACATCTCAATATTTTTTGATTGAATTTTTTTCTTCTACTAGACTATCTTTTGTAAATATAGTTTTGTCACATAGAAGATATATTGTCTTATGTTTTATCTTACGTAAGAATCACAACACATTACAAGACAATAAGACCGTAGATGGTTTGAATAAAGGAACTAATGAACATTTAATTCATGCAAGAGTGCCTAATTTTAGATTGGATTTGGGATTACTTATGACAGACATTTTACTTATTTGTTTAAAATAAGTCCAAAATAACTTTGATAATAATTTTATTTATTTGAAAATTAAGTTCAACTTTGAGACGTTTTTAAGGGCTAATTAGCCTTTAGACCTTGAATTTTATATCAGGTTAGAATTTAAGTCCTAACATGTCCTACTAAACATTTTGAAATTTGAAACTTAAATTTTTATTTTTAATTTCATTTTTTTAATTATACCTTCGTTCTCAACATGGGTTAGTTGTTGTATTTATACTCATATTTAGGATAAAATAAAAAAAGATTAAAATATTTAACATATATATATATATATATATATATATATTTTTTTTTTTAATTGGACATGTCATGACTTAAACCTTAAGCTGATATAATATTCAGAGTCTAAACGCTAATTAGTCCTTTTGTTTTTTTAAAGCTAATAGCTCTGAGATCAAGGAGTGAATCAGGCCTGGCCAGGCCGGTCCGAGATTCGGATTGACCGGGTTTGACCGATTCGGGCCGATCTGGGTCCAAACACAACAGAGAATCGGACGGGGTCGGCCCATCCCAGAGGGGTAGAAGCCGGACCAAGTCCGTACCCATGAACCGGTATCCGACGGTCCGGGTCGATTCCGGGTTGGGCCAAGCCTGCCTGATTTTTAATTTTATTATATATATATTAGTTAATTTTTTCAACTTATTAAATTACTTATATATATATATATATATATATATATATATATATATATATATATATATATATATATATATATATATATATATATAGTTAATTTATTAAATTATTTTTATATATATATAATGATTATATACATAAGTTATTAATTGTAAGTTAATAAATATAAATAATAAGTTATTTAATTTGAATTAGTTAATAAGATTAAATGTAGACAACCTTAACTAATATTATATATATATATATATATATAATGCCAAAACTAGGCTTCACCGTGAAAAATTTTCGTTCCAAAAATACCCTTCATTATATTTCAATATTTATTAACATTGATAAGGATATCTAAGTAATTAATCTATTCTACTATATAATGCCAAAACTAGGCTTCACCGTGAAAAATTTTCGTTCCAAAAATACCCTTCATTACATTTCAATATTTATTAACATTGATAAGGATATCTAAGTAATTAAAAATAGTAATTAAATACGTATTAAATGTATGTATGCATGCATGAGACAACTTGGGGAATGATAGTTAATAAAACAAATATATGCATGTATGCAAAGTAGATAGTTTGGAGAATAAAATAAAAATAATAAAGAATACATGCAAAGTAGGCACATGAACCCAAGAGATAAGAGAAACTTTTCTTATTTCCGTCATTTAATTTCTTCCAACTTTCATGCTCCTGGCTATTATATTTCCACCTATAATAAAATTAAGAAATTATCGTTTGCTCTTTTAATAAACTTTTTTTTCAAGTAACATGAAATACGTGCAACGCACGTGCGTATATACTAGTATATATATATATATATATATATATATGGGTAAACGGAATATGAGCCATAGTGTTCATATTCCTAAATGAGTCATGCACATGTGAACCAATAGGAATATAGTGTACTAGTGTACATGGGTACTATTGGTCCACATGTGCATGGCTGACTCATGTAGAAATATGAGCACTATGACTCATATCCCGTTTACCATATATATATATATATATATATATATATATATATATATATATATGAAAAAAAGTAATATGAACCATAGACTCATATTTTACATGAACTAATACACATGTGAACCAAATAGAAATGAAATGTACTGGTGCACATGTGTGCACATTGAATGTAGGAATCTATTCATATTGATACACATGTGTGCACATTGAATGTAGGAATCTATATGAGTCTATATATATATATATATATATATATATATATATATATATATATATATATATATATATACATAGACTCATATTTTTATATGGGCTCATATTCCGTTTATCATATATATATATATATATATATATATATATATATATATATATATATATATAAAGAATTTTGTAGCGACTAGGAGCATCATCGGTTCGGTTCACAGTAAAAGAGATCGACACGGAGGAGGAGCACAGTGGAGCGGCGACGACTACGAAGGAGGAGGAGGTATGGCAGAGTTTCTGCTCTTCGAACCTGCCTCCCATTTCAGCACAGGCAGTAGGGAAGATTGTTTCCCAGTAGTTCCTGTTATATTTGTTTACCATGTGATTCAACAAAAGCAACTCTTTTCTTTTAGTCCCACATGGAAAATGAGAAGTCATTCTCCTTTCCATATATTGCTTTACCCCTCTTAGTAGGTAAGTGGGCTTTGTAGGGGATGGGCTAGATCTCATCCAACCCGCGAGCGGGTGCGCGATTTAATGCGCATTTTTACGCGTTTATTATTCGCGCACTTAGCACTTTGCGCGCCGCGGAACGGACACGGGTACAAAGGTAATTTCATATTTTTTTTTATTTTTTATTTTCGTTGATTTGGTCTGGTGGGTTGCTAGTCTTCCGCGAAACCGTTCTCACGTAATCCCGTTACGGAAAAAGTGGAAAATATTACGTGAGAGATATATCCAGGATACGATCCTGATATCTGAACAATAGAAATCAGTTTTTCCTTCTCTCTCTCTCTCTCTCGCACTCTGTTCAAAACGAAAGAACAATCGTACAGAGACGAAGAAGAAAAAAACACCAGAACCTATATTCCTCCAAAAACTCCTCCGTCCAATCTTTATTCTTCGGGCAAGGTTGTGATCGTTCGTGGGATTCGCCACCGGGTGCACGGTGAAGTGAATCGAAGGATTCGTTGTATCTCAGGGATAGATTGCCAGGAACCCACTGTACTGTTCGTGGAGCAAAATTCTATTCTAAGGACAGCGTGTAACGTGCCTCGAATCCTCTACTATTTATTGTCTTTAATTTTACATATTCCAATTTGCATTATTTAGGAATTTTACCAACAATCTTAGAATAGAATTTTCTTTCGTAGCTTTTGTCTACTTTCTATTTTCTGTTTGTGAAAATTCCTATCTGCATGATGAACACCACCGTAGAAGATCTGTCCACCAACATTCATAACTCCTCCAAACCGGAGAAGTTTGATGGCATGAACTTTAAGAGATGGCAGCGTAGGATGACCTAATGGCTGACTTGCTTGAAACTGGTTAAGGTTATCAAAGAACCGATAATCCTACCTGACTTACACGAACCTGCCAGGACCTATGAATTAGAGTCCTACAACGAGACAGACTTTATTTATCACGAAAAAATTCTCAATTGTCTTTCTGACACCCTCTATGATATATACTGCACTACCTCTACGTCCAGAGAGCTTTGGGAAGCTCTCGATAAAAAATACTCCAATGAAGGAGCGAGTTATGAGATTTACATTGTAGACAGATTTTTAGAGTTTAAAATGGTAGATGAGAAGTCTGTTGTTGAACAGACTAATACCCTTCAAACTATCATACACGAGATATCTCAGAAAGACATGTCATTTGCTGATAAGTTTCTAATTCCTGCCTTCATTAATAAACTTCCCCCATCCTGAAAGGAATTTGATTTAAAACTAAAACATAATAAGGAACCCATATCTTTAGACGACCTGTTTGTATCCTTCCACAATGAGGAAGAAGGTAGAACCAGAGACAAGGAACCTCTAAGTACTGAATTTGAGGCAAAGTTACACATTGTTGAAACCAAGAGAAAGCCTAAGGGCCAACCCTATCAACAGAGAAACAACCCCCAGAACAGGAACCCTGCAAAGAAACAGTTTCTTAAGCCAAGAGATGTGATTGGGAAAGACAACAGACCTAAGAGGAAATGTTACAACTGTGGTAAGCCTGGTCACTTTGCTAGGCAATGCCGCCACAGAAAGAAGGGTCAGGGATTTCAGAATCCTGATTGTCGAACTCCTGCAGATGCTACTGTTGTTCCACAGGCTCATGTTATCATAGCCGGGACCGAATCTGTCGGTACCGATGATCAGAGGTTTGTAACCGTATGTTATGTTTTTGAGTCCTCGTATCAACCTACTGACTGGTGGGTTGATACAGGGGCAAATGTCCATGTATGCCCTAATATTGATTCTTTTTTCTCCTACCGACAGGTTGAGGAAGGAGAATCAGTAGCTATGGAAAACTCGAGTCCTGCCAGAGTGCATGGAAAGGGAAGAGTGAACCTCAAGTTGTCTTCGGGCAAGATTCTTCCTTTGCATAATATGCAGGACGTACCGGACGTCAACAAGAACTTAATTTTTGGTTATTTGCTAAATAAACATGGTTACAAACTTGTATTTGAGTCAGATCGAGTTGTAATATCCCTTAGCGGAAACTTTATTGGGAAAGGCTATGTATGTGGGGGTATGTTTAAACTTTCTGTGGACATGCCTTGCAGTACATTAAATTCTTGTTTAAATAATATTGCATCTACTTCTACCTCTGATTCAAATGCTCTATTTTATAATACTGATAGTTGTGATATTTGGCATGGTCGTTTGTGACATGTTAATTTTAACTCTTTAAAAAGAATGTCTAAGTTACAATTGATTCCTAAGATTGACATGAGCAGGAATGGAAAATGTGAGATATGTACACAAGCCAAACAGCCCAGAAAATCCTTTCATTCTATTGGAAGGAGTTTTCAGCTATTGGAGCTTATTCACAGTGATATTTGTGAATTGAACGGTATTCTCACTCGTGGTGGTAAACGGTATTTTATTATATTTATAGATGATTATTCAAAATACTGCCATATTTACTTGCTTAGAACTAAAGATGAAATTTTCAGTAAGTTTGTATCTTTTAAAGCTGAAGTTGAAAACCAGCTTGAAAAAATTTAAAATTCTTAGGTCTGATCGTGGGGGTGAATACACCTCTGCCGAGTTTGACTCCTTTTGTGAATTGTATGGCATTATACATGAGGTAACTGCTCCTTATGCACCTCAACAGAATGTGGTAGCAGAAAGAAAAAATAGAACATTTCTTGATATGATAAATGCTATGTTAGGTAGCTCTGGTTTATCTGATAATTTATGGGGGGAGCCCTTCTTTCTGCATGTCATATTTTAAATAAAGTTCCTTTCAAAAAGACTGATAAGACCCCTTATGAACTTTGGAAAGGTAGAAAGCCATATTTGAAATACTTCAAAGTGTGTGGGTGCCTTGCTAAAGTTTTTGTCCCTATTACTAAGAAAAGAAAATTGGGACCCAAGACCGTAGCTTGTGTATTTTTGTGATATGCCCAAAATAGTATTGCTTATAGATTTCTTGTAATTAAGAGTGAGGTAAATGGTATTGATGCTAACACAGTCATGGAATCTAGGGATGCTACATTTTTTGAAAATAATTTTTTATTGAAAAATAGAATTCCTAGATCTTCTATTTCTACACAAATCCCTGATGTAACCTCTAGTTCACAACCAGAGGAGATTACCCCAGTAGAACCCAGAAGAAGTAAAAGAACAAAACGAGAACCAAACCTAGGTGAAGGTTTTTTCACCTACCTCGTTGAAGAGGATCCTATATCTTATCAAGGGGCTATGTCCTCAGTTGATTTCTTATTTTAGAAAGAGGCCATAAATAGTGAAGTGGATTCTATTATATCAAATAGAACTTGGAATTTGGTTAACCTTCCTGCAGGTTGCAAACCAATAGGTTGCAAATGGATCTTAAGAAAAAAGTTAAGACCTGATGGGTCTATTGAGAAATTCAAAGCCATATTAGTGGCTAAAGGGTTCAAACAAAGAGAAATGGTAGACTTTTTTGACACTTACTCTCTTGTTACAAGAATTACTACAATTAGAATGTTAATAGCTATTGCATCTATTCATAATCTGTTTATTCATCAAATGGATATAAAAACTGTATTTCTGAATGGAGATTTATAGGAAGATATTTTGTAAACCCCCTGATTTTTCAAGAAATTTTAATTTGGAAATTTTCACAATTTTCTGTAAATTTCTGGGATTTTTCTGTAATTAAACTAAGGTATTTTAATTATTAAATGATTTTTAAATAATGTTAAATGATATTAAAATATTATGAAAATAATATTTTATGATGTAAAATAAAAAATTAGACATAGGATAATTTTTCGAGAATTTATTGGACCCCGGAAGCATTTTTAAAGCCCTAAAAACTATTTTATAAATTAAACATAAATAAACCCGGTTTATTTGAAATAAACCAAACCGATCCAACCCACTGTTGAACCGGACCCAACCCAACTCAAACCTAGCGGGTCGGATCCGGGTCTAACCCGTGACCCGAAATCCGTTTCTACCCGAACCCGCTTCCCTGTTTTGTGGATCGGGCCGGATCCGCCGCTGACCCGACCCGACCAGTCACCGCCCGACCCGGCCGAACCTTTCTCTTCCCCATCCGTTTTTGGCGACGGCTCCGCCTCCCCGCCGTTTCGTCTCCCCCAACCGCCCGCACCAGCGACTCTGGCCCTTCCCCTCCCCTCACCGGTCGTCGCACCGCCTCCCGCTCCGCCCTATAAAAACCCTACCCTCTCATCCTCTCACCGCCTCCGTCCTCCGGCCCTGCCTCCTCCGTCCCTGACCATCTCCGGCGTCTCCCCGCCTTCCTCTCTCCGCCTCGAGCCTCGCCGAGCAGCCCTGGCCGCCTCGTCGCCCTTAGCCTCCAGCCCCTCCCTCTAGCCTCTGCCCTAGCCGTCCTGGGCTCCGCCACCACTCCCCCTGGCCTCCTCCTCCATCTCCCCCGAGCCCCATCTCCAACTCCTGCTCCCTCGACAACCCCTCCAGCAACCCGCATCCACCGGCGCACCCGTCCCCAGTCGCCGTCGCCTTCACCCAGACCCCGCTCGACCTCCTCCCCGCTCCGCACCCGAGCCGCCGATCTCCACCCCTGACCAGAACAACCGCAGTCGAGCCGCCTGACCTTGCCGCTACCGCACCCGAGCCGCCGACTCCGACCAGCAGCCCTAGGACGAGCCGCCTCCCTCCGGCGATGCCCCAGCAGCGAACCCTAGGTTGGAACAGTACCCGCACAGCCCGGACACAGCCAGGACACAGCAGTGTCAATTCGACACGAGGATACGAAGAATTCTCAGTTTTTTGGAGCCCTGTTCAGGTACCCATTTCTCTCTCCTCGCTGCCCCGTTTTCTGTTCCGTCTGTTGCAACACGAACCCTGCGTGACCCTCTCGATGCCCGTGCAACCCGCTCGGTGTATCGCGTCCTGTGTTGGTCGCGAACCGTGATACAAAAGCAGGAAAACCAAAGCCCTGTTTCACCCCAAAACAGAGTACGCCCTGCCAAATGGGATAACTTGGTCGCGTGCGGTCTTCACCGATACGTGTGCGTCGTTGATACGGACATGCAGGATTTCACAGAAGTTGATTTGGATGTATGTGCACACCGGAATCAACGCGTATCCGCCGACAACGCCCCGTATCCGTCCTTTCTGGATCTCGATGTAACTTAGTGTACACACGTCGGATCGAAACAAAACTTGCGCCATCGGACTCGTAGCAATACGCTGGTCCTGTGATCCAAGCTTGGTTCGATTCTGAGAACGTTGACAAAATTGCATATCGTGGGCCCCACAGGCTCCACTTGACGGACGATTTTGTGATCGAATTATCGGAATCCAATTCTGAATGTTCCTTTGGGTTCGTATCATTGTTCCTGACTTGTTGACACTAAGTTTGACAGATTTGGAGACCTTTGTTCCTGACATATTTTTCGGTGCAAAGCGGCCCACATGTGGACTCCGCTTTGACCAGAAAATGTCATTTTTGCTCATGTGTCCAAATTGGACTCAAGGACAGGCATTTCTAGCTATTTGATATTTTCTGGATCTGATAGTGATGTCTATTTCAGCAACCGGAGAACTTCCTGCAAATTCCGCTGAAGTCAGAACTATAATTGGAGTCGGAACCCCAGGCAAGTGTAACTTGCCAAATCCTGCAGTTTTTGCTACTTAATTCCTTGACATATATATATTTGTTGTACATGCTTAAACCTAGGACCGTGGGACTTACTTAGCTTCCGATTAATAGTCGGGTGCCAACATTGTACACAGAGTTGTGTAACGTCACCTAGAGATGGATATCGACACCCTTTATATTCTCGTACTTGCATTATCAAGTACGTTATACCCAGGACACCTGACACGAATTATGAGACAGAATATTCCTGAAATATTCAAGGTGATTCTGTGTAGGTTGCAGGATTTATGACATAGACATTATATTCCTAGATATTATATTCATAGACATAGTATGACTCACTGCATTAGATATGATCTTACGTGACATGGACATGAGGCATCGTGGACATGAGACGTATGATTACATTGGGTGGGGAGAGACACACAGGCTACAGGCTGATTATATATATATGGTGCCATAACATAGTAAACTACATAGCATAGTTTAACTGCTACCGGCTCCACGACACAGAGCTTGTAGTGGTCTCAGCCTGAGTACTAGTGATGTTCTCATTTACATTTCACATAGATGGTTACATACTTACCCTATTTATTTCATTTACTATTGCACTGTATTTATTTTGGCTTGAGTTATCTTGTACCTTGCTATGTCCCCTGAGGACCTGGATCTGGATTATGTTCCCAGGATTAGCAGAGGATATCTATCCTGAGGTGTATGGAACAGGAGCACTTCTCGGAACAGTACTAGCACATGTGGACGAGGTGATCGCTGAGGACTTCTCCTGAACATATTCTTCTCTATGCTCAGTTTTTATGGCAAATAAACTCTTTTATTCCTGTTTAAATGAACATTTGTAACAAACTTAATATCGGGTTGTTCCCCAATTTTATTTACTTGTGACTGGTTGATGTTTATTTCTTTTTATTGATATTGCTGTGTTTATTCTGTAGATGAGATTAGTAAACCCTGATCATTGTAATACAGCTTAAGTATGCCCCGGTGGATCCATTAAATTGGGTTTATCCATCGGTGCGTGCTGCTGGCCATTGTCACGTGTCCAGTTCCTCGATATTTTGGGACTGGGGCGTGACATGGTTTTTGTGGTACAACCTGAAGGATTTGTTGTTCCAGGGCAAGAACGCAAGGTATGCAAATTAATTAAATCTCTCTATGGACTGAAACAAGCGCCAAAGCAATGGCATGATAAATTTGACAAGGTAATTCTATCATATGGTTTTGCTATTAATGATTATGATAAATGTGTATATAGCAAAACTGTGGGTAGTTCTTGTGTAATATTATGCATGTATGTTGATGACATTCTTATTTTTGGTACTGACATGGATATTATCTATGATATCAAATCATTCTTGTCTCAAAACTTTGATATGAAAGATTTAGGACCTGCTGATGTAATTTTAGGACTTAAACTAAGCCGCACTTCTGAGGGAATTGGTATCTCCCAATCTCACTATATAGAAAAGGTTCTAAAGAGATTTAACTATTTCGATTCTAAACCTGTAAGTACTCCATATGATGCAAGTATCAGGTTGAAGAAGAATAAATGAGACAGTGTAGCTCAGTTGAAGTACTCTCAGGAAATTGGATGCCTGAACTATATTGCTAATCGTACTAGACATGATATTTCCTACGCAGTAGGAAAGCTTAGTCGGTATACTAGCAATCCGAATAGTTCACATTGGACTGCCTTGGAACGGGTAATGAGATACCTAAAGGGCATGATATCCCATGGATTATTCTATGGAGGATACCCATATGTATTAGAAGGGTATACTGATGCAAACTGGATCTCCGATACAGATGAGACCAAAGCCACAAGTGGATATGTATTCATATTGGGTGGAGCTGATGTTGGTTGGAACTCTACCAGGCAGACCTGTATTTCTAGATCTACTATGGAGGCAGAATTTATAGCTCTTGACCTCACTAGTGAGGAAGCAGACTGGCTTAGGAATCTGGTAACAGATATTCCTCTGTGGAGCAAACCAGTTCATGCTATCCCTGTACATTGTGACAGCCAAGCTGCAATAGCAAAGGCTCAAAGGACAAGTTATAATAGAATATCTAGACATATACGTCTGAGGTACAATCAGGTGAAGCAATTGCGATCCAGTGGAGTAATTGCAATTGATTTCGTCAGATCAAAGAACAATCTAGCATATCCTCTAACTAAAGGGCTTTCAAGGAGACTAGTGATGGAGACGGCAAGAGGAATGGAGTTAAAGCCCATAGCTTGAGTCACCTCAAAGGCAACCCAACCTTTGATTGGAAGCACCAAGAAAAGGTTCAATGGGTAACAACAAAATTGATGTGTGACTGGAAATACTATATGATAGTAATTGTAAAGAACCATTCCTCTACTGTATAGTATTGATCTGCAATAAATAAAATGGTGATTGTAAAATCTTAATGAATCTGTGGCTTGTAAAGCAGGGTAAATAAAATTGCAGAATACCTAGAAAGATTCACCTATTTAAGAGTGAAAGTGGGGCCGCTTTCTATGGGAACTCGGGCTGTTCTCTAGAGCTCTTAAGAAATCGAGATAACATATGGCCAAAAAGTGCACAACTGTTGATACGATCAAATGCCTACAATGTGTTTGTGTGTATGTTGAGTCTTTACAAGTAAGATCCTAAGTTCAAGACTTAAGTCACTTTGGGTCTGTATATGTCACGACCCGCACTCGAAAAATCGGACATGAGTCATGGGTACGTCCAGCCTACGCCGCAGCATCGGCGGTAGAACGTTGTCAAGGTCTACTATCTAGCTAACAATCTCACACAATCAATATATATACTTGTCAATATCTCAACTCCAAACGGAGGAGCAATATAATAATGATAACATAATACTCAATCACGAATCTAATCACGATAAGATAACACAAAAATCTAACAACTACAAAGTCTAAACAACAACAACTACTAAAAACTACCACAATAATATTAATAATACAACAATATCCAAAATCATATATAATACAAGATCTCAATCCAAAATCGGGGACAAATCCGGTA
This sequence comes from Iris macrosiphon, assembly GCA_036927795.1. Classification (NCBI taxonomy): domain Eukaryota; kingdom Viridiplantae; phylum Streptophyta; class Magnoliopsida; order Asparagales; family Iridaceae; genus Iris; species Iris macrosiphon. Next base: position 14,902,479 of record JAYESA010000010.1, on the reverse strand, counting down.
CCAAAAGCTAATAAATACAACAACAGAGGTCCTAGTGATCCCGGCTACCAACCCGAAAATCACTCCTAAACTAGGGGGTCCCTGTCTGTACCATCGACAGGCTGAGGTCCATAAAACGTCGGACACCAATCTTCCAGATCCTCTAAAAAATATATCCAGTCAGGATTGGAGCAAGTACACCTCTAACAGCAGTTCCAGTTAAATGATAAAAACTATAAAGCAGTTGTACCAAGTAGCAAGGTGAAGGAAATAAAGTATGAAACAAGGAAATATATACATATTACTGGTGCATAAAGATAAAGATGCATGAAAATCAGAAGCAAGATAGTAATAACTGCAGGATACAAGAAATCTAAACTAAGATCAAGTGTGTGCACAAGAACGTGTAGTGAGTCCAGCAAGAGTAATGTAATGAGTCAAGTCCATAAACTATAAGTGAGACCAGTCAAGAATGCAAGTGAGTCCAGACTAGAAAGAATGAACTCGTGTCTTTGAAATACTTGTTTCGACATGTAAACGGGTAGGGGTAAGTACGGCTCACCGCACACTGGGTGTGCGGCTGCTATCATTCCAGATTAGACACGAGGGGGTGATTCCAGTTATTCCAGTTGGAAATGTTTACATGTCTACTCGAGTATTTCTCCGCCCCGACTAGTACAAGTGAATCCAAGACCCGACACGTAAATCAAGTATGAGTCCAGCCAGAAACATGAGTGATGCCTGTAGTGATGCCAGTAGGTGATTCCAGAATAGAGGCCAGAAACATGAAATATACGTGTCGCAAATAAATAAATCCAGAAATACTAGTCCGTGTCGTACCAGAAAAATCAGAGAATACTATACTAGAAACTGAATCATAATAATCATCAGATAATAAAAACTATCAGAGAATGTACTCGCTTGACGTCCTGAGCAACTGGCGATCCGAACTAGCGTCGCAAGGAGATATTGCGAAAAGCAAGGTTAAACAGGGTTCTAATGAGTTAACAGATATAAAATAACTAAAAATAGGCTTCTAGGGTCGTTCTAGGCCAAACGGGTCAAACCAGTTAAATCTGGATCAAAAAGTCAACTCTTTTGTCCAAAAAGTCAACTCTTGGTCAAAACTAGGTCAAAAGTTGACTTTGGCGGTCAACCGGGTCAACTACGGTCAACTCTAGGTCAAACTAGGGTGCCCCTAAAATTCTAGGTAAAAACTAGGTCATTAAGCTAATAAACCCTCAAACTCGCCTCCTTGAGATATCGGGATACCCTCGGTATCCGATACCTCAACCTACGGTATACGTCCCGTCTATACCCTCTAAAATATATACCAGCAGGTATAAATATATATAACTATAAATAAAAAAGCACCTCTAACCTCAATCTTAGACTAAAACTCAATACCTTCCCCGATGCTCAATACCTTGAGTATCTCAAGGTATTGAGATACTCAAGCCTTACCCCTCACTAACACTAGCTAGCTAACCATCTATATATATATTACCATATACTACTATATATATAACATATATCTAACCTAGTGTATAGGCAAACACCTCATCTCCGATACCCAACTTATCTCAATACCTTGGTATCTCAAGGTATTGAGATACCATACCCTCTAATTCTACGTAACTTAGCTAGCTATATATATATATATACTTATATATATACTACTATACGTATAACATCAATATATATATCTATATATATATATATAACCTAGTATTAGGCTATACCTCAATACTTTACCCCTAACACCTCAATACCTTGGTTTCTCAAGGTATTGAGATACCTAACTCACCTCACTCTAACACTAACTAGCTAACTATCTATATAAATATATACACCTAGCTATATATCTAGGCAATTATATATATATATATATATATATATATATATATATATATATATATATATATATATATATATGTGTGTGTGTGTGTGTGTGTGTGTGTGTGTTTATATAGATATGTGTGTGTGTGTGTGTATATATATATATATATACACACACACACTCACGCACTCTCACACACACTCTCACACACACTAATACACACACAACTACACATAAATAAACATACACACACACTAGCACACTAACACAACACACACAACCACACACAGCACACAAACACCAACACAACGCACGCACAACCACCCAAACACCTAGAAATATATATAAATATATAAAATATAACTCAAAAACTCTAGCACACACTCTCCGAAGCTAAACCAACGCGCGCACAAGCCCAAAACCTAGAAACCAAGTCGAAATGGTCATTCGGTCATTTTGACGAACACGTGGAGTACGGTTCGCGAAACCTCGTGAAACGCACACCAAACCTACTCGGAATCAGCCCAAAATTTACTCACGAGTTCTAATCGATGTTTAGAACCTAGAAAAAATACTAACTCTCCGATTCTAGGTCCGTGGCAAAAACGCGCACGCACGTAGAACCTACGACGACGAAAAACTCTCAAATCGCCTGAAACGCCCCAATCTCCGCGACACGATCTCACGTGTCCGAACGGGGACACGTACTTATCCTCAAGACACCCAAGCACGTCTACCTAGGTCCGTCTAACCTAGGGCAACACCAAAAATTGGGCCAATCTCGGATTTTACCCAAAATTGACACAAAACTTAATGTCAAAGTCTCTCAACACAACCAAACTAGTTCAAACTTCCTCCCACGGGTAGTCTTAGGGTCTAGGAAGGTTCTAAACTACTAATTAAACTATATTAGAATAATCACAAGGAAAAAAATCAGGATTTACCTCTTGGGAGTTGGAATCTCAAGCCAAAGTCTCCAAAAAGTCCCAAATCCACCACACCAAGCTTCCAAGCCTCCAACCCAAGCTCCAACACCAAATCTAAGCTCTACACACCTAGATTAGGAAAAATCAAAGGGTTAGAGTTTGCATAGATGGAAGAAAATAGAAGAAGAAAAAGAAAGAAGAGGAGAAATTTTACTTTGATGTAGAAATTGGAAGAAGGAAGAAGAAGAAAAGAGTGGAGAAGAAGAAGAAGAATAATAAGAAGAAGTGAAGAATGGAATGAAGAAATGAAAGGGGGGGGGGGCTGCTGGTTGTATCCGACCAGGGGGGGGTTAAGGGTTAGGGTTGGGTTTGGGTTAAGTGAAATGACTAAAATGCCCTCCAATTTAAGTCATCCTAATTGAGGTTTGGGTTTGGGGTTCCAAATGCACTCTAATAAATCCCTAATCACTCCAACTAACTAATTAAAATATAAATAACTATTCTAAGCCAATAAATAGGTCTAACAAGGGTGTTGGTTGGGTCTGACATGGGTCTACTAGGGTCTGACATGGGTCCAGGCTAGCAAAAATACTAAAATAACTAATAAAAAAATAATATAACCAACAATTAAATATTAATACAAATATTTATAATAAATACATAATTAACCAAATTAAAATATAACAAAATATCCTACTCTGAAAATGGGGTAGTGACAGTATAAATGAGATGTATAACACTAAGGGGAGGTTCAAGTCCGGAAGACACCTTCCTCTGATACACAGTATGATTGCCCATATCTTGTTCTCCTTCCTTTATGTCCTATCGTGCTATACCTTCATTTTTCTCTTATTGAATCATGTGGGGGATTGTTAAATTTGTTTACCATGTGATTCAACAAAAGCAACTCTTTTCTTTTAGTCCCACATGGAAAATGAGAAATCATTCTCCTTTCCATATATTGCTTTACCCCTCTTAGTGGGTAAGTGGGCTTTGTAGGGGATGGACTAGATCTCATCCAACCCGCGAGCGGGTGAGCGATTTAATGCGCATTTTTACGCGTTTATTATTCGCGCACTTAGCACTTAGCGCGCCGCGGAACGGACACGGGTACAAAGGTAATTTCATAACTTTTTTTTTTTTCCGTTGATTTGGTCTGGTGGGTTGCTGGTCTTCCGCGAAACCGTTCTCACGTAATCCCGTTACGAAAAAAGTGGAAAATGTTACGTGAGAGATATATCCAGGACACGATTCTGAGATCTGAACAATAGAAATCAGTTTTTCCTTCTCTCTCTCTCTCTCGCACTCTGTTCGAAACGAAAGAACAATCGTACAAAGACGAAAAAGAAAAGAAAAACACCAGAACCTATTATCCTCCAAAAAATCCTCCGTCCAATCTTTTGTTTTTCGGGTAAGGTTGTGATCGTTCGTGGGATTCGCCACCGGGTGTACGGTGAAGTGAATCGAAGGATTCATTGTATATAGGGGATAGATCGCCAGGAACCCACTATACTGTTCGTGGAACAAAATTCTATTCTAAAGACAGCGTGTAACGTGCCTCGAATCTACTATTTCTTGTCTTTAATTTTATATTTTTCAATTTGTATTCTTTAGAAATTTCACCAACAGTTCCAAGTTCAGTTTCCTTTCGTTCTGTTTGTTAAGTTCCAAAATCCATCTACATGGTTCACTTTGTAATAAGTGACACCATAGCGTGTTAAAGTAAAAGTTTTCAACCAACCTTGACATAAGGTTTTCTATCAGAAAAAAAGAAAAAAAAGGAAAAAAAATAAGTATATTTGTTATTTGTTAGTATAATTAATAAATAGATGACAGAATTTGATTTAATTAATGAGATTATATTTATAACAAAAAATATTAAATATAAATAAATTTTATCCTAATATAAATAAATAAATACTTAATTGAGACATAAATTTATTAATCACTCATACTAATATTCTATTACATATGAATATTAGAAATAAAATTATTTTTTAATATATATTATTTTTGTTATATAAGCATGCAATATATATGTATTTCAGCTTTTCAACATTTTTTCAAAGTTTATTTGTAATACTGCGAATAAAGTTGATAGAGATACTAAAACATAGATTGCATGACTTATCTAACAATAATAAAATATATTAAAAATAGTACATTTTTAGAAAAAAGAAAAAAAGATAACTAGATATGAATACACATTTTCAGATGTATACGTTGTTTTCTTGTACCATAGTTATGGTCCTATTTGGATCGTTTCCTACAATGCAAGCATTAAACAAGAACTTTATTCGAGCCTCTTCTTTCGGTATAACGCTCATTGTAAATTCCACTAAAATGATATCAAATTTTCCATTTAAACTCTTGTTACGGTGCGGATTGAGGTTGCTGTGTGGGTTGAGGTTGCTGAACTTTTCGTTGCTGTTGCGGTTGATCATTTTCCATAATATTGTCTCTTCAAATTATATTGCTTCTAAATTTTGTAAGAAAGAAAAAATTGTGTTTCTTTTTCATAAATTATGACCTATTGATAGAAGTTTTTGGAGACAAAATAACCAAAAAAATCCATAAAAAGAATTATTATAATGAATAATTTGGTCATTTTTAGCAAAATGACTAAAATATCACTAAAACGGTCATAAATATGCCACTAAACTGGAAATATTTTGGTAAAAATACCCCCAAACGGTTAGACCCCAAAGGAAAAAATTTATTTTTTGGCTGAATCGGACTTAAACCGGACCGGTCCGGACCAGCCGAATTGGACCGGGACCGAACGACACTGGTAGCAGAACGGGCTGGACAGGACTTGCTGGTCGGATTCTTCAATCCAGTCTGAACCCGGATGGAGGGTTGATCGGTTCGGTTCGGACTGGTCCGTTGATCGGGTCTGAGCTAACCCAGACCGATGTTGACCGGACCGAATTTCGGACCGCCCCGGCCTATCTTGCACCTTGACTCTGAGAAGAAGAAAAGCATTCAGTCCAACTTTTAAACTTCACAAGTGACGGGGAACTTACATGCAATGATGCAAATAGAAAAGAATTGCAACATTTATGCAAAACTGCAAAAATGCAAAAAGAATAAAAAAATAAAACTCTTCCCAGAATATGTATGTACTCAACAACTTTTAGCCAAGCTTGACCTAATTAACAACAAACCCACCACCAAAGGAAAGACGGTGTGTGTGGGAAATAAATAGTACAACGAGTACTTTCCTGCGTTCTTGTGCTCCGCCCCGCTCTACGCTTCCCCAGGCCCCGGGCCAATCATCGTCCGACACGTAGCGGAATGTCCTGTCGCTGTCAGCGGTGATGTGACGGCTATAAATTCGGGCGCTTCCCGCCACTGTTCCTCGTGCCGGCACGTGCGAGCGCTCTCGTCCCTTCCTCTTCCCTTCTCTCCTCTTTCCTCTTCCCTATCTCAATTTAGCATCTCAGCCCATGGAGGATTTGTACAGCATCCTCGCCCCTGTCGGATCCGGGTCGGATCTTACGGATCTGGTCAAGGCCCAGATCGCCGCGCACCCGCGCTACCCGTCCCTCGTCTCCGCCTACATCGAGTGCAGGAAAGTGAGTAACCACCACTTCAAATTATGTACTATATGAACAAATTTCACGGGCTTTCGGTTGATCTCTCCAGGTGGGAGCTCCTCCGGAGACGGTTGAGGTGCTGGAGGAGCTCGCGAAGGAGAGGAAGCCGAGCAAAGACGACGGGTTCGTCAGCGGCATCGGCGCGGACCCGGAGCTCGACGAGTTCATGGAGTGCTACTGCCGCGTCCTCGAGGCGTACAGAGAGGAGCTCTCGAGGCCTCTCAACGAGGCCGCGGCGTTCCTGAGCAGCATCGAGACGCAGCTACGTAGCCTCTGCAACGACGACAACAACAACAACAACAACAACAACTCACGGCTCTCCGGTAAAAATGAAATAAAATAATAATATTTTTTTGTTTTGATTCTATTGCTCCTTATTTTTTTTTTTTGGAGAGGAAGGGTTTGCTATTCTTGGCAGTAGGCCATGCTAGCCAACGCGAGAGATGCCTCTCCAAAATTTGGAAAGAGAGGAACAGATTCCTCTCCTCCTTCCCTCCCTCCCTCACCCATGGCAGTCTCTCTTGTCTTGTTTTTGTGGTGTGTTGCTTGGTGTTTGTGAACGCTTGGTTGGTCAAGTCCCATCACAGCTGGGTTGGCATGGGCTATTATTTTGTTATGATTTGATGTTTTTTACTTTGGGGTGAATTGTTTGGCAATGATATTATTTATATTTATGGGGGTTGGTTGAAGCTATTTATGATAGTTTATGGGTAGATTAGGGTCTTAATTAAGAGCGAGGTTTAGCTAGGTTTTTTTTTCTTTGATCTTGACTTAAGTATCATACATAATTTGTGGAAAGAATTTGGGTTCAGTTCAAGAAGGGGTTTAGGAAAGTACTTTGAACTAATTGTGGCTTGAACTATTCTTGGTACTTCTTTGCCACATGACGTAGTTATTAACTCAGTTTTCAAAACCATGGTCTTCATGGAGCTAAGAGTTTATAGTTTCTGTAGTTGTGTTGACTATTTGCTCAATGTTTTGGTGAGGAATTTACTTCAATGCATAATTTAGCATCATATTTTGGTAGTATCTGCCTTCTAATTTTACGTAATTGAAACTTGCCTATTTCACTGACTTCATGCTGGCCTTTTCTTATACATTTTATGTAAATTTGTCATTTCTTGTGCTGGAATTTCGCTTCATTTGCTACTTGTTTACTTGTGAATTGTTCATCTATTGATAATTTCGTTTATATTCTGTTTCATTTGCTAAGAACTTTCGCCCAACCTCAGATGCTTCTTTGCAGAAATGACACTCATATTGCCTTTGTTTTCTTTTATCCAAAGCTTCATTGAAAGATCAGAGGTTTATGAGCATAACTAAACAATTCTAATCGAAAAGAAATATGACAAGCTAAAATACACTAATTAAATCGTTTCCTGACAATCAATACAGTGGAGCAATTGGTGTTAAATTGGGAGAAACGAGGGAAGATATTGGTCAATTATAAACTATTCAACGGGAGAGGGGAAGGTACAAGAAAGAACTTGAGCTTGAGGGGGGGGGGGGTACTTTTAATATGAAAATGCAGACAAAAACAAATACAATAGAAATGTAGTTTCATCGCTATAGGACGGATAGCTTGGCGATCAATAAATTGCTTTATAAGTATTAGATACATGATTTGAGTCCTCAAATTACCATTGTTGTGCCATTTTTAAAATTGCATATATTATAATTTATTTTATCACCAAAATCTAGAGGGAACTCTTGGCCCTTAATAGATCCGCCCCTGCAAGCAAGTCAGTCCAGTTGAAAGATAAAAGTGTCTCGTGCTACATGGCTACACCAATGCGGTTATAGGTAGCAACGGACCACCCAAATTTTGGTGTCGGAGTTGAATTAATAGTTACCACGATTATCACCAGAAAAACATCAAAGAAAGAGGAATCCCTAATACAAGTTGATAGGGAACAAGTTGGGATTTTTGTTATCTTTTAGATTTTTTCAGTTTGTTTCTTAGAATAAATCTAAATAAGAAGTTTTTATCTCTTGAGTTGGTTTTGATATGTTAGTTATTTGATTTATCTTATGGATATGTGTTTATTGATTTATTTTATCTTCTTTCGATTGTTCTGTAGTTTATAAATAGTCTGCAAGTTCATATGTTATGTACTGAAGTGTTGGAGTGGGTGGGGTTCCCAACATATGTGGAAAATACCCCGGAGTAGGATTAAGTATTTCTACATATAATAGGAATATCTCAATTTATTTGTATTAGATATTCCTTAATATAATAGGAATTTCTCAATGGATTTGGATTGGATATTTGTACATATAATAGGAATATGTTAATGGATTTGGATTTGGATTTGGATTGGATATTCCTATCTATAATAGGAATGCTAGTTGTGGGTTTGAGGTTATATATAGGTATCTCCTGGCCCTAAAATCTCTCTCTAAAAAAATATAGCAATAAGGAGAGAAAAAGAGGCAAGAGTGCCATTGCAACATTGGAAAGAAGAAAGAAGGATTGGAGGCTGTTTCGAAGAAACAGATCAGTTTCGGGTATTTCTCGTTGTCTTTCTTCTTCGTGGTTATAATCTATTTTCTGTTCCAAAAGAGTTGTGGTGATCTGTTTGGATCGGTGAGAAGTTTGTAAGGAGTCGGTGTATTTCTTATTCCATTAGTGGAGGCTTTTCAGGGTTGGACTTCCATCGTCCCGTGGTTTTTTCCGCAAGGGTTTTCCACGTCAAAAATTTCTGTCTGCGATTTGTGTTTGGTGTTTTTGGTTTGTGCGTTTTGCTCGGTTCTCTCGCAGGTATTTTCTGGTTTGGGAACGGTTTTCGCACTTTCGTTCCCAACAAAGTGGTATCAGAGCAAGGTTCTGGAATTTCAGAAGGATGTCAGGAGTTGACAGGCAAACCAGAGAGGAGAGATGGATGCGAAGCCGGTGCGCATGGTAAACCTGAACGGTACCAACTATCATTACGGGATGAGCAAGATGAATGATCTGCTATTTGTCAAGAAGCTGCATCTGACGATATTTTCTTCTGAGAGGTCCAGTAACAAATCCGAAGATGACTGAAATTTCGAGCATATATAGGTGTGCGGGTACATCAGGCAGTTCGTTGACGAGAACGTGTACAACCACGTTGCCAGTATTGAGCACGCGAGGACATTGTGGGATAAGCTGAAATCTTTGTATGCGAAGAAGACCAGAGTAAATAAATTGTTCATGATCCGGATGATGATGGGTCTGCGGTACAAAGATGTGGCGTATATTACGGATCACTTGAGTGAGTTCCAGGACGTGGTTGACCAGCTATCCTCGATCTGAGTCAAGTTCGACGACGAGGTTGAGGGATTATGCCTGCTGTGTACATTGCCAGACTCGTGGGAGACCGTACGAGTGTTTATGATCGCTTCTGCTCCGGAAGGCGTGGTTAGTCTGGAGTTTTCCAAGAGCGGAGTACTGAATGAAGAGATGCGGAGACGTTCTCAGGGCACTTCATCCACATCCTACTCAGAGGCGCTTGTTTCAGAGAGCCGTTAAAGGAGTAAAAGCAGGGGTCTAGGCGGTGGCAGAGACAAAAGCAGAAGAAGGTCCAAGGGCCGGTACGAGGACTCTGAGTGTTACCATTGTGGCAAGAAGGGTCACATTAAGCGGAACTGTTTCGCTTGGAAGAAAGAGGAAGGACGACAAGGGAAAGCAAAGTGAGAACACTACAGCGGCGGCCTCGACACATGGAGGCGACGTGATCATTGTAGGTGATGAGGTAGTTATGAACATCGCCTGTGATGACAACTCCTGGCTGGTGGACTCAGGTGCTTCAGCGCACATATCTCACAACATGGCACTATTTGCTACATACACAACAGACGACTGTGGAGTGTTGAAGATGGGCAATGGAGATGTGTCGAAGGCGGTTGCCATTGGAGATGTGCATTTGAGGACAAAAAACATGTGCAATTCTTGTTCTCAAAGATGTTCAACATGTCCCTGATATCCGTTTCAATCTGTGTGTCGGTTGAAAGGTTGGATGACGAGGGTTTCTTCAGTCTCTTCGGGAACAATCAATCGAAGCTTTCCAAAGGTTCGATGGTGATTGTCAGAGGAAGCAAGAGGTCCGGGCTCTACTATATGGAAGGGAGCGCACATGGGGCACATGAGGTTAACATAGTTACTGATGCGTCTACTGAGTTGTGGCACAGGCGGCTCAGCCATATCATCGAGAAGGGGATGAGCTACTTGGTGAACATGAAGGTGATTCCAGGGCTAAAGTCTACAAAGTTGGAGAAGTGCACGCACTATTTGGCGGAAAAGTAAAATATAATATCTTTCCAAAGTCACCAAAGTTCAAGGAATCCGGCGTTGCTCGAGTTGATTCACTCGGATGTCTGCGGTCCTATGAAGGTAAAATTCATTGGTGGTGCTTATTTTGTAACATTTATTGATGACTGTTTCAGGAAGGTTTGGGTCTATACCTTAAAGACCAAGGATCATGTGTTGCCCACTTTCAAGGAGTTTCAGGCCTCTGTTGAAAGGGAGACGGGCAAGAAGCTGCTTTGTGTTAGGTCGGACAATGGCGGCGAGTATATCGATCCCTTTGATGCTTATTGCAGAGAGCCAGGGATACGACACCAGAATACTGCACCAAAGACATCGCAGCTTAACGGTGTAGCGGAGCGGATGAACATGACGCTAATGGAGAGGGTGAGGTGTTTGCTGTCAGAAACAAACTTTTTAGGCAGCTATTGGGGTGAGGCACTTTACACAGATGCTTATGTTATTAATTTATCTCCTAGTGCTCCTTTGCAGGTTGATGTGCCTGACAAAGTATGGTACGACAAAGAGCCGTCATACAATCACCTGCAAGTGTTCGGTTGTAAGGCCTTCGTGCATGTACCGAAGGACGAGAGATCCAAACTTGAGCCAAAGATGATGCGGTGTCTTTGTCGGCTACGGTCGGGATGAGTTTGGCTATAGACTACGATCCAGTGGGAAGAAAGCTCTACAGAAGCAGGGACGTGGTATTCGTCCAGGATCAGACCATGACCAACACTCAAGATTCCGAGATGCTTTCTGAGGCTGAGGAATTGCCTGAGTTAGAGTCATTTCGCTTCGAGCAGTTTTCAGAGGACATCGCAGAGGATCCAGTTATGGGGGAGCCAGTACATGAAGTTGCTTCCAACCTTGATCATCAGCCTGCTGATGGTGGTCAGGGTGACCCTCAGGAGGATGAGCATGCCGAGGAGGCAGTTCCTGATGGGGAGGAGACTGTAGATACACAGCCAGCACCAGTTGTTTCGTTGAGGAGGAGCGATAGAAGCGTCGACCATCTACGAGATACTCACCGGGTGAGTATGTGCTACTGACTCACGGGGGAGAACACGAAAGTTTCACAGAGGCTATGGAAGACGAACACAAGCAGGAGTGGATGGAGGCCATGCTGGAGGAGATGAGTTCCTTGGAGGCAAACTCTACCTATGATCTGGTGCGGTTGCCAAAGGGCAAGAAGGCTTTGAAGAATCGATGGGTGTTCAGAGTGAAGCAGATAAATGATGCTACTCGTCCTCGATACAAAGCGAGGCTGGTAGTTAAAGGCTACGGTCAGCAGAAAGGCGTAGATTATGATGAGATCTTTTCACCAGTCGTCAAGCAGTCGTCTATACGGGTGGTGCTAGCATTGGCAGCCAATTTCGACTTGGAGGTCGAGCAAATGGACGTGGAGACGGTATTCCTCCACGGTGATCTCGAGGAGTTGTACATGGACCAGCCAGAGGGATTCTGTGAGAAGGGCAAGTCACATTTGGTCTGCCGATTGAGAAAAATCTTGTATGATTTGAAACAGGCTCCAAGGCAGTGGTACAAGAAGTTCGAGTCGTTTATGGGGGAGCATGGCTATGAACGGACGACGTCGGATCATTGTGTTTTTTGAGGTACTTTGCCGAGGATGATTTTATCATTTTGTTGCTTTATGTTAATGACATGCTGTTGGTGGGTCGGAATGCCACCAGGATAGTAGAGTTGAAGCGCCAACTGGGCGCGACACTCTATGAAGGATTTGGGCACAACGAAGACTATTCTTGGGATGAAGATCAGCCGAGAGAGAGTCCAAGCTGCTACACTTGTCCCAAAAGAAGTACATTCACCGGGTACTTCAGCGTTTCGGGATTGACTGGTCGAAGAAAGTGAGTAACCCCCTTGCGGCTCACTTTAAGTTCACTGAGGAGTAGTGTCCATCTACCAAGGATGAGAAGGAAGATATGGAGCGAGTTCCATATGCCTCAGCCGTGGGGAGTCTTATGTATGCTATGGTATGTACGAGACCAGAAATTGCTCACACAGTCGGCACAATTAGCAGGTACACTTCCAATCCTGGAAGGGTACATTAAGTGGGGTCAAGTGGATTCTACGATATCTTCATGGTACTGCCGATTGGAGACTTTCATTTGGTGGTGATGAGCCGAAGCTGGTTAAATATACCGACGCTGATATGGCTGGAGATGTAGAGACGAGGCGATCGACTTCGGGCTATGTGATGATGTTTGCTGGTGGAGCAGTATCGTGGCAGTCGCGTTTACAGAAGTGTGTTGTCTTGTCGACGACAAAGGCAGAATACATTGCGGCGACGGAGATTTGCAAGGAGTTGCTGTGGATGAAGAAGTTGCAGAAAATTGGGCTAGAGTAGGAGCAATATCCTTTGCTTTGCGATAGTCCGAGTGCTATTTACCTTGTGAAGAACCAGACATTTCATAACCGGTCCAAGCACATTGATACCCGATATCATTGGATACGAGATGTGGTTGACAAGAAGGAAGCGACGATTGAGAATGTTCATACAGATGACAACGTAGCAGATATGTTCACAAAAGTTCTACCAATGGAAAAGTTTTGAGTACTGCAGGCGGATCGTCGGGATGACCCCCTCCACATAGTTGTGAATGAGAGATTTGTTGGAGTGGGTGGGGTTCCCAACCTATGTGGAAAATATCCCGGAGTAGGATTGAGTATTTCTACATATAATAGGAATACTTCAATTTATTTGGATTTGATATTCCTAAATATAATAGGAATATCTCAATGGATTTGGATTGGATATTCCCTACATATAATAGGAATATATCAATGGATTTGGATTGGATATTCTTATCTATAATAGGAATGCTAGTTGTGGGTTTGAGGCTATATATAGGTGTCTCATGTCCCTAAAATATGTATCTCTCTAAAAAAAATCATAGCAACAAGGAGAGAAAAGGAGGCAAGAGTACCATTGCAACATTGGAGAGGAGAAAGAAGGATTGGAGGCCGTTTCGAAGAAGGAGATCAGTTTCGGGTATTTCTCGTTGTCTTTCTTCTCCGTGGTTATAATCTATTTTCTGTTCCAAAAGAGTTGTGGTGATCCGTTTGGATCGGTGAGAAGCTTGTAAGGAGTCAGTGTATTTCTTATTCCATTAGTGGAGGCTTTTCAGGGTTGGACTCCGATCGTCCTGTGGTTTTTCCCGCAAGGATTTTCCACGTCAAAAATCTCTCTGTCTGCGATTTGTGTTTGGCGTTTTTGGTTTGTGCGTTTTGCTCGGTTCTCTCGCAAGTACTCTCTGGTTTGGGAAACGGTTTCCACACTTTCGTTCCCAACATAAAGTTTACTATTAATAAGAGTCCTATTTAATACTAGGAACCTTGGCTTATATAAAGCCTTAAGGCATGAATGTTTTATCTGGCCTATTTCAGGAGTGCATGTTAGTACATGCTCTAAATTGTTCATTCCTTAGTACAAAATTTAGTACTTCGGGATCAAAATGGCTTACCTATATTGTTTATCATTATTTACGAATTTTGTACTCCTAGAAATTGAAATTTGTTTTAGGACTGCTCATTGACACAACAATTGCTAGATCTATTGCTTGTGATTTTCTAGGAGCTTAATCTTTAAAACATTACTGTTATACATCTTTATAAACTGTAAAGAGCATTGTTTTAAAAATGTCCACTGCATTTAGGCAACTAACAGAAATATTTTAATTATGCCACAGTATCTTTGGGTTGTTTTCCACGTGTACGTAATTTTGCTTCATGAAATGCAATATGTTGTTTCCATGATCCTAATTGTTACTTTCTGATTTTTTTTTTTTGCGTATTTAAGGGGTTAGAAGATTGGTAAATCAGGAAGAAATACTGACTTTATGATTTTTTTAATATAAATTAGGGAAATTTAATATATATTTATCCGATGTTCACTTTTCGGTAAATTACTTTAATAAAGGAGGGGTGATTGGGAAATCTGTCCATAAAGGAGGGTTGATGGTAAGCTTGATTGGTAGTACTGTGTAGATGGTTCTGAACAACTGCTGGTGGTAGAATTCTCTAATAAAGGAAGGGCTGCACCTGTTTGTTGGAGTGTCTATGGTCATAATGATTGTAGGAAGAGAGTTGGAACTCCGGCAGGAAATTATCCTTCTCTACAGACACTGGGAAATCTGTCCATAAAGGAGGGGTGATTGGGAAATCTGTCCATAGAGGGTTGATGGTAAGCTTGATTGGTACTACTGTGTAGATGGTTCTGAACAACTGCTGGTGGTAGAATTCTCTAATAAAGGAGGGCTCCACCTGTTTGTTGGAGTGTCTATGGTCATAATGATTGTAGGAAGAGAGTTGAACTCCGGCAGGAAATTATCCTTCTCTCTACAGACACTGGGAATACAATGCCTATGCGTCTAGTTGGGGGATCCAATGCCATGTTATATGCCCATGAGAAGCTAGGAGGAAGAGGTTTTCCTGATCCTATCCTCGCGGATTTCCAGAGATGCGTATTGGGATCCGGGTTTAGTTTTATGTCCAGAACAGGTCACCTATGGTCATGAATAATAGTGCAATGCAAAATTGCATTCTGTGCCAACTTGGTAGAGCCCTTCGTAACAACAAATGGCTGGAAATTTTCCCATCGGTTCATGCGGAGTGGCTGAGCGCTGCTACAAGTGATCATAACCCGATCCTTGTCCGGTTATCCGAAGTAAGCCCACCCCGTCGTCGACCATTCCGGTTCTGTAACTCGTGGACAGAGATGGGGGTTATAAAGAGGCTATGAGGATTGCAGGCTCCAATGGTGGGTAAAGCCCAGTACTGCCTGGTACAATGGCTCAAGGAGGTTTAGCAAGAACTAAGAAGTTGGAACATATCCCGACGTCACCTGACCCTCACCCTGTCTTCTAATCCTTGAGAAACAGCTCCAGGATGTTCTAGAGCACAATTTCTGATGAGGCCTAGTAATGATGAACTAGCTAAAGCCAAGAAGCTAGCCTGCAAGATCAGGTTTGAAAAGTAAGATCTCAAGAGGAGCTTCAATTGCTACAAAGACCCAAATGTTTATGGTTAAAGAATGGGGATCGCTACTCCAAATTCTTCTAAGCAACCATCCGGGCTCGGCATCGTAGAAACAGTAACAACGGTCTCCTGGACGTAGAGGGTAAGGTGGTGACAGCAGATGATGATATTCAGGCTACACTGACCTATATAACCAGTCAGGATACACTACCAAGTTCACTCATATCATTTGTAAAAGGATAGTCATTAAGGAAACCACATGGATTCTCCGTTAGCAATCGTGGTCTTCGACAAGGGGCCCTTTGTCACTCTATTCTTGTGTAACATCTCCTTTATTCTCTGTTCTTGTGAAGGGACATCCACATGGATTCTTCGTTAGCAATCGTGGTCTTCGACAAGGGGACCCTTTGTCACCCTATTTATTCACCATTGTGATAAGAGTATTTCCTTGATGGATCTGGCGACACACAAAGAAGACTCACACCTCTGTATAAGCGAACGTCTCCGATTATGTCATATTTACGCAGATGACTTGCTTGTCTTTATTGAGCCTTCTCACTTCTCATAAAAGTATCGGAGATGACTTGCTTGTCCTTATTGAGCCTTCTCATAAAAGTATCAGGACTCTGGTGGATATAATGGCTGAGTTTGGGAACTTGACTCGAAAAAGACAAAAGTAAGATCTACTTCAATAGAAGCTGCCCGAATCGAAAGTATGGTCATCACTGCTTAACATCAGGATTAGACAATTGCATGTCTGATACTTAGGGTTGCCTTTTATTGGTAAATTACACAGGATGTTGACTGCAAGGGCTTAGTCGACTATGTGCAATCCAGGTTGGAGGGCGGGCAAGCTCAAATATTATCATTTGGTGGCAGATTGGAGCTTGTTCGAGCAGTTATAACTACTATAGTGGCTCCAATCATTTCTTATTCCGACTAACACTATAGAGAAAGTAGAGAAATATTGTGCCAAAGTTTGTATGGCGAGGTGGCATTCATGCAATAATCGGAGGGTTGTGTTGGACTCGTCAAGAAGAGTAGTAGGAATGTGGGGTCTGCGTGTAATACAGGAAAATCTTTGAGGGCGGAGTGGACAAGGAGTCCTTATCTAGCTAGGAGTAAGTTTTGGGTTCATTATATAGACAATCACTTTTCGGTCACGTTCAAGACCATACTCGATCAGTAAACAAGAATAAAGCTAAGTCAAACTATATGCAATGGTGGGGACACCATGCTCTAGTTTGATCCTTGGCTTGATCACTAGAGTATTATGGATCGACTAGGATGTCCGGGCTATGAACTGATAGTCAACAATGAGACTTTAAGCAGAGTTTACTACATAATGAGAGATGTCACACAGTTGCTCAACAGGTCGACCATTTATATGCTGATGAGATTGTTTTTATTGCCATAGATGATAGCGGCAATAATGACCATCAGTGATGGGATGGTTCCCTATCGGATAATTTCTCTTTCAGAGTAGCATTCGACCGGGTTCAGTAACGATTCTCTCCAACTCAATGGGATGACATCATTTGGACTAAGGGGTTAGCAATTAAAATGAAACTGTATATACAAAATATGTCTGCTACCAAAGATTGACTAGCCTGATTCGATGTTCAAGTCGAAGACACCTATGTTACCTGGACTCGAGTACGGGTGTCGGGTACGGGTGCATTATCCAAGAGTCGGATCCTTCAAACTCATAATTTAAGGGCACACAGATTCGGCTAAAAATGATTCGAATTTTGGATACGAGTACGAAGATATGACTAAGATTTCATAAAAAAAATGACCTGTAATTATAAACTAGTAGTAAACTTTACTGAACTAGTTGAATAAGTCTCTAAGTGACCGTCCCTTCAGCTCCCCTACTACTTTATTACCAGTCTATCATATTAAATAAACTATCTACTTCACTACCACATTAAACTAAACTATCAATTTTACTACCAGTCTTCTGATTGTTACCATAAATGATCTGATTGTCATCATGGAGGATCGGATACGGATTCCATATCCATATCCTATCGGGTTGATACGGGTACTTATCTCTTAAAGTGGAGAGTCTGGGTAACATAGGAAGACACGAGATGTGTTCTGTGTCAGAACGACAATGAATATGGTGACCATTTATTCTTTGAATGTCTGATGACTTTGGATATTTGGGCGTCTTATTGCTTCCATATAGGGTTATCCAAAATAGTAGATGAATTATAGATATCTTAGGAGAGATTCATCAACTCTGATCTTAGTCATCTAAGCTATAAAGGCTAGAGTTTGATTGTTATTATCAGTTTGACATGTACGGAGAGAACGTAACCGACATATCTTTGAAGGAGTTTGCACAACTATAGTGAAAATTTTATATAATATTGCAAATGATGTTTGTATTTTATCTCCTAGTTAATCATGTTTCATTCATGGGATGACATACATGTAACAATTTTTCTCATATATAATAACTTTTTCTTATATATATATATATATATATATATATATATATATATATATATATGGGCAGATCAAGATATCCGACTCCGGAGCCCCGCCGAAGCCCTACCCCCCTGCACCATCTGATCGGGGGGCTCGCGAGATCCGACGGTCGGGAGCAACGGGGCTCCCGCGGAGCTCCGAGAGCGGGGCTCCAGATCCGCTCCATATATATAATTGGTCGTTGGTAATTAATCTCTTCCACTCCTCCACTGGGACTTGAATACTCGACCACCCGGACCGCATGTCTCTCTACTAACCACTAGGCTACAGAGTCATTGGCTCTCTCTCACACACACACACACACACATATATATATATATATATATATATTTGAGATGATAGGTAGTAAGGAGAAAGTCAGTAGCATAATCACGATGACTACCTTTAACGTGACATACAATCAGATAGGGCAAATGTATTTAGAGATCTTGAACATTTCTATTGACACGACTGTCATGTATTGTAATGTCCCGCCATCTGGTGAGTTGGACTGGTTTGTTGGCTCGAAGTACATAGTTGAACTTGCATTCATGCGAAGGAATCATTCAGAGATCTCTATGATCGGAACCAGAAATACAGTTCATAAAATGGTGAGTGAGTTTGATCTTGTTTTGCTTTACCTTCTTACTTAAATAAAAAGAACTCTTTTTGGTTTTTGTTGTTATATTCCATAAGATTGTTAATGCTAAGTAAAAAAATCAAGATAAAATAGAGTAATTTTTTTGTTGCTAACTTGATGTATATAAATATGGAATATTGTACCATTGTTATAATGAAATATAATTGTGGAAAAATGGTTTACGACTGTTGAGTAGACAAGTGTGGAAATCATTAGATTGTGAAGTAGTATGGGTGTGGTTTGTTACTGTTGAGAGTATTAGTGGGTGTTTAGTCACATATCTAGTAGAATAGTAGAGAGATGTGTTAGCCTCTCCTATATATATGTAGTTCCACCCATCAATAAAATTAAGTCAAGTATTAAACCAAGTTTCTATTTTGTATCAGAGCCAAAAAATATCACCCTTCTCCAAACTCTAACCCTAACCCTCTCACTGCCGCCACCCTCCATTCTTTCCTCGCCCGTCCCGACGATCGCCTGGCCGCGCGTCGCAGGCCTGCCCCGCGGCGGCGGCGGCTGCTGCTGCCGCTGCGATCCCGGCGACCCACAACCCCGACGATATTCTCCAAACTCTTAATCCTAACCCTCTCACAGTCACCCCCTCCATTCTTTCCTCGTTCGTCCCGACGATCGCCTGGCCGCGCGTTGCAGCGACGCAGGCCTGCCCCACCGCCGCCGCGGCTGCTGCTGTTGCCGCTGCGATCCCGGCGACCCACGACCCCGACGATCTTCTTCTTCTTCTTCTCTCCTACAAGTTGTAACTCGGTTCTGTCCATATGCAACTGCGATTGCACGGAACGAGATTTAATTTTCTGATTATTGTTTTGTAGTAGTAAGTTGTAATCGGGATATTAATTATATAGTTGCTTGTTGGATCAAAGATAAATCAGTGAGGGAACTCTTCTGTGAACTCCTGATCTCGACCACCTGATCTCGACTACAACTGTCGGTTCCTCCTCGTCAGGCCATGCGACCTCTAGTTGAAGCTGTGCACGGGACGCAAGCAGTGACTCTTAGGGACACCGCTGCCACTGAAGGAGGAACAGTGGACGTGGAGAAGACGACGATCAAAGGTGGAGACAATCTAGATCTGCCATCGTCTTATTGATCTTGCTGATGGAAGAGGACAAGAAAAAGATGATGGAGACGATCTACGGCAAGCTGACGGCTCAAGAGATGAAGGCTTTGGTGGACGATCTCTTCTCAAGAGGCTGACTGAGACTAGCTCCCGTGGTGCACACGCAGATGTGGATCCTTCTCTATACAAAATGGAAAAGTTGGAGAAACTGAAGATAAAGTTGGAGGGTACTTCCAACTACTCGAAGTGGTCCCGTTAGACGATGCGGACTCTGAAGGCAAGAGACTTGGTGGACTATGTGAATGGCCAAACCAAGGTAACTGAAGATCACTCCTCACAGGAATTTGCTGTGTAGGAGATCGTCAATAATGTTGCTGGATGATTGACAACCTCATTGACCGACCAAGTGTCAGGTAACGTGGAAGCAATGGATGGTGCTGATGACATTTGGATGACGCTGAGAGATGTACTCAGGGTCGGACAACCCTATGAGGATTTTTCAACTACAAGATGAACTTGATAAGGTGGTCCAAGAAGAGCATACCATCTCTGAATATGCGGCTCTGCTGAACAAGTATTGGTCAGATCTTGACCACTATGACCCCATTGGCGTGGAAGATGAGCAAGTGGAGCAGACATTTGCGAAACATTATGAGAAGTTCATGGAGTATGTTTCGCAACAGAAGATGATGGATTTCCTGAAAGGGCTCAACCCAGCATTCGAGCAGAGGAGGAATATCCTACTTGCTCAACCTAGGCTGCCATCACTGGAGGAGGCCATAGCTGTTATGGCACAAGAAGAGGCACGACTGAAGCTGATGCCTAGCCTAGCACCACTAGCTCTCCGGGGAAAAATCAGCTTAACATATTTTAATCCAAATTCTTCCGGAGGGGGTGGGTGCTACAACTGTGGAGACCCTGGACACTTCATCAGATTTTGTACGAAATTCCTGAGAGGCCAGTCCAGCAGCCGCGGACGCTGCCGTGGAGGGCGTAGGGGTGGCAGAAGTAATCATTCCAGAGGATACAAGGCAAATTTGGCAGAAGAGGGAAGTGAGAGTCAGTCACCCGATATGACCCCTAGTGAGAGGGAAATACTAGAGATTTGGAGAAGCATGAATCTTGGAACCAGCGATAGTCGAGCCAACACCTTTGGGGCATCAACTCCAACCACCTCCGGAGGTAACATCATCCACTATGCCCATACAAGCACATGTATACCTGCTCATGCCCTGGCATCTATCCATATACCAGGTTGGATAATTAACTCTGGGGCATCCTGCCATGTCACGGGTGCCTATGATGAGTTCCAAGATTACACTTACCTGACGACGTCTGAAAGCATTATGGGTAAAGGCAGTTGAATGCACCCCTTCCATAACCCTTACTGATGTCTTGCATGCTCCATTTTTTTTCGTTAATCTATTGTCCATTAGTCACATTGTTCTTCAACTTAATTGTGTTGTTTCCTTTGACATTCCTAAGATGATTTTTAGGAAAAGGGAACGAGGAGACGGTTGGGAACTGGCACTTGGCATAACGGACTATGGTACTTGGACATGGGTGTGCTGGACGCAGCACTAGCGTCACTAGTGGAAAAAGCATAACTGGAGGAGCTGCGAAGAACGGTGGAAGCAGAATTATTACTTCAATATCAGCACATGGGATACTTTTCATTCAGTCTACTGAGTCGGATGTATCCATCTATGTATCAAAAGGCTAATAAACAAAAGTTGGTTTGTGATGCTTGTGAGCTTGAAAAACATACCAGAAACTCTTATGTGAGTTCTGAAAATAGAAGTTTAGTTGTTTTTAATATGATACACTTTGATGTGAGAACCTTGTCCTACAACTGGAGTTAATAATTTTAAATGGTTTGTCACCTTTATTGACTGCTACACTCGTGTCAGCTGGGTATTCCTAATTAAGAGTAAGAGATGTCTTTGCATACTTTCAAGATTTTTATCGCAGGGTTACAACACAGTACAGTGCTAAAGTGAAGACTTTGAGATCTGACAATGGAACAGAATGTACCAACAAGGCTATTGAAGAGTACTTATCAGTCCATGAGATACATCGGACTTTGCGTGCCTATACACCGGCACAGAATGGCGTGGCAGAGCGGAAGAACATGCACCTGTTGGAAGTAGCACGGTCAATGATGTTTTCAATGAATGTTCCAAAACACTTGTGGGGGCATGCCGTGTCGACGACTGCATATCTCATCAATATGATGCCCTCTCTGGTGTTGGGATGGAAGACACTGTTTGAGATGCTTACAGGAGAGAATAAGTACATTGTTCTCCCAAAGGTATTTGGATGTGTATGTTTTGTGAAAGATAACAGACCTACGGTGGAAAAGTTGGACCCTCGGGCAGTGAAGTGCATCTTTGTTGGCTATTCAGGGACTCATAAGAGATACTCTTGTTGGAGTCCGGTGGAGCGAAGGCTCTTTGTAAACATAGATGTTACATTCAGAGAGATGGAACCATACTACCACACTGGTTCAGGTGAAGGCTCCGCATTTGGTGACACACCTAACACATGAGGTGTTAGGAGTGAGGGGGAGATAGGCCCAAGTGTGATTGTCGGTTCAGTTCCATGTCCAATGATGGAAGCTGGTCCAAGGGAACAAGAAGGAGATAGCGAGGGTGAGGAAAGCGATGGTGATGCACATAATCAGGAGGAAGAAAGTGGTGACAATCATGAGAAAGAAAGTGATGCTCCAGTGCAAGGGGAGGAACAGACTACAGAACAATCTACAGAGCTCCAAGTCTACAGAAGAAGAAAGCAGCAGTCCACTATTGTGCCTATTACTGTGCCTATTGCTCCTACTGTGCCATGTCCCTCGCCTAACCCTGCCCCAACTTTTGAAGATGCACCTCCCGCACCGAATTCCTCTGATTCGGATGCGGATCCCTTTGATTCGGATGGTATGATCTCTTCACGACTT
The DNA here is from genome assembly GCA_036927795.1 of Iris macrosiphon. Classification (NCBI taxonomy): domain Eukaryota; kingdom Viridiplantae; phylum Streptophyta; class Magnoliopsida; order Asparagales; family Iridaceae; genus Iris; species Iris macrosiphon. The sequence continues at coordinate 14,879,721 of JAYESA010000010.1, read as the reverse complement.
CCTTGTATTTCCTTACGGAGTTCTTTTTGCAGTAATGCAGAAAAAGCCCCTAATCGATATGGTTATGAACATGACATTGCCAATTTCTTACCCTACTCTAATATTTTTTCTACCTATCGAGCATTCATTGTATTGTTAGATACCACATATTTGCCTAAGTGTTGGCAGGATGCGAAGGAAGATCCAAGGTGGAGAGCTGCAATGTTGGAGGAACTTGGGACACTCGAAAGGAATGGGACATGAGAGCTTGTTCCGTTGCCTAAAGGAAAGAGAGCAGTTGGATGCAATTGTGTCTTCACAGTAGACGCTAGAAGGAAATGTGAAGCGGTACAAGTCAAGGTTGGTTGCAAAGGATTCATTCAATCCTATGTCATCGACTATGATGAGACATTTGCTCCAGTGGCAAAGGTGAGCATTGTGAGAACCCTGGTCTCTCTTGCAGCAAACCATGGGTGACAGCTGTATCAATTGGATGTAAAGAACGATTTTTTTTATGGGGACCTACAAGAGGAAGTATACATGGAAACCCCTCTTGGGTTTTGCATGAAGCAGTCGACGGAAAATGAGTGCAAGCTAAAGAAATCACTGTATGGGTTCAAGAAATCTCTTCGAGCCTGGTAATCAGGAAGGCTGTCACAGGCATGGGGTACCACCAGACCAATGCAGATCACACGTTTTTTTTGAATGCAAGAGGCAGCATCACCATACTTGCAGTGTATGTGGATGATATAGTGATCACAGGTGATAATGAGGAGGAGATCACCCAGCTGAAGTCAAAATTCGTCAAGGAGTTTGAAGTGATGGACTTAGGAATGATGTATTTTTTCGGGATCGAGGTGGCTCGAGGAAGAGATGGGATTGTCCTCTCTCAGAGGAAGTATGTATTAGACCTTCTCACATAAACTGGTATGCTGGGATGTTGATCGTCAGTCACTCCAATCGATCAGAAAGATAAGTTGGGTGTAGAGGTAGGAGAGACTGTTGATCGTGAGAGATATCAGAGATTTGTAGGCAAATTGATTTATCTAGGCCACACGCCCTGATAACTCATTTGTTGTGAGTGTAGTGAGTCGCTACATACATGATCAAGGAAGGGTCACATGGATGCAATTTTTCGTATCCTGAGATATCTGAAGGGGACTCACGGAAGAGGGCTATGGTTCAAGAAAAATGGACACCTGGGTGTTGAGGGTTACTGCGATGCAGATTGGGCAAGCTGCATGGACGATAGAAGGTCTACCTCAGGGTACTGTATCTTTGTGGAGGGTAACCTAATCTCATGGAGAAGCAAGAAACAGTCTATGGTATGTGGTAGCACGATCGACTGCTGAAGCAGAGAGCAGAGTATAAAGCTATGGCTCTGGGAGTGTCAGAGTTGCCGTGAGTAAGAGTACTGCTAGTTGTTGTGGGTAAGAGTACTGCTGACGGAGTTGAAGCTGGATCGGGGAACACCGTTGTGTCTTCTGAGTGACAGTCAAGCTGCAATAAGTATAACTAACAATCCAGTCCAGCATGACAGAACTAAGCACATCGAGATCGATCGGTTCTTCATTAAAGAGAAGCTAGAAAAATGGATATTAAAGCTCGATCTTGTTCGTTCAGAAGAATAAGTTGTAGATTGTATGACTAAGGGTCTTAATTCATCGAGTCTTTCTAAACTATGTGACAAGATGGGGATAATTGATATCTATCGCCCATCTTGAGGGGGAGTGTTTAGAGTATTAGTGGGTGCTTAGTCCCATATCTAGTAGAATAGTAGAGAGATGGGTTAGCCTCTCATATATATATGTAGCCCCACCCATCAATAAAATTAAGCCAAGTATTAAACCAAGTTTCTATTGGTACCATGTAATTGTCATATTGATTTGGGACCAATGGGTCACCAATCAGAATAAAATTGAATAAAAATTTGGATATCACGAGAATGAAATGTTATAAAAATAGAGAATTGCATTGTTTTAGTCTATAACTGATTTTATCTTAAGTGTAATAATTGCTCTTATATCTAGTTGCACGATGGCATTGGTTGAAATAAATTCTAGTTTAACAGATGGATGTTTTCGAGTTATATATATTTGATGGGATTGAGGTGTATCGAAAATCGACAGACGTTGACTCGTGGATATTGTTGTTGGATAAACGATGATTGTGTAACAAAATGAATCATTGAATTATATTGTCTATTGTTGGATTCTAGTTATATAGACTATAGATAGATTAAATAGTAGTATTGGAGTTTCCTATCAATTGGTTAGATAGTCCTAAGAATGACATGAATGAATATTAGTTAAACTCGGCTTAGCGAAAGTTGGAATTTCTTGTGATTAGTATAATAGATTCGAAGCGGAGAAGTTGATTATGAGAAATTTTGAGTGGATCTATAATTTGGATGGAATAAATTTGTAAGGTTGAAACAATTAGTGATTTAGAGAATGGCCTTGACATGTTGCTTGTTTTTAGTTGATTTTGACTATACGAATGAATTGGACACAGAGAATTTTAGTACATATTAGATTGGTATTTAGGAGTAAGTTGTGATTGATGGATTTCAGATTTTTTTTTTGAAATTTATGATTTAGGACGGGTGATTAAGATTTACAACTTGTGATTTCGTTTAATTTATCGTATGGATTTAAGATTTGGATTATAAGAGTTATTTAGATTTTGATTTCATTGATTATGATTTAGCTGGGAATAATTATTGGGCTTAGTTATCCTAGGAAACGATTTTGCTAGATAGACTTGGCCCTTGGATTTTTTATCATGCTTATGTTAGCGGGCCGGTTTATATGTTAATTCATTAGTCGTTTTAAGTTATAACAATTTTTTTTTCCCAAATTTGGGTTAGAGTTTCTTAGATTTGTTGGGTAAGGTTGGCTTTAGGATATGAAATGGGTACAATGTTTTCTAGTTGTCCGTTGGAGATTAGTTATCATGATGTTTAAGTGCGACTTATGAATTACATAGCCTTAATGGTTAGGTAGATGTTTCATGTTGAGTGTTAGGTTTAGATAGGATGACATTAGAATGTGTTTGCCTAGGTAAATTGCGATAAGAATAAAGATGATATATCGAATGTTGGGAGGTAAGCGTATGAAGTGATTTGGTTCTTGAAATTTTTGCTTGATTGTTTGTGGTTGGAATAACAGATTTTATTTGAATTTAGTTGGCTTGATTACTTATTATTGGATTGTCTTTAGGGGATATTATACTCAAGTGGAGGTGATGATAAAATTTTGATGACAAATTGGTTTGTGATTCATAATTGTGCGCTTATAAAAGTAATTAAAGTAGTATGATCCTTGGATTAAATTTAGTTTGGTACTAAATTATTCTCCCGTGGGGTGCATAAGTTGGAATACTTGGGTTAACAATCAAATCTCAGCTTTTAGATCGTATCATCGTAAGGATTGGTTGACAGGATTGGGTTTTGGCTCATGATAAAGATCAAGTTTTGATTGTTCTAGATTTCCTATTATTAGACTAAAGCTAAAGAGAGAGATGGATATACTTTTATTATATGTTGACATACTAGCTATGAATTATGTTGACCTCTAATGGATGTAGATTTTGTATTTTGACTAAAATTTTAGAGATTGTTGATGATATATTTTAAGTAGATCAGTCTTTTGGATGAATATAAGATCTTTTGGTGTTGGTGCAAATTTTATCAGTAAAAGAAAATTGACATTCGTTGATTGAATCATTAAATAGTTGGAACTAATTTTAATTGTGGACGTATTCTCTAGAATTTGAAGCGAAACTGAAATTGGACGATGTTAACAGAGATTGAGATAATATTTAGAGGAGAGTACGATTGGGTATGCAAAGTAGGTAATTTATATTTGGTTAGTTATTGTCTTGAATTAATTAATTCTTGGAAGATGGAATTTGGATTGATTCAATATTTTTTTTTTGAGATTGTGAGATTCTTCTACAAATGAGTATTAATGTATAATTGTGATTGAGACTTTGATACGGTTAGGTTTTACAATTTGGTTGATAGTTGAATTTGATCTCTTAAGGACGGTTTAGATCATTTAGGGTGCAATACTTAGAATTTTAATGGAGATATCTGTTTGTTTTGGCCTTAAGTGTATTGATATTTGTTGGATAAGTATAGATTGTGTGATAAGTTGCTTGAAATGTTTATAAGAATTTGAGATGAATTGATTAATATTGATCAATAATTGGCAATATGAATAATTCTATGGAAATTGGATCTAAGTTGGTTTTGGCTATGTTTCTTTTGATTTAGAATAGAGCAAGTATTATACTTGGGTAGGTTTGTTGTAGTCTAGACTTGTTCCCTGATGCTTGTGTCTACAACTTATGTTTGCTAGTGGTATCTTGTCTAGTGAGTTTTAGAAGTATAAGTTTATACGAGACATGATATTGATGGAGGCAAAGAATGTTGGTGAAGTCTTTGAAATGGTTGGATCTAATTTGGTGGTATAAGATATTCGATGAATTTTGGCTTAGGGGTGAGTAGGTTTGTATTTATTGAGAATGGAAAGTTGTGCTGGAGTCACCTATAAATTTATGTGAAACAATCAAGTTGAGCAAGAAGGAATATAGATGCCTTGTGAAGTACATTGAGTTTACATGTTCGAGTATTTTGGTACGATTATTTATTGAAAGTGTAGGCATAGGCATAAGGGAGAGTTGCTACATGTGTATATTGTTGTGTGTTGAAGGATTTGCTCAAGTGTTGCAGATAAATATATGGTGTTTCATAATTGTTTTGGGTCTTGATCTTCGTGTTTTGGCGGTTATTCAGGTGAGAAATCGACATGGGTGTTTGAAATCAAAATTGAGTACGGAGTTTTCTTTATTGGTCAATTGATATAGACGGGGAATATATTCTTTTAAGTTTTGAGGACAATTTTTTCTAAGTTGTGTATTATATAATGTTCCGCTATATACGGTGCATTGGGCTAGTTTGTTGGCTTGAAGGACATAGTTGGACTTGGATTCATACGGAGGAATCATTCAGAAATCTTGAAATCTTAATAATTGGGACAAAGATAGTAAAATGGTGAGTGATTTAGATTTAACTTTAATAAAAAGAACTCTTTTTATTCTTTGTTCTTTATTCTATAAGATTGTTAATTCTAAGTAAAAGAATCAAGATAAAAAAATTAATCTTTTTGTTGTTGGTAAATTAGAATGTATTAGAGGGTTTTATGTAAGATGGAGGATTGTAAGGTTATATATATATATATATATATATATATATATATATATATACGCACACACACACAAGAGATTATTAAAAAGAAAGAACTATAAAATATTCTACATGGTATTAGAGCACACACCCTAGCCGCCACCACCGCTGTCGCGTCATCACCGCCGCCGCACCGCTCGTCCACCATCACCGTCGCCGCCGCACTGCTCGCCCACCACCACCGTCGTCGTCGCCGCCACCACACTTACGCCACCACCGCGAAGCCGTGACTCTTGCGGAGCCCGCATGAGCCTTCTGCAGCGGTTCCGGACGTTGACATCGAAGGCCTAGACCCCGATGTCTAGGAGAGGTCGAAGAGGACGAAGGTGAATCGTGGGTCGGGTATGAGGTGATCGAAGAAGAGGAGGATCGATGGAGGAGATCAAGAAGTTGGACCTTGCGGAGGTCGCAACGTTGATGAAGCTGGTGAAACTGTTGGCTGGTGATCGCGACACGAACATCGGCAAAGTTGGAGCTTCCCTCCATCGATCTGAAACTTTATGGACCGGCCACCTACCTGAGTTGGTCACGATGGGTGAGGAGAACCCTCGCAGGGAAGAACCTGGAGGGTTTCTTGTCAGGAGAGAAGACAGCCGGATGAGGGCTCAGCAGGACGCGACGAGTAAAAGTTCACTCATATGGTGATATACATTTGGCTCCTCAATTCTTTAGTCCAGTCGATTGCCTCCACAGTGGATGGTCTTGAGATGGTAAAGGACGTGTGGGAGAAGTTGAGGAGGACCTACGATGGTGTGGGGAATAACTTGAGGGTTTTTCAGATAAGGGGGAGATCAACGACACCGTACATGGAGAGAAGACGGTGCAGAAGTATGCCACGGAGTTGGAGCGTCTGTGGTTGGATTACGATCACTCATCATATCGGGCGAGCTGCGAGGACCCGAAGTGTAAGGAGAGGTCTGTCTGCAGGAGAGGACGATGAAGTTTCTTAAGGGGCTGGCCGCAGTATTTTCTTAGAGGACAATACTACTTCTAGCCCAACCGAAGACCCCTACACTTGAGGAGGCTATCTCGGCCATGATCCAGGAGGAGACTCGCATCAAGCTGCAGGTAGGGACACATGGTCCTCCTGAAGTGAAGTCAGCACTGACGGTTGCCAATTCAGGCGATACATGACCTAAGGGAGACCCCGACAATGCTACAACTGCGGGGAGGTGGGCTATCTGAGGTATGCTTGCACCGAACCACCCAAGGAGGGAGATTCAGGTGGTGGATGTGGACAGTTTGGAGGACGTGGTCGTGGGGGTCGACGGGGTGGTTGAGGAGGTTATCGGGTGAAACTGCTGGTAGCAGAAGGCGAGGAGGGAACTGATGGTGCCTATATTTAGGAGGATCAGTCACTGCTGGGCATGTTGGAGGTACTCAGGAGAAAACAGAGAGCGTCAAGCGATGGAAACATGAGGAGTGGATCCGAGAAGGCGTCCACCTCACTCTTCGCCAGAGGTAATGCTGCCATGTATGCCCATCCATCGGAAGGTACTGGCGACTTACTCGCCCTTGCATTTGTCTTTCCTTAGATCGTCGGACTAGATTGTCAATTCGGGTGCGTCTCGACACGTGACAGGGAATGCTAGTGAGTTCTCTTCCTACACTCACCTAGCATCGGCAGACAACATTCAAACAGCCGATGGTACTTTCCAGCCAGTGGTCGGTAAGGGTACTATTGATTGTATAAGTTCAGTAAAATTATCCAATATTTTGCATGCTCCTTTTTCAGTCAGTCTTTTGTCCATTAGTTCTATAATCCTCCAACTAAAATGCATTATCTTTTTTAATATTCCTAAGGTGATCTTCCAGGAGAAGGAGACAGGACGAAGACTTGGGACTGACACTTGGCATGATGGACTGTGGTACCTGGATCGGGAATAACTAGATTCGACATTGGTGTCTGTGGCAGAGAGGGCATGAATGAGAGGACCGAAGATGTGCCGAGGATACGCTGATACTCCACCACATGCGGTTGTGGCACTCATCTTTTGGTATTTTGAGTAGGTTGTATCTATCTATTTATGAGAAAGCAAATAAGGAGAAACTAGTATGTGATGCATGTGATTTAGGCAAACTTACTAGGAGCTCATATGTTAGTGCGGGCCATATGAGCTCTTCTGTTTTTGATATTATACATTCTGATGTTTGGGGGACATATGCCACTACTACTATAAATGGTTACAAGTATTTCGTTTCTTTTATTGATTGTTCCTTAAATGCTACCTGACTATATTTGATGAAGAATAAGAGATGTTTTTGTCTATTTCCGGGACTTTCATAAACATGTCCTGACTCAGTACAGAGCAACGGTGAAGGTACTGAGGTCTGACAATGGGACAGAGTATACCAACAAAGCACTTGAGGAATACCTGTCAGCCCAAGGGATACAACATCAGACCACCTGTGCATACATACTAGCACAGAATGGAGTGGCAGAATGGAAGAACAGACACCTTCTGAAGGTGGCAAGGAGCATGATGATCGCCATGAATGCTCCACAGAGTCTGTGGGGGCATGCAGTGTTGACAACAACTCAACTGATCAACATGATGTGCCCTCGAAAGTACTGGGATGGAAGTCTCCATGTGAGATATTGCAAGAAAATAATAGTGGGATACTCCCGCTGAAGGTGTTTGGCTGCGTATGTTTTGTGAAAGACAACTGACCGTCTGTTGGAAAACTTGACCCTAGAGCAGTCTAGTGTGTTCGTGGGCTATTCGGCGACTCAGAAGGGGTACGTGTGCTGGAGCCCAGTAAAGAAGAAGAGGTTTGTGAGCATGGATGTTCATTTCAGGGAGCTTGAGCCATACTACCGTCAGGAGGGAACCTTATCCATGGACAACTCACCTGACACTGAGAGTGAGACGAGAAAGGGAGATTGGTGAGAGTTTGGTGACCGATTTAGGAGTATGGTATGGAGAAACGGTTTAAGAGGAGAGTGAAGAGGAACATAAGGAGGAGATGAGAGGTGTTAGGCCCACGACTCAGGGGGAGTTACTTACCTACAACAGGAAAGGAAAGCAAACTGCAGGACCAGTACCTATAGTGCCAGTACCAAGTCCCTTGCATGCGTCCGTCTCGACTCCTGAGATACCTACACCATCACAATCAATTTTTTTTTCCAGGTGATATCATTCTTCCTACCCCTCTCACACCATTATCAGTACGGAGGACCGCTAGCAGCAATGCGGAAAATCCTCCTGATAGATATGGTTGGGACCTTTCTCAGTTTTTTTCATATGATAACATCTCTTCTTATGGAGTATACATTGCGTCTTTGGATAGTATTACTATAACTAACAATTGGCAGGTTGCCAAGAACGATCCAAAGTGGAAAGTGGCGATGCACGAGGAGTTAGGGGCTCTTGAGAAGAACCACACTTGGGAACTGGTAAAACTGCCAGAGGGGAAGAGGCAAGTCGGATGTAAGTGGGTCTATACTGTGAAACAGAACCCAGATGGACATGTTGAGCGCTAGAAGGCTCGACTGGTGGCAAAATGATACAGTTAGGCGTACGACATTGACTACGACGAGACTTTTGTATCAGTGGCGAAGATGAGCACCGTCAGGACCCTAATTTCTTTGGCAGCGAAAGGTAGATGGAAGCCACACCAACTGGATGTAAAGAACGCATTTTTTCATGGGGATCTAGTGGAGGAGGTGTACATGTAGATACCACCAGAATTATGTACTGATAAGACAGTGGACAAGGTCTGCAGGTTGTTGAAGAAGTCCCTCTATGGACTGAAACGGTCTCCTCGAGCGTGGTTTGACAGATTCAGGAGGGCGATGATAGGGTTGGGATATCGGCAGATCAACGCTGATCACACTGTGTTTTTCCGTCGTAGTGGAGGCCACATCACCATGCTTGCGGTGTATGTGGACGATATGATTATCACAGGAGATGATGAGCAGGAGATTGCCCGACTCAAGGGGAAGCTTGGCAAGGAGTTCGAGGTGAAGGACCTTGGCCTTCTTCGGTACTTCCTTGGGATTGAGATTGCTCGAGAAGCCGAGGGGATTGTTCTTTCTCAGAGAAAGTATGCGCTGGACCTTCTCACAGAGACAAGGATGTTGGGATGCAAACCTGCAGAGACGCTGATCAATCAGAGGTTCAAGCTGGGTGCTGAGGCTGGAGAACCAGTTGACCGGGACAGATACCAGGGTGGGCAAGTTGATCTATTTGAGCCATACACGTCTTGATATCTGCTTTGCAGTGAGTGTGGTGAGCCGCTACATGCATGACCCAAGGAAGGGTCATATGGACGCAGTGTACCAGATTCTGAAATACTTGGAGGGTGCCCCCGGAAAGGGGCTGATATTAAGGAAGAATGATCACGTGAGCATCGAGGGCTACTGTGACTCTGACTGGGCTAACTGTGCTGATGACATGAGGTCTACCTCGGGCTATTGCATATTTGTAGGAGGCAACTTGGTCTCTTGGAGGAGTAAGAAGTAGTCAGTGGTGGCCAGATCGACAGCGGAAGCGGAGTACAGAGCTGCTATGACTGAAGAGTATGCTGGTGGAGCTAAAGCTGGATCAAGGAGCTAAGATGAAGTTGTGGTGTGACAACCAGTCAGCCATCAGTATCTCGCCAACGATCCAGTGCAGCATGACATAACCAATCATATCGAATTCGATAGGTTCTTCATCAAGGAGAAGTTGGACAGTGGACTACTAGAGCTAGGCCACGTTCCAACCAAGGATCAGGTAGCAGACAGTCTGACCGAGGGACTTAGTTCTGTAGATATGATTAGAGGATGTGACAAGATGGGCTTAGTGAATATCTTTTGCCCATCTTGAGGAGGAGTGTTGGTATATTAGAATGTATTAGGAGATTTTATGTAAGATGAAGGATTGTAAGGCTATATATATATATATATATATATATATATATATATATATATATATAGGCAAGAGATTATTAATAAGAAAGAGAACTCCAAAATATTCTACAGTTAACTTGATGTATAGAAATATGGAATATTGTTTTGTTGTTATAATGAAATGGAATTATACAAAAAAGTTTGGGACCGTTGAGTAGACAAGTATGAAAATCCATATATTGGGAAGCGGTTTGGATGCAGTTTGGTACCACAGAATAAGTCGAAATGGTTTGGGATCAATGTGTCGTCAATCATAATGACACTAAATGAAAATTTGGATAACGCTAGAGTTAACTATTATATATATAATTGTATTGCTTTATTTCAGTTTATGTTATCATGCATGTTATGTTTTAATAACCAAGTTGCATATGCATGCATGATCATGGATAACTTGTGCACAATGTTTTACTTTCCTTTAACAGTATTCGGGACACTGGAACCGTGTCGGCCTTGAAGAAATTATGTGGAACGTGTTTTACGCACTAGATATTTCGGGACCATTGAGCTAGCTATCCAGACTGGAAGGGTGCGTTGCAATACCTTGTATTATCCAAAATAGTTCGTCACCAGTGATCGTCATATATTTAGGCTGTATGCTAATAACTGTTTTGCATGCCTAACAAATTGATGCATGGACGAACTTATGACGCATTTATATATTACTATTGCTAACAATTGCCTGCATGAACAGACTTGTGCACATAAACATATGTATATTATAAATGCTAATTCTTGTTTGCAGAATCATATATATATATATATATATATATATATATATATATATATGTGTGTGTGTGTGTGAGTGTGAGTGCTAATTCTTGTTTGCATGGAAGGATGAGGAACTTGGGTAAGATTTACTGTGACCGTGACACAATTATTGTTTTATATATATATATATATATATATATATATATATATATAGTCACCATTTAGAAAAAGGGCTGAGCAGGCTCGTGAGCGGGCTGAGAGGAGGTCAAAGAGTGGAAGGGCTTAACAGTGCCTCCATGAAAAGAACATGGCCCGTTCTTTAACCGCGTATTATTAACCGACCCTAGAGAAAGTAGAAAGATCACATAATAATTTTATCTGTTCTTACATAATTGTTGTGTTGGTTTAGGTGAGTCGGGTTGAGACCGCTCACTGGTGCATTCTCCAATGTGCTGATCCTCTCCTCCACAAGTGCGGGATTCGTTTGGTCGTTCTGAGGGAGCTCGTTTGACAACTTCAAACTCTTCTTCTAGAAGATGTTATCTTTTGTTTATAAATTTCATAACGTATGGAACATTGTAAAATCTCATGTGTTTATGACTGTAAGTCATATGCCATCGTTCATTGTAAGAAGATCTATTGTCTGTAGTCGAGTTGTTCTTTTGGCCTAAGAGTTGTCGTAATTTCGCTGCAAATTATCAATAAAAATAATAGTTTTCATTTATCTTTTGTGTATCAATTTTCTGCTTATTTTCGTTGAAATGACTTGTTTCTAAGATGTTTTATCGGCCGTATTTATCCTTGCCTTGTACAAGTACAATTTAGACTTGTACGACATCAATCCCAGTGGCAACTTTCGGTTCTGCGAAACCGGGACGATCACTGAATATGGGATGACTCTCCACTGGTCGGTTCTCCTTCCATCTTGCCTACGAACAGTTCCGGCCATGCGTAAAATCCATGCCATGGGCAGAGATAGTATGGACCAAAGGAGTTGCAATGAAAATGCAAACAAAGTGATTCACATTCGACTCCTCGCTAAAGACCGCCTTCTTCGATTTGGTATCCAAGTTCAAGATACGGGTGTGTGCTATGCTGTGGGGCTGGTGAATCCCAAGACCACCTATTCTTCAAATGTTCAGTCACTTCTGGCAAGCCCAATGCTCTCGATCGGGTCTGCCTAATAGCTGAGGTAGGGGTATAAGGCTTCAAGCTCGACGAGATCATGTTTATATATAGGAAGGCTCGGATTTGACTCTTATCCACGGTTTGGCACATATGGAGATAACCGAATAGGCGAATCTTTGAGGGTTTCTACAACTCTAATCGGCATCCTTCATAATATTGAAAGCGATGTTTGTATAATGTCACCTGTATAATTTATAAATACGTGTAGAGAGAGATTGTAAGTGGTTTTAAAGTAATTCCTCGATAAAATCACCTTTTCTTCAAAGGTTCTGCTAGAACCACAGGCAGGACTAATGAACTTCAATATATTGGCGTCGCTACTAAGGATATGATTTTTGTTGGCTACATAGGGCATATGGCCCTTTAGCAACCTGAATGGAAAGAAAAGGAGTCAAATAGTCTATCTCAAAGGATTAAGACCTTGTTATTGTTGTTACTTACACTAGGTACTTAAAGAATTTACATATACCAAACTACACAACAGTTATACTAAATCAGGACATGATTGAATAAGATGGTTATACCTAATTAACACTTCCTCAAACTCTGACTAGATATGAATGTGGCAAACTATAAGATAAATATACTACATTTATTACTCTCTATACACAGTGCATGATATAATTCCTCTTTATCACCACGACCAAATCTGATCTACTATCTGTAAGGCACAACCTTCGAAGTGCCCAAACTTTGATGGCCCAATCTTTTAGGCAAGATTTATTTATCCTTATGGCTCCGGCCGTTGCAGGGAAGGGGAGGACCAGGATCTGAAAATTCGGGTATAACAGGTGTTAAGTGATGTGTTTCGACTTGAATATTGCATACATTTTGTTATTCATGGCAGTTTCTTCTTTTTGGCTTCATGATGTGTTTTGACTTGAATTCTTAGTAGTTTCTGATTGTATAACAGTGGTAATTTGGTGTTCGTAGTCTGATTCGAGATTTTAATTTATATCAGTTCTGCCTAATCTCCTCTAGCATTAAGAACTTCCCTCAATTTTCTGACGAGTGTTTTCTTGGGCAGGAACTTGTACTATCACTCTCTAGCTAGGCCACACATATAATTCGTTGAAAATACATCCTGATCGCATATTGTTATCTTGATCACATATTATGTGTTGTTGTAGGCATCTTTATATTAACCTTGACGATCAATTTTTTGTATATTGTTTAAGAAAGCTTATACATACCATCAAATCATTTTACATGGACACACCTTTTGTTTCTTGTGTAGCGTATTTTGTTATGGTTCTAGCATTTTTGTGACACTGTTATACTGTAAATAACTTATCTTGCACATCTGATTAACTATGTTATGAGCGGCCAGGAATTGCCTAAATCTATACTACTATATAATGGTAAAAGTTTAGCTCCACCGTGGAACTTTTCTTTTCAAATATATCCTTGCATATGTTTACTAATTAAAATTGTTCATTAAAGTTAATAGGGGCAGCTAGGTAATTACGAGAGTTGTTATTTGGTATTCCTAAATACTCTTGCATATATATATATATATATATATATATATATATATATATATCGAATAATTAAGACAAGTGTCTTGTATTCTTCCTAAGTAGTATTAATAAATATTAGAATAATTACAAGAGCCTTTTAGTTTTCCTAATAATAATCTATAAAATACGTGCAAAGTATGTGCATATATACTAGTGAGAGTTAGAGGGAAAGAAGGTGGGGGAAGATCTAGTTATTATATGGAAGATCTTGTTTAAAAAGAGTTACACAATTGCAGGTGCAGTTGATAAAAAAGGTTGCCTGGACTTATATATTCCATGATTATGGTAATCTAAGTTGTTCTAATTTATTGATGCAATCTTTTTGACGTGTGTAATAATTTTTTTCCAAAGCTTATTAAATTTCAACTTACAAACACCTGGATCCGTAGTACCCTCTGAATTGTACATATGACATGTATGGTTCTTGGAAACTACTGTTTATGAGACCTTGTTGTCGATTGTGGGGTGTAATTTCTTGCAATAGAGCTGGTGGTGTGTTTCTGCTGTAAATACCTTTTTGCGGTAGCCACTCTTGAGTTCAAAAACTTTGTTCCATTTCTTGAATTGGATTTCCACATTCTAGGAAAGATCACACAAAACCATCATTTGGCTCAGAAATTTAGCGTTCCACATTATATGTGCGGTCATCTAATGAGAACTGCTAGTTGGCAAAGTTGAGTGCGGAGCTCTAGTTAAACTTTTTCAATATCACAACTGGATGATGCATACGTTTAGAGGCAATTCCCCATGATTGAGGAAGACCTGTTGCGGTCGTGACCTGGATTTATGGCATGCTTAACCAAGTGCAAGTTCATTTATTTTTTCTGGCATTCTATTCTTGATTGATCATAACTGCCTATGGAATATTTGATTGGGATGATACCTATATACTTCTAATATGTAGCTTTAAATCTTTTACTGGGTTCTGTGTTAGATGAAGCTCCAGGGTCTTCTGAAGAAGAGCTAAGCCGAGGAGATATGGAGGCATCAGAGAGCCAGGACAGCGGCTTGCGATCAGCCGACAACGAACTGAAGGAAATGCTTCTGAAAAAGTACAGCGGATATCTAAGCAGTCTTCGGAAAGAGTTCTTGAAGAAGAGGAAGAAAGGCAAACTGCCAAAGGATGCGAGATCAGTACTTCTGGACTGGTGGAGCAATCACTACAGATGGCCTTATCCAACGGTAATTTTCTAAACTATTTCGTTCGTTCGTAAAAAAAAATTGAACTTACCAGATCCAATCTCTTTAGGAAGAGGAGAAGGTGAAACTGGCAGAAATGACGGGTCTCGACCAGAAGCAGATAAATAACTGGTTCATAAATCAGAGGAAGAGGCACTGGAAGCCCTCGGAGGACATGCGCTTCGCCCTCATGGAAGGAGTGAGCGGCGGCGGGTCTAGTGGCACTACTCTGTACTTCGACACTGGCACAATTGGGCCATGAAAAAGGACGGTGCAGTGGTTCGGCTTGCGGTCAACCCGGCAATGCTGATGATATTGTAAATATTATGCTAACAGATCAAAGTATTGTGATTCATAACATTGATCAACTACTTGTATTACTATTTACCACTTGCTGGTTGATCTGCCTCTTGTTGAGTTTCGGTTTTGTGTTAATTTTCTTGATGGCTGTAGCGTGTGCTTTCTGCAAGTAGGCAAAAGTTCCTTTTGACGTAAAATGTTTTGTATAATAACTAGAACATGTTTTAGTTTCTTGTTCCTCAAATCTTGACTTGCTATTATGAGTTGTGGCATCAGTAATTAATGAAGGGATATGCTATATACAAGGGATAATTTGCAAGTTGGGTTTCTCGAGTCTAAATACAGTGATTTTTTGGTTTCTTGCGGTAATCAAGGTTGGAGGACGTTATTCAGTGGATGTGGCATTGGTGATGTCTTGCTCTCCTCCAATAACAATATGACACACGATGGGAAGAACAAGCAGCATGATACTATAAACGTGGACAAAAAACTAAGGTTTTTGTGGTGTGTCATGCTCCTATTGAAGAAGAATAAGACATCATCAAAGAAGAATAAGACTTCATCAACGCCACGTCCCAAGGTAGGCTCTCCTTGAGTAACCGATCTCACCACATGGTAGTGGTGTGAGGTCATGATATATTATGTTTGTAGTGTCATGTTGCTTGCTCTTTTCGTGATGTGTCATGCTGCTATTGGAGGAGAACAATGTTTCATCATGTCATGTGGTGAAGCCGGTCCACTGAATAATTTCTACATTGTATAATTTATTTATTTTTTGTTCCCAATTATGAATAAAGAACAAGTTTTCCAACAGCTACCTACCGAAATACGAAAATATATGGAGTATTCCTCAATTGCGTTAGGATTTTTTTTTTTCAAAATTTCTAACTTGCCTTTGGGTTTGGCCCGCTTGTCCGTGTGTTACAATTGGCCTCCTCCTTCCTCCTCCCTATTTGCATGATCCCACCATCGGTTGACCTACCAATGGGATTGCGTCATGTGACGGGCGGGTCAAATCCGCGGGCCAATCACGCAGGCAAGGTAGCAGCTCTATTTTTTTTTTTAATGTTAGAAGACACTACAATTACTGTAAATAGAGCTGAATAGACGACCCCAAAATTTTAACATTTCAAATAAAAGGATTATGTATGTACTAAGAGCTGTAATCAAGGAAATGTAGTCTTCCTCCAAGAAACCTACTAATCTAAATCTAAGTGAATATTGGTTTAAGACTTTCTTCCAAGATCAATGAGTGGTAGTACAAAGTTCATATTTGTTTGCACTTTCTTTCAAGAACACACGACTAGTAGTACAAAGTTGAAAGTTCATATACAAATGACACTTATTTCTTCTTGAACATTACAAGCAACAACAAACAGGGAAGATACAAGGGTGAGTTAAGAACATAAAAACATATTCTCATAAAACTTTAGGATCGGGGGAAGATACGTAAAAACTTATTCTAATAAAACTTTTAGTAAGGCGAATACACCATATTTGATAAATTTAAAATTTTATACTGAAAAGGTGGTCGGCATAACAATAATGACATTTGTCGATATGTCACCGCTTGTTTATTAAGATTATTATATATTATTAAGAATAAATTACAATCTGATACCATCAACTATTTAAGTTTTTCAATTTGATACCCTAAACTTTGATAGACATCATCCTAATACTCTTCCTCCATTTTTGTCCTACCGGTGTTAATCGAAGAAGAAAAATAACAAAAATATTCCCACATTCTCTCTCTCCCTCAACCGGCAGCCCCCCACTCTTTTCGGTGTCGACGGCAGCACGAGACAGCAACGACGGTGGCAGCGGCAACAACAATAGCGACAGCAGCAGTCGGAGGGGGAGGGGGGGTCGGTGTGGGTCGCGAGGTGGGAGGGCGTGCAGCCGGAAGGGGGGGGGGCACGACTGGAGCGGGGAAGGCGCACAGCTGGAGCGGGGTCTGCTAGAGAAAGGGAGGGGGGGGGGGGGGGGGGGGTCGAGCGGTCGGAGGGGTGGGTGGGGAGGAGGAGGAGGAGGAGGAGGAGGGGGGGGTATTTTAGTTTAAAAAAATTAAACAATAAACTTAATTCTGACTGACGGAAGGTATCAAGATAAAAAAATTCAATAGTTGATGGTATTAAGTTGATGCTATCAAATTTTAGGATATCAAGTTGAAAACTCGAATACGGAATACTTTAGGGTATAAAGTTGCAGTTTAGCCTAATATTAATGCATGCATTTACATTAGCACACTCAGAATATAGGTAAAAAAAATTGAAACTATTCAGAAGAAGTGTGTATGAAGGCTACAATGTAGCTCCGTTCCTAACTACATAATTGATCTGGAACAGTTCGACTTTCGTGAAAATAGTTAACCACATTATGTAAGTGATAATGCAGAATATGTGGGTAATCATGCATTTATAAGATATGTTCATCAGTAAACTACTATGAAGATTCTCAAACCTCTTGAAGCCTTCTCAAACCTGTAACCTATTCATCAGCCATCTCCTCTATTGACCAAACTAATTACTTCCTCGTTACAATTTATAAACAATCATTAATCAAATCACTTAAAGCAACTAGTGTATAAATTCGTTTATCTGGAGATGTTTATAGGGTTAATTATCCAGATGGTGTGTAAGGAATGTAGTTGTTGCGGTTTTGGTGATCGATATTTTTTTTTTTTTTGTTAATTTGATATCTATGTTTCGCATTTTGGTTTAATGAGTGCCTGAGTTAGATTCCGTTTGTGTTTTTGGATGAAAAACGATAAAAATAAAAATGTAATAGTCACGTGTCTTATTTTTTATGGTGCTTTTGTTAAGTTTTGTGCTTGGATTATTATTTTCAGAAAAAAATATTGGTGTTCGAAAAAATTCTACATAAACAAATTGTTTCTGTCGAGTACAAAATAACGACTCTACAATCAATCATAGCCGATGTATCAGCTCGTCATGATAAAAATAACCCTAAAGATAAGGCACGCGACCATCACATGTCCATTTTTAATAATTTTTATACAAAAGTACCAACGAAATCTAGTTCAGACACTCTTTAAACTAAAATGTAAAACTTGAATACCAAATTAACAAAAAAAAAATTTCAATCACCAAAATAGCGACCACGATATTTCACGGACACTATTTTGTCAATTAACTTTTATGGAAACCAGGAGAACTCCCTACCGGGGTAGGAATTCTATTATATATTTTTTTTTTTCCCACAGATATTTTGTCGATTTGTTTATGGTTTTGAAACATTTATTCCTCTCTTTTCTCTGATGTACTTCTATGTGAAACATTTTGGCAATGATCACATCACATATGCTATTTTCCAATAGGAGATTGAAATAAATTTTACACCGCTAGTAAAAGGTTTAATATAGGCTTTTAATAAGGGTACTATACAATTTACTTGAGACTAGTCCATTAATAAATGAAGTTTACTCATACTAGTCCAAAAGTTTACTCATACTAGTCCAAACATAAAACTCTCTTTCCAAATCCTCCAAACCTCCACCGGAGCCCTCCTCCCTCCTCCCTTTTTTGTCGGAGCCCTCCTCCACTTCTTCCTCCTCCTCCTTGTCGATGGCTCACAAACTCTCGAAAGAATCAAGATACAATTCTTCTTTCTCCTTATTCTATTGCATTTCGAATTTTTTTTAAAAATTGTAATAATTTCTATTGCATTTCGAAATTTTTTCAAAAATTATCTTTCCAATCTTAAAATTAGGGCATACAAGTCTTGAATGTAGTTTCGGATGTACTTTCGACGTTTTTGTAGAGTCTCGTACCCGATTTTAGGGCATACAAGTTCAACATCCGTCGAACGTATGTAACAGAACCATGTGGGTCCTATATACATTGTGGACTGTATAAATTTTTACAGTCCTATATGTATAAAGGACTGTAAAAATTTCAACAGTCCTGTATAAATTTAGGACTGTAGAATTTTCTACAGTCCTGTATACATATAGGACTGTAGAAATTTTTACAGTCCTGAATGTTGAATAAATTTCTACAGTCTGTTAAATTTTTTTTTTGACTTATAGTCACGACCCTCGGAAGGGCACTGAGGATGAAGATATCATAAGAAGACGTCATACTGCGTCGATGCGTAAGGAACGCAATGTTCAGCGTACTATTGAACCAGCTCTCACTATCCGCGACCCTGAGGCACGCCCTAAAGTTAGGAAACGTCGACTGACGAAGAAGACTGTCACTCGTTTGAAGAGACGTGCTCCTAGTACTCCTAGTACTTCTGGTTCTTCTTCCTCCTCCGATGAGGACATACCAAATGTCCAAAATCGGTCAACTGATGGTTCAAGACCTTCTCAGCATGTAGATAGTCCGGTCGAGACTCTCCCACAAACCCTCGGAAACCGGCCTACTGATGGTTCAGGACCTTCTCAACAGCCAGATAGTCCAGTCGAGACTCGTCCAAACGGTTGCTCTATGTTGCCGTCGATCGAGAACCATATTGCATACCAAATATGGAACAATCCAATAAGTACATTACGTTATGATAATTTTATATATAGTTGTAAGTTCTAAGTTCATCCAATTATTTATAGATAACTACATTTTATATATATGTATAAGTTCATCCAATTGTTTATTTTTCAGGAGAATTCTCGTATGTTAACGGTGATTAACCACGGCAAAAATACAATACTTGGAGGTTTGAATTATTGGGAGACGATGTGAAGGCTAAAATCATTTCCACCGGTTTATAATATTTGGATAACTACGCATATACGACGGTGGATAATGCACTCATATCAACATTTGTGGAACGATGGCATCCAGAAACCAACACTTTCCATCTACCAAACGGGGAGTTGACGATTACCCTTGATGACGTCCATCATATATTGGGACTCAGGGTTGATGGTCGAGTCATGATGAATCATACTTTTGACGAATCGAGCATAAACTTTTACGACCATATCGTGGATTATGTATCAGGGTGTCTGGGAGTTGATGCCACTAGTTTTACCACCCTTCGAGAATTCAAGAAGTCGTACGGTCTTCCTTTAAAATATTTGGAGGAGACATTCGTTAATCCGGACACCGAAGTGGATAATAGCGATAATGTGGCCCGTGGATATATGCAGTTCATCTTAGGGGCTGTCGGCATTACGGATAAGTCTGGAACGTCGATACATGCCAAATATCTTTTGAATTTGGACGACATAGACACGGCGGAAGAAATATCTTGGGAAAGCGGTATACTAGCATACCTTTACCGCGAGCTTGGTGCGGCATCCCGTGTCAGTTCTAAGACAATATTCGGATGTCAGACTTTACTCCATGTATAGATATATCTTTGTCAACTTGTATACATAATAAAAAATATTGTTGTTAATTTTTGGACTAATATTTTTTTAACTTTCTTACGTGAAGGCATGGATATACGAGCACTTTCCAACCCTGCAGCGGGCTAAACTTAACCGAGGGTGTGACGAGCACCTTCCTAGAATGTGCAGATGGAAGCCAACTAAGGAAGATACCAAACGTCCACACACATTGGCCGTCCTACGGAATACACTCGAAGATATGACGATAGAAGAGATAAATTGAGACCTAATTTTTTAATGTTTGGTAATAATTTACTAAATTACGTTATGCTAAATGACGTTATACTAAATTTTATGCGTTGCAGATTGTTTGGGATCCATATCGTGATTTGCGACAGACTAGTCGTCTATTGCAACCAGTCGCTTTATATCACGGTCTGATACGTTGTCATGAAATCGAGGAGGCTTATATGCCTGATAGAGTGCTTCGTCAGTTTGGCTACGTACAAACAGTCCCGAAGCGCACATTGAAAATGATAACTGCTCCGCGAGGTACAAAACCGCTAAACTATATTCCTACGACGTTCAACTGGGTCTCGGACTTCTTTACCGAGTGGCAACGTCACGTTATTAGAGAAACCGAACGACAAGCAGCAGTAAATATGACGAAATATAGCGACGACTACCTCGCCTACTACGCTGGTGGGACTGTCCAGATTTTGACAGTCCTAGTTTACTTGTGGGACTGTCCAGATTTTGACAGTCCTAGTTTTATACAAAGAGTGGGTTAAAAATATCTATATAAATGTTGGAAAAGATACCAAAGTTCAACATACATGACTCATTGCACAACATACATGACCCATTGCACAACATACAGTTCAATATACAGTTCTAGCTATATTTTTTTTATTGCACAACATACAGTTCAATATACAGTTCAACATACATGGCTCATTGCACAACATATAAAATGATACAGAAGTATAAGATGTATCAATCGTTTAGAATATCAAAGTAGTCCTTCGGCAAGATTTTGGGATCCTCCATCTTCATCATCTTCTTATAGCCAGCAATTGCATCCTTGTAGGGTGTCGTCTATGCGATCGCTTCCTCCGGTGCATGTTTATACCAAAGCGTAGAAGGTGGAGGAATAGGAGAATGACCGATCAACCTTGGGATGACAAAGTGTTGTCCGACAAGCCCTATCGAACATAGATTGGATAGTGTGTGTTCGGCCGGGGGAGCGCACATTGGAAAGAAAGTATTGTTAATGTCTTGTGAGATAATTACAATAGGTACCTTATACCTATTAGAGAATACGTATGCAGCAGGCGGGAAATCCATGTAATGGTCTGGTCCGGTAACTGTTTTCGTACAAGGTATGCTTGCCAACAAATCTTCAACAATTTTTTCGCCAAGTATCTGCCTATAGAAGGGTAGACGAGACTCCAACTCCTCGTACAGCTCTTCCCTAATCTGTCTCCATCCTGCTTCAACTGAATAGCCAAGATGTCTTGCGAGTGCATGATATCCATAATGGCCATCCTTAAGAACATCCACAATAGACCAAATGAAATCCCGTATCTCAAGTAGGAAATTTTTAATGTATAGACTATATGAATCAGAGAAGTTATCTAAACCCTCCGCCGTGACTGCATCGTTCTTTTTCTATTTCTTCCCCCTTTGAATAGTAAGCTTACTCTTTTTCTGCAAAAATATCACACTTTCGATAACCGACTTTGACTCAACTTTCTCTAAATTGCGTTCAATATTTTCAAATAAGGATGGATCTCTTTTAGTTGACTCCATCTCCTTTTTTTTGCTCTACTCATTCTTGAGTGTGGTCTTCCCTTAGGAGTTCGAACAAAAGATGGCTCTTGCAATCGAGTTATTGCCGGGACTACAATTTTTTGGATTTTAACCTCAATGGATATTCTCTCCGGTTCCGATGCGGAAAAAACCACGGGACGATCGGAGTCCAACCCTGAATAACCTCCACTAATGGAATAAAGAGAATACACCCTCTATAAGCTCCTCTCGATCCAACACGGATCACCACAACACTTAGGAATAGAAAATAGATCACACCACGAAGATAGAAGACAATGAAAAATTATCCGAAACTGATATACTTCTCCGAAACGGCCTCCAATCCTTCTTTCTTCTTCCCAAAGTTGCAATGACACTCCTGCCTCATTTTCTCTCCTTGTTGCTATATATTTTTTAGAGATAGATATATTTTAGGGCCAGGAGACACCTATATATAGCCTCAAACCCACAACTAGCATTCCTATTATAGATAGGAATATCCAATCCAAATTCAAATCCATTGACATATTCTTATTATATGTAGGAATATCCAATCCAAATTCATTGAGATATTCCTATTATATTTAGGAATATCCAATCCAAATAAATTGAGGTATTCCTATTATATGTAGAAATACTCAATCCTACTCCGGGATATTTTTTACATAGGTTGGGAACCCCACCCACTCCAACAAATCTCCTCCTTCACAACTATGTGGAGGGGGTCGTTGTAACGCCCCATTCCTCCTATTCGAGGAGCGCGGCTAAGAAACACAAGACGGTATCGTTCGATCGGGATATATTGAAATAATAACTCGTCCTCGTTATGGATTTGCTTCTTCGGAATCGATTTCCATATTCAGTGGACCGTGCCCCCGAGATCGACTTAGCGGCAGAGTCAGGAGGGACCTCTCCGCTGTTATCTTTTATTGCCTCGGATTTCGATGTCGCTTGTTGCTTTCGTGCTTTGAGTTGGTTTTCGGATTTGTTTATTTTCCTTGAACGGTTTCGATGGATTTTATTGTTTTCGTTTATTGAACTGCACTTCAATTCCGAGATTGGAAAGTGTAGAAGAGTTATTGATCGAGCTGTTCGTGATGCAGGTGAACGAGCAGTAGGCGGCTTACGAGCGGAGTCGTGAAGCGCCTCTTTCCTTCTCCCTTCCAACCATCTAAGTGAGTGACTACCATCCCGATTAGCTAGCCCTGCTTTCAAGTCTTCACACCAAAACTCTTGCATTCTTGTAGTCCCGATCAAGCGATACCAAGTAATAACTAAAAGACTACAAGCTAAAATGGGAATAGACTTGGATTATTGTTATGCTTGTCAATCCAACACGTGAATTGTTACCTATTGTATGCTTGCTTGTTTCAATTGTTCTATACATGCTTCAATTTTAGTTAGAATGCATCTTCTTCTATAAATTGTGCTAAGTATGGAACCACCTTGTATGCGCATAATTGTTCAGAGAGGCTATGCAAAATAAATTATGCATTACTGCTTGTCGTGTACTCGTGTTGCCTCAACTGCATGAATTATTAACTTAATAATCGTGTTCGATCATAGACAACTTGTGCACAAGGATATAAGTTCTGCGGACGGTCGCTGGGGCACTGGCACCGATCCAATCCGGGCGGAACTTCATGTGTAGTCATCGTGTGCGGACTGGATGGCTTGCAATGCATCGTGTGTTTATCGTGTATTCATTATGAGCTCTCGTTGCATGCTATCCTTGTCCATGACTAGTCCATTATGGCTACTAAGCCAGTGATCACCTGTGGCATAGTCATCGTGTGCGGACTGGACGGCTTGCAACGCATCGTGTGTTCTCGTTGCATCCTATCCTTGTCCTTGACTATATCCACCTTGTATATTTAAACCTGTTGCAAACTAACTTGTGTTTTCGTGGCAGGGAAGGCATGGTAAGTATTGTGCAGAAAATTCAGACGGACGGGTAAAAGCCACCGAACGGTGGCAAGTTCATTTCAGTATTATACATATATACTGTTGCTTATAAAATGAACTAAGGCAAGAATAGAAACCCACAAAATATGCATGCTTCATTAAAACAACGTGTTGATTGGTATAGTTGGGTTTAGCTCGCCTTCACCAGTATGTTTCGACATACTGGCCCTCGTTGAAACAGGTTCTCCGCACCAAGGCGAACCGAGAGAGGAGCCGAAGTCGTCTTTCCCGATCCAGTCCAGCTGTAGACGCATCTTGATCGCGCCGCTTTTGAAGTACTCGAAGGAAGGAGCTTGCAACTCTGTACACAATGCAGCTCCGTGGCAAAGCCATCCTCCAGCCCGGAGGTCTTTATCATTTTGAAGTTTAGTAAAGGGATGTAATGTACTGGACTGCTATCTCATTTTGAGTCAACACTTTTGTAAGCCCGTGCGACAAATTAGCTGACTCGTTCAGAAGTTTGTAATAGATGTTCATTATCAATAAAGAGAACTTTTCCATGTTTCAAATCTGTGTTTCAATTTATCTGCGTACTCTGAATATGTGCTCGTTATGCAAAACATTAAAGCCTTGTGCAAGCGCAACTCCAGGCCCGCATGGCGGTCACGGTTCGGGGGATGCCCCAACGATTTCACGGAATCGGGTCGTGACAGTCGTCATCCCGACGATCCGCCTGCAGTACTCAAACTTTTCCCTTGGTAGAACCTTTGTGAACATATCTGCTCCGTTGTCATCTGTATGAACCTTCTCAAGCGCCGCTTCCTTCTTGTTAACCACATCCTGTATCCAATGATACCGGGTATCAATGTGCTTGGACCGGCTATGAAATGTCTGGTTCTTCACAAGGTGAATAGCACTCTGACTATCGCAAAGCAAATGATACTGCTCCTGCTTTAGCCCAATTTTCTACAATAACTTCTTCATCCACAACAACTCCTTACAAGCCTCCATCGCCGCAATATATTCTGCCTCTGTCGTCGATAAGGCAACACACTTCTGTAAACGCGACTGCCACGATACTGCTCTACCAGCAAACATCATCACGTAGCCCGAAGTCGATCGCCTCGTCTCTACATCTCCAGCCATATCAGCGTCGGTATATCCAACCAGCTTCGGCTCGTCACCACCAAATAAAAGTCTCCAATCGGCAGTACCCTGAAGATATCATAGAATCCACTTGACCCCACTCCAATGTACCCTTCCAATATTGGAAGTGTACATGTTAACTGTGACGACTGCGTGATCAATGTCTGGCCTCATATATACCATAGCATACATAAGACTCCCCACGGCTGAGGCATATGGAACTCACTACATATCTTCCTTATCGTCCTCGGTAGATGGAAACTGCTCCTCAATGAACTTAAAGTGAGCCGCAAAGGGGGTTACTCACTTTCTTCGACATATCCATCCCGAAACGCTAAAGTACCCGGTGAATGTACTTCTTTTGGGATAAGTGTAGCAACTTGGACTCTCTTTCTCTCAGCTGATCTCCATCCCATGAATAGTCTTCGCTGCGCCCAAATCCTTCATAGAGAAGGCCGCGCCCAGTTGGCGCTTCAACTCTGCTATCATGGTGGCATTTTGACCCACCAACAATATGTTATCAACATAAACCAACAAAATGATGAAATCATCCTCGGCGAAGTACCTTACAAAAACACAATGATCCGACGTCGTCCGTGCATAGCTATGCTCCTCCATAAACGACTCAAACTTCTTGTACCACTGCCTCGGAGCCTGTTTCAGACCATACAAGATCTTCCTCAACCGGCAGACCAAATGCGACTTGTCCTTCTCATAGAATCCCTCTGACTGCTCCATGTACAACTACTCTTCAAGATCACCGTGGAGGAATGCCGTCTTCACCACCCGTATAGACGACTGCTTGACGACTGGTGAAAAGATCTCATCATAATCTATGCCTTTCCGCCGACCGTAGCCTTTAACTACCAGCCTCGCTTTGTATCGAGGGCGAGTAACATCATCTGTCTTCTTCACTCTGAACACCCATTGATTCTTCAAAGCCTTCTTGCCCTTTGGCAACCGCACCATATCATAAGTAGAGTTGGCCTCCAAGGAACTTATCTCCTCCTGCATGGCCTCCATCCACTCATGCATGTGTTCATCTTCCATAGCCTCTGTGAAACTTTCGGGTTCTCCTCCGTCAGTCAGTAGCACATACTCACCCGGTGAGTATCTCGTAGATGATCGACGCTCTCTATCGCTCATCCTCAATGGAAACACTGGTGTTGGCTGTATATCTACAACATCCTCCCCTCCAGGAATTGCCTCCTCGGCATGCTCATCCTCCAGAGGGTCACCCTGACCATCTTCAGCAGGCTGATGATCAAGGTTGGGAGCAACTCCATGTACTGGCTCCCCCATAACTGGATCTTCTGCGATGTTCTTTGGAAACTGCTCGAAGCAAAATGACTCTAACTCATGCAATTCCTCAGCCTCAGAAGGCATATCGAAATCCTGAGTGTTGGTCATGGTCTGATCCTCGATGAATACCACGCCCTTGCTTCTGTAGAGTTTTCTTCCCACTGGATCGTAGAGTCTATAGCCAAACCCATCCCGACCATAGCCGACAAAGATACACCGCCTCGTCTTTGGCTCAAGTTTGGATCTCTCGTCCTTCGATACATTCACGAAGGCCTTACAACCAAACACTCGCAGGTGATTGTATGACGGCTCTTTGCCGTACCATACTTTGTCAGGCACATCACCCTGCAAATGAGCACTAGAAGATAAATTAATAACATAAGCAGCTGTGTAAAGTGCCTCACCCCAATAGCTGTCTGACAAGTTTGCTTCTGACAGCAAACACCGCACCCTCTCTATTAGCGTTATGTTCATTCGTTCCGCTACACCGTTGAGCTGCGGTATCTTTGGTGGAGTCTTCTGGTATCGTATCCCTTGCTCTCTGCAATAAGCATCAAAGGGACCGATATACTCGCCGCCATTGCTCGACCGAACGCAAAGCAACTTCTTGCCCGTCTCCCTTTCAACGGAGGCCTAAAACTCCTTAAAAGTGGACAGCACATGATCCTTGGTCTTTAAGGTATAAACCCAAACCTTTCTGGAATAGTTATTAATAAATGTTACAAAATAAGAAGCACCACCAATAGATTTTACCTTCATAGGACCGCAGACATCCGAGTGAATCAACTCGAGCAACGCCGGCTTTCTTGAACTTGGGTGACTTTGGAAAGATACCATATTTTGCTTTCCTGCCAAACAGTGCGTGCACTTCTCCAACTTTATAGACTTTAGCCCTGGAATTACCTTTCTGTTCACCAAGTAGCTCATCCCCTTCTCGCTGATATGGCTGAGCCGCCTGTGCCACAACTCAATAGACACACCAGTAGTTGCGTTAATCTCCTGTGCCCCTTGTGCGCTCCCTTCCATATAATAGAGTCTGGACCTCTTGCTTCCTCTGGCAATCACCATCGAACCTATGAAAAGCTTCTACTGACTATTCCTGAAGAGAGTGAAGAAACCCTCGTCATCCAACCTTCCAATCGATACCTGGTTGAAACGGATATTAGGGACATGACATACATCTTTGAGAACAAGAACTGCACCCGTCTTTGTCCGTAAATGTACATCTCCAATGGCAACCGCCTTTGACACATCTCCATTGTCCATCTTCAACACTCCACAGTCGCCTGTTGTGTAAGTACCAAATAGTGCCATGTTGTGAGATACGTGCGCTGAAGCACCTGAGTCTACCAGCCAAGATTTGTCATCGCAGGCGAGGTTCATAACTACCTTATCACCTACAATGATCACGTCGCCTGCATGTGTCGAGGCCACCGTTGTAGTGTTCTCACTTTGCTTTCCCTTGTCGCCCTTTTTCTCTCTCTTCCAAGAAAAATAGTTTCTCTTGATGTGGCCCTTCTTGCCACAATGGTAACACTCTAAATTCTCGTTTCGACCCTTGGACCTTTTCCTGCTTTTGTCTCTGCTACCGCATGGATCCTGCTTTTACCCCTTCTACGGCTCTCTGAAACAAGCGCCTCTGAGTTGGATGTGGATGAAGTGCCCTGAGAATGTCTCCGCATCTCTTCATTCAGTACCCCACTCTTGGCAAACTCTAGACTGACCATGCCTTTCGGAGCAGAAGCGATCATAGACACTCGTACGGTCTCCCACGAGTCTGACAATGTACACAACATCCATAGTCCCTGAATATCGTCGTCGAACTTGACTCCCATCGAGGATAGTTGGTCAACCACACCCTGAAACTCACTTAAGTGATCCATAATAGATGCCCCATCTTTGTACCGCAGACCTATCATCATCCGGATCAGGAACAATTTGTTTACCCCGGTCTTCTTTGCATACAAAGATTCCAGCTTATCCCATAGTGTCCTCGCGTGCTCAATACTAGCAACGTGGTTGTACAAGTTCTCGTCAATGAACTACCTGATGTACCCATATAACTGTATATGCTCGAAATTCCAGTCCTCTTCGAATTTGTCACTGGACCTCTCGGAAGCAAATACCAGTAGATGCAGCTTCTTGACAAATAGTAGATCCTTTATCTTGCTCCTCCAGTAGTGATAGTTGGTACCGTTCAGGTTTATCATGCGCACCAGCTTCGCGTCCATCTCTCCTCCCTGGTTTGCCTATCAACTCCTGACACCCTTCTGAAATTTCAGAACCTGGCTCTGATACCACTTTGTTGGGAATGAAAGTGCGAAAACTGTTTCCCAAACCAGAGATTACCTGCGAGAGAACCGAGTAAAACACACAAACCAAAAATGCCAAACATAAATCGCAGACACAGAGATTTTTGACGTAAAAAACCCTTACGAGAAAAACTACGGGACGATCGGAGTCCAACCCTGAAAAACCTCCACTAATGGAATAAAAAGAATACACCCTGTACAAGCTCCTCCCGATCCAACACGGATCATCATAACACTTTGGAATAGAAAATAGATCACACCACGACGATAGAAGACAATGAGAAATTACCAAAAACTGATCTACTCCTCCAAAACGACCTCCAATCCTTCTTTCTTCTTCCAAAGTTCTAATGGCACTCTTGCCTCCTTTTCTTTCCTTGTTGATATTTTTTTTAGAGAGAGAGATGTATTTTAGGGCCAGGAGACACCTATATATAGCCCCAAACCCACAACTAGCATTCCTATTATAGATAGGAATATCCAATCCAAATCCATTGACATATTCCTATTATATGTAGGAATATCCAATCCAAATCTATTGAGATATTCCTATTATATTTAGGAATATCCAATCCAAATAAATTAAGGTATTCATATTATATGTAGAAATACTCAATCCTACTTCGGGGTATTTTTCACATAGGTTGGGAACCCCATCCACTCCAACAGGATCTCCATCTAAATCGGGGCAAGAGTACAATCTATTTTAACCGTTCGTTTGCTCATTTGACAGATTGATAAGAACTCTTGAATATCAATGATGGGCAGCTTTCAGTTCAGTACTTAGGCCTTCCTCTCTCTGTTAATTATGCCAAGGAAGCGGAATGCATGGGTCTTATTTGTTATGTTTAGAACATATTGACAGGTTGGCAAGTTCAGACATTATTTTTTGGTGGACGTATCGAGTTGGTACGAGCAGTGATTTTGGTTGTGGCCATGTACTCGCTCCAGCCGTACGTATTCCAGTTTGCATTATTAACAAGATAGAACGAGGATGCATAGATTTTATATGGCGAGGCGGCATCCATAGGAAATATTGGGAGGAATTATGCAGGACTGAAGAGGAAGGGGGAATTAATTGGTCTCTCTTTACTCTTCGGGACATTACATACCTCAAGCTTACCTGGAGATTTTTTCAGGGCATGTTGTTGTGGGTTGACTGGACTCGAAACCGCCATCTTGCTTCGAAGAATTTGTAGACCCAACGGCTAGACGATGACTTCTCTGTTACTTTCAAAACCATCTTGAGGGAACGATCTCATATTAAAACAATGCATACTCCCATCATAGAAAGTGGAGAAAACATGAACTTGTGGTTAAATCCTTGGCTGAAACACAATAATTTTGGGGAAAAAAAACTTTGATACAGATGGTGTATGAATGTTTTGATACATCCACTGTATGACAAGTGGAAACCCCCCTCTCTTTTCGTAAAACGTACGAGTATTTATATAAATAAACTTTGAGTTGGGACTCACTTGTCATACAGTGGCTGTATCAAAACTCCATATGTATTAAAGTTTTTCTCTAATAATTTTATAGACCGGTTGGAATGGCCATTGTACGAGATGATTGGTAGTAATGAACCACCTTTTAGTTGCTTGATCCGCAACCTCTAAAAGGATGTGACAGCTCGGCAGACTAGTCAGTTGATAGCCTCTAAAATTGTTGATATACCAATTGAGATTGAAGAAAAAAGGGCTTAATTGCAACTTGATACCCTCAAAAATTGGCAATGTTCAACTTGATACCCTCAACTTTGATTGGTACTAACTTGATACCCGGGAAAAAAAAATTGGACTAAATTGTCCCGCTGCCACCCCCTATCACTACCACATTTCTAGATGAGGATATTTTTGTCATTTTTTATTTATTATATTTAGTGATTAAATATTTGTATATTGTGCTACTAATTATTTATTATGTGTTGTGCTATTTATTTATTAGTTAGTAGGCTAGTCTATTTATTTAAACTTTACATTAGTGGACCCATTAGAACTTGTCATGACACATTGAGCCCAACATTAGGCTAGGCCCATTAGACTCATTCCTTTTAATTAATTAAGGAGATTAGAAGCTTTCTAATATAGCCCTCCTTAATTAAACATGATAACCAATTAGTAAGGGGTATATTGGACATTCATGTTACTTAGGAAGGGGGAAATAGGGGGGCGGCTATACTAAAGGGGGGATCCATTCTCTCTCCTCTTCATTCTCATTCCAAATTAGATCACCAATTGTGTTCTTCCCCAAATTGACTCATCCCTCCACCAAATTTATCCCAAATCACTCTCATTCCCTTCCAATTACATCATCTAAGGAGCATTGGAGCTTGGATTTCAATGAGCACTTGGAGGAGAAGTAGTTGGCTAGGATTTTGTGTCCTAATTGTGTCAATTTGAGCTATTCATTGGAAATTCATCTCCCAATAGGTATACTTATTATTTTTCCTATAATTTAGACTCTAATTCATGTATTTAACCATTAGAAAACCTTCATTGGCTTATGGCTACCCAAAGGAAGAAGTTCTAGGCCTAATTGACCTTTATTGTGATTTCTACATAGGTTTTGTATCTAATTTGGAGAAATTCCGAGATTGCTGCATCAAGTGTTTGTCACTAAGACAATTAGGCCTAAATAGACTTCGATTGATATGGTGGGACTAGATAAGTGTCCATAATTGGATACGAGTAGAGCGTATCATGGTATTTTGTGATACGTTGTGGTACGACGACTCATTTTGGGAGTTTTGTGCATAATAATGTAATACTCTTCAATTTCTATTATAATTAGTTACATTAGTCATGTATGTATATTTCATATATACATATGATAATTCTAGAGAATTGTGGGTTTTGACATTTTATTTGGATGGGTATCATGAGTATCCTAGTTGTGCATGCCAAGTGTTTGGTTTAATATCTCTTGTGTATGTGTGTGTGCTGAAGTTGGTGTGCTCAGGTGAAGGAAAAGTGTGAACTGTATAGGTGACAATGTTAGTAGATGACTGTGTGTGTGCTTGTGACACACACAGGTGTTTGTCTGTATGATGGGGGACTACCCCAAGGCAGTCCAGATGTTGTAGTTGTTATTGTGTGTTAATGGTGATAGGTAACTATTATTGTTGTTATAGTGTGGTGGTATAAGTGTTGAGTAGTAGGGAGAAGAGTGTATGTTAGAGAATTACTATGAGGTATTTGTGAATGAGTGTCTTTGATCAGTTATAGAGTGTAAATATAGAGCATGTGTGTACAACTGGATTATGGAGCAAGTATCTGATGAATATGGAGGAGTGTGGCAACATTGATTGCCATGAGGGGGAGTGTATAGCTCGGGTTACAGTGCTGATCCAACTGTTGTTGGGTGAACTGAAATCCAGTACAATATGTCTGCAACAGTGGTGATTATCTGCAAGGGAGTTGGATGGAGATCTGTAGAGGGTTCAGGTCTGCAGACTTGCACAACAAGTGCAAATCAGAGTCTTGTAGTTGCAGCATCTAGAACAACAAGTAGTTCTTGCATTTTAGGAGATCTAAGTGTAATATGTGGTGGTGGTGGTGGTGTAAGCTTTAGTGTATAGATAAGTGTAACTTGTGGTACCACTGTATGTGTGGATATTGGATGACAGATGACTGAAACCAAATGGTATTAGTGGAGGCCTGAGAATGGGGTGACTATAAGAGTGGTGTCCAGGGTGTGAGATGGAGGCAATGATACAGGTATCAGTGTAGTGTTGGTTATAGTCTTGTGTAGGAGAGATATGATTAGCAATCAACATTGCATAGTGTAGTGTGGTCAGGTTTAGTATGCAGTAGGAGAGCAGAGGGGATGACTGCACCTTGGTGCAGTCCAAATAACAGTGCATAGGTAATAAGGATTGGTAGCAGTACCAAATATTGTTGGCAGTATGGCAAATGAGTTTGTATCAGACCTCAAATGGATGTATCAGTGAGGATTTGGGCCTGTTATGAAGAGTGAGTGGTATCAGTTGATACACAGTCAAGTGCAGCAGCTATAACATGTTGGAAAGGGGGAAGGCAGTAGCAGTTGTGTTGTCTTAGACTGAGCACGAGGGAAACAACAAAGTAACAGAGAAAGAAGGGTATTAGTTTGTGTAGGTAATGAATGCAGTGTGAACTTGGTGTGATGGTAGTGAAGTCTGTGTACTGCAGTTGCAGTTGGATGAGAGTGGAGCTCTTCGTTCAGGTAACAGCAGACCAAGGGGAATGAAATCAAGTTTAGGCCTTGTGTTAGAGAGGTGTCAGTAGATAGTGCATGTGCATATACAAGTGCACATGTGCTCACAGTTAGTATCAGGGATACCTGGAGATATCCAATACCAAGTGAGTAGTAGATACATATATGCATAAGGGTATTGGGTTATAGAGTATCAGTTAGGCAATTTGAATATGTATAGGCATTAGGTGCAAGTGTATTATTATGAGCCTGGTTGATATCAGGGGTATTTTAGAGTTAGGTGAGAGTTGAGCATTAGTTAAGCGTTGGGTAGTAGATAGGATGTGTAATGTTATATACATGATGTAGATATACTAGCTTATGTGATATTTATATAATATAGTGTATTAACTAAGGATAATATAGCTAGTATAGTTAACACCTACTAGTATGGACTAGTAATCACCCTAGAAGATAAAAATTGACCAAATATCAAAGCATTGACCTAGTTTGACTAGTGAGACATAGTATTAATCTACAAAATCATATTTAGTACATTTATAGCTCATTTATCATTCTTTACATCCCATTGACATGATATTCATATATAGGGTTGTGAGACACCAGCTCGGACACCGAGTTACATCTTTTCCTCAGGACCAGATGCGAGTACATTCTCTGATAGTTTTTATTATTTGATAATTACTATAATACAAGCATTTAGTAATATTTTACCTGATTCTTAACACGATGGTACACGAATTAGTATACTTGGATCCTCGTCATGAGATGTTACTCTTCATTTATTACCTTGATATTTCTCGTGATTATATAAACCGTGATCATCGTGCTTGTATTGTAGACCTTGCATAGTGATTATCGTGTCGTGACATGTCATGATATGGATCCATTGTACTAGTCGGGGGCGGGAGAAATGCTAGATAGATATGTGATCAAATCCTTAAATATTGCATTGCATCATGTAGACAACAACCAGTCATACACCTCACGTATGATTGTGTTACTCCATAGACAACAACCAATCTTAAATAATTGTGTTATTGATCATGTTACTTGTAGACAACAACCAATCATAATGATCATATGATTGTGTTATAGCCTTGATAGTAGATCCTGATAACCCAAGCCAATCACATATCTAACTACTATTTCAAACACTTATTGTAGTTACAGTTCTTTCCTATATTCTAGTCCATTGCCTTTATTCTATTTTATTGTGATCAGTTTATACTTTATTGCTCTAGATTATATGTCTCTTTCCTACCACAGTATGATATTTTTTTATTGCTTCTTGTGAGACTCGCCTCACTATTGCGTATTTTTTATGTTCATATCTTGTATATGTGTGATATTGTTGTATATTGCTTCCCGTATATTTTTTTGGATTTCTCTAGCTGCTCTCATATAATTTCTAGATTTGTGCATAGTGTTAACCACCCTTGATATATAACCCCTCTATTTCTCTATTTTCTCCATTCTTTCACTTTTCCCTCTTTTTATTTTCTTCTCCTTTCCTCTCCCCTCCTCCCTAGCCGGGAGCAGCCCCCAAGACCGGCCCCCTCCCCTTTCCCTTAGTAGTAGTGGTAGTAGTTAGGTAGTTTTAGGCAAGTACATCTTTCCAATGATGGAGAACTTGCACTTTTTTTATTATGGATTTCTTGTATTTTATTAGTCTATATTATGCTCAATGAACTCCTTTGCATGTTTACTTTTTGGTATTTTCGGTTTTGATGGCTTGGTTGGATTAGATCTACATTTTTAGTTTAATGTGTTCTTGACATTTTTATGGTTTTGGTCTCTTAAAATTGTTGTTTTCTAAAACTAGTTGTTCTATGTGAGAGAGCATCTGATTTCAAGTGGTTTAGAACTTTACTTCTCTGTATTTGAGCTGAAAATAAGGATTTCAGGGAGAATCACATTTTTAGGACTTGGAGCTTTTCCATGACTGAAACTTGCTGTTCTGGGACGAAGGAGCTCCATGTGGTCTGCTTTGCATGCGGTCTGGACTCCTCGCTCCAAAACTCAGTATGCGGCCATCTTGTTAGACGCATGGCTGAAATCTGCACATGTGCCCCTTGACCAAATGAATAAAATGTGAACAAAAGAAATTTCTCTAAGTTCCTGATTACATGCGTCCCAGAGGAGCATGTGGCCAAAATTGTCCATGCGGCCCGAGCTATGTGTCTTTTTTTTCCAATGCATGACTCAGCGACGCCTTGGCACGATTTTCCCTGAATTTATCTTTTCTTCTCTGACACGCTTTTTTATTCTCTGTCACTCAACCCTTGTCCCAAGGAGTCTACCTTGCGATGATTCATGCGGCCAGTTTGATTCATGCAGCCAGCTTTGATCCATGCGGCCAGCTTCCTTCATGCAGCCAGTTTGATGCATGCAGCCAGTTTCTTGCCTACGGCTAGCTCATCTCCTGTACTTCTAGCTCTTATAGTAGCATGCAGCCAGTTTGATGCATGCAGCAAGTTTTTTGCCTACGGCTAACTCATCTCCTGTACTTCTAGCTCTTATAGTAGCAATATTTTTCTTTGTTATATGTTCTCTTATGGATTATTTACTCCTTGTGCTTGACCCAATTAGTTAAATTCATATGATGCATGTCATTTCTAATTTCTTATAACCTGGATGCTACACTTACCAGAACATGGAATACACAGAACATGGAATGTAATTGCACCGTTAAACTGAGAACTCCAGATACCTGACTTGTACTGAATAAACTGGATCCCTGACTCCCGATACCTGACTTGTACTGAATGAACTTGATCCCTGACTCCAGATACATGACATGTACTGATAAACCTGATAGTTGTCACGCCCCGATCTCCCGCAGGCAAATCGGCCGTTCCCGCTAGGGCGGAGATTGCCTTGGTGACCTAACGGTCCCGGATACTTGCAGGTTCATTTGCACAGAATGACTATTTGATAGTCTCCTGGCTAACAAGAATGCATGCACAATACAATCACGTTAAACATTCGTAAGCAGGCAAGCATGCATTTCTAAGGAACATAAGCAGACACGTTTGCTCGGACCCGAAGGTAAGCCAAGAGTTGAAACCGTAAGGGACTTGGCATGCGAGGGTCTGAACATATATATAAGCAATGTTTCATTTCCATGTTCTAGCATAAGCAATACAAGTTGGGATTATTCCCTTAGCTAGGTGCGTTGGATTCTTATTAGCATGCAGGGGGTGATTCACCTAGCGACTAGCATAAAATATCCATGTTTTATGTGTGCTGGCTAAGCAAAGACAAGTTCATCGTAGCCATCCACCTTAGCGATGATTCGCCTCGGTAGAGTGATACGCCAAGCGAGCCTCTGAAAGCCTAAGCCGGATTTCCTGTAGGGACAAGTCTGGATATCCTTTGCTTCTCGTTTGAGGCAAAGCGGGTCGGGACAGTTGCACTTTTGCCGATTGAGATGGCAGTCCGCTAGAACGGAACGGGGTGTTACATCCTACCCAACTCAGAAAAAGTCTCGTCCTCGAGACTTACTGAGGACAAGCAGTAATCTAGGGTTGAGGCAATCCTAGACAAGTCGTTGTACTTGTTTCATTTGGATATTCAATTGCACAAGCATCGAAATCAGCATATCGCTTAGTCTGGATCGTGCGCACTTTCGAAGTGCACTTCTAGCGTGAGCACGTCAACCAGCTTAGTGATAGCGAAGTCTTAGCACTCGAGTTTCACGTTTTCTAAGTCTTGGATGGTGCACTAGTTCAAGGCGTCCCTCGAATAGATGCATTCAACCAAACTTAGAGTTAGTGAAATCGGACAAGCTACTAGCGATACTTTCAAGGGTCCGCACAGGTTGGCACAAAGGCCACTCGCAGCACAATATCAAACAAGCAAGCATATCATATCATTCAAAACGCATTTTGAAAGTATTTAGACTTATTGTTGGAACATCCCATCGAGCCATTGAGAGAGAGAGCGTGCACATAACCCACGAAAGAGCTTTCGAAACTGAGATAATCGAATTGAAGTCCAAAGGCGTAGAAGCCAGGCTCTGATACCACTATGTCACGCCCCGATCTCCCGCAGGCAAATCGACCGTTCCCACTAGGCGGGAATTACCATCGCCAGCGTTCCCGCGGAACGATCGCTTTGACCCATCCGGACGTGATGCCGCACGAGCGTGAGCCACGCCCGTGCAAGGCCGTGATTCATTGGCTGGCGGTAAGAGTTCTAAGCCACAGAGTCGCACAGATTGTCCGAGTGCAGCGGAGTCATAAACGCATAGCGATTTGGTAACAGGTTCACCGAGTTGACAATATAGCGAAAGCATTGAAACACAAGTTGAAGTAAAACAAGCTCTTTATTGATATAAACAAGTGTTACAGGCGACGTATAGCCGAGATTACAAGTCGCTCAAGCCTCTCTCTCTGAAACATAAAAGCGTGCCAAGTGGCTAAAATTGTGGAATAATTGTATAGGCGATGATCAGGCGATGTTCACAACATTATGTCTTGTATATGCTTCAGTTTCGGACGCAGCGATGCTTCGGAGTGATCTCCACGCCTTAGCACGCACGAAGGAGACATCCGCACCGAACGAGGTTCTCCCTCACCCTGCATACAATCTGGTGGATTATCAGTACATTGAATACACTGGTGGGGAAGCTACTCGCCCGCTCGACAAATCCAAACACGTAATATAAGTTCCGTGCACCAACTATTAAGTTGTCTTTCTAGTTGCCTTAGGATCAGTTTCATGCAAATATTGAATAGCCTAACTCGTGTGGCAGTGCGCCGTACGACATGAGAGAAAACACGAAGAGACTTACCATTTTACCTTTCCTGTCCAAGGCAAACATTGTTAATTCAAGCACGGGCATGTATAAACATTCAGGGACAATAGCATATGCAACACGAGTACTGTTATTCAAAATCGTTCAGGTGTTCAGTTGATGCGATGCAATGACTCGCACGCGGATAGCCGCTAAGCGAGGATGACTTAGCTACATAAACAACGAGTCGCTGGCATAGCCATAAAGGATACTAGTCTTAAACGAGAATGGTTTGCAACGAAAGTACAGTGGGCGCTACAAGCCATCTCGTTTACAGTAGACTATACAGTAGAGTTCAGCCGTGGAGCGGATGGTATGCAGCGAAAGAACAGTGGGCGCTGCACACTATCTCGTCCAGTATAGTAGGCTGAACACTGGAGTTCCATCCGGATCGGAGAGGCCCCAGTGCCTCGGTGACCGTCCGTGGAACTATGCCTCATTTCTGAGTTGTCCGCGACATGCAGGTCAAGGTCTTTCCAATATCACATCCTTCACAATACAGTCAGTAACACGAGTACAGTCATGAATTTCCCCTATGAACGAGCTTGTACAGGATTTTTGTTCAAGGGAAATTTGATGTGATCACAGTACAGTACAGTATTCACTTGCCTTGATGCATTTCTCCTAGGGCGGAGATTGCCTTGGTGACCTAACGGTCCCAGATACTTGCAGGTTCATTTGCACAGAAGGACTATTTGATAGTCTCCTGGCTAACAAGAATGCATGCACAATACAATCACGTTAAACATTCGTAAGCAGGCTATCATGCATTTCTAAGGAACATAAGCAGACACGTTTGCTCGGACCCGAAGGTAAGCCGAGAGTTGAAACCGTATGGGACTTGGCATGCGAGGGTCTGAACATATATATAAGCAATGTTTTATTTTCATGTTCTAGCATAAGCAATACAAGTTGGGATTATTCCCTTAGCTAGGTGCGTTGGATTCTTATTAGCATGCAGGGGGTGATTCACCTAGCGACTAGCATAAAATATCCATGTTTTATGTGTGCTGGCTAAGCAAAGACAAGTTCATCGTAGCCACCCACCTTAGCGATGATTCGCCTCGGTAGAGTGATACGCCAAGCGAGCCTCTGAAAGCCTAAGCCGGATTTCCTGTAGGGACAAGTCTGGATATCCTTTACTTCTCGTTTGAGGTAAAGCGGGTCGGGACAGTTGCACTTTTGCCGATTGAGACGGCAGTCCGCTAGAACGGAACGGGATGTTACAATAGTGGCTCGACGTAGCTCACTCCTGACATGCTAGAATCTCCAGAATTGAAATGCTTATACTGATAAGATAAATTTTCGTACTTGATTGCTTGTCCCTGTCCTGATTGTACTTGTCAAGCTATTGTCCAGTCTTGCATCATATCTAAGGCAGATTCCTGAGCACCATGGTCAGGAATCCTTGATAACTTGCCTAAGTTAATAACTAGAATAATTATCTAGAAGCATCTAGAGAGATTTTCTAGATATATACAATCCCGGTATCCCAGCGACACCTGATGGATTTGGAGCTCTCCGTCGAGAGGGGCGCACTTCCAGCACACCGTCGAGTGTTACAATTTACCAAAAAAAATACTTTATACCTAATTAATCTATGCTATGTACTATTACGTCTGGATAACCCAGATAGTCTGCAGGGCATATGGCTGTATAGAATCTTAACTGCATTTGTTAGTAACCAGGATTGTGATAACCCTAGTTATTTAATGATAGTAAGCCGTATGTCATGGTTGATCGTGATTACATGTTTTCTAGTCTTGTCTTGTCTTGGATCACCCAGCTACTAATCCTGAAATATACCCGTTATTGATTCCAAAACTGCTTAACTGCTTAATTACCTATTGCTCTTATTTATATTTTCTTATGCTATTGAATGTTTGCATGCTGGTTTTAGTTTCCTAAGTTGGCTCCCTTGTGGTACTTTACTGTTTTAGGGTCTGACACCACTGGTTTTGTATGGCCAAATTTTGGAGGAACACCGCAGGATCTTCCGTACATCCCGCCTCCAGATGGTGAACACGAGAAACACCCGAGGACTTGAGTGGGTTTCTTCTTCATCACCCACCTGATATTGTACTTATACTTTTGAGGCATTTAGCCACCGAGCACGTGTTTAGCTCGTGTTTTAATTCTTGATATTCTAGCCTACGGGCCTACATGTAAAGCATATTATAGACTATAGCTAGAGCTAATCATGTAATATTGCACTCTGCTAGTTCTTTATTTTGGTAACTAACTTAATGATCATCTATGTATGTATACTTTGGGATGCCTTAATATTATATGTTTGGTGATTATACTTATTGTAACTTGTTGCTTGCTTGAGATTGAGACAACTAGGACTCTTGACCCAAGAACGCCCGTTGGATTGTAGAATAAACCCTTACATGTCTAGAAAGTCGTGACCGTATCTTGGGGTATAGAATACTCTGGTGTACGTAGCTAGCTTTGTCCGCCCTCGCTCTTCAGTATTCTGGTTCTGGGGCGTGACACTTCTCGTCTTGTATTGCATTCTCTATTTCTGTTTATAGTTATTATCAATTAACTTGGAACTGTTATTGGATTGTACTTCACTCCAATCCTGACTGGATATATTTTTCAGATGATTGGTTATAGGAGATGTGTCACACCTGTTACGGGCCACATGATGGCGAGTCATTTGAGTTAGTAACGTAGAGCATAATGAGATAGTACCAGCAGTCGAGGAGACTTAGCTAGTTCATGTATGTTATTGTATTTGATAGTTAGACATTATGGCATGTATTATATTTGAGACCATTGTATTGAGCTTAGAATTTTGGAATTGGACTTGTGTTGTATTGTGACTCTGTATTTTATTTCTTCTATTCCATATCGTGCCATATCTTCCTCTAGTTTTATATTGTGATTGAGTATTGACGTCCATATTTATATCATCATATTGTCCTCCATTTGGAGTTGAGATAGCATGACATGTACATTATATATATATTGTGTGAGATGTGTAGATAGTATTGTTGACTTAGACAGCGTTCTACCGTCGATACTGCGGTGTAGGCTGGACGTACCCACGTTCTTGTGCCCCTACACTGGGTGCGGGTCGTAACACCCCCCTCGCGCCTCCTTCCCGTCTCTACCCACGCAACCCCTGTTTTGCCCTCTCCCGCTACCCCGACCCCTGGGTCGCTCCGACAGGCCCACGCCGTGCCCCCTTCCCCGCGCCCACCCGCTCCCGTTGATGTTGTTGCTGCTGCCGCTTGCTGTTGTGGGTGGCAGAAGATCAGTAGATCGAGCCACGGGGACGTATTATTTCTTCCATATATAAAATGGTGGGAGTTGGATGGCAGTGGGCCCAAAGGCATATAATACAGTGTGCACAAAGCCTCAAGCGTTACGTCGGGCCCCGAGCGTTATGCCAAAAATTCAAAAAAAAGAAAAAAGAAAATACTAAATTTTCTTTTTTGATTTCGGGTTTCGTTTTCGGTCCAAAACCGAAAACCGAAACCAAAATTTTAGTTTATATATATATATATATATATATATATATATATATATATATATATATATATATATTGACTATCCATTGAGCAAGTATATCTGTTGAGCAAATGAGCACGAATATTCTAGATCTTTGGATTTAATTTAAGTTAGGTGGAACGACTAAGATATATTATTTGGGATGAATACATATAAACCGTTAAATGGACTAAAATAAAAAACAACGATTCTGATTTAATTTTAACGTTAATATTAATCTTAATTTACTTTAATTTTAAATTTAATGTTAGTTTTAATTTTAACTTTAGCATTAATTTTAACTTTAATTTTTATCTTCATATTAATTTTAGTTTTAACATTTA
The DNA here is from genome assembly GCA_036927795.1 of Iris macrosiphon. NCBI lineage: Eukaryota > Viridiplantae > Streptophyta > Magnoliopsida > Asparagales > Iridaceae > Iris > Iris macrosiphon. The sequence goes on along the minus strand of JAYESA010000010.1, from coordinate 14,838,080 downwards.
CACTAAAATTAAAAATTAACATTTACACTAAAATTAAAAATTAACATTAACATTTACACTAAAATTAAAAATTAACATTAACATTTACACTAAAATTAAAAATTAACATTAACATTTACACTAAAATTAAAAATTAACATTAAAATTTACACTAAAATTAAAAATTAACATTAACATTTACACTAAAATTAAAAATTAACATTAACATTAACATTAACATTAACATTTACACTAAAATTAACATTAACATTTACACTAAAATTAACAATAACATTTACACTAAAATTAAAAATTAACATTTACAATAAAATTAAAAATTAACATTTACAATAAAATTAAAAATTAACATTAACATTAACATTAACATTAACATTAACATTAACATTAACATTAAAAATTAACATTAACATTAACATTAACATTAACATTAACATTAACATTAACATTAAAAATTAACATTAACATTAACATTAAAAAATAATAATAATAATAATAAAATAAAATTTAACATTAAATTAAAATTAACACTAAAATTATTATTATTATTATTATATTAATTTTACTTTTACTTTCACTTTTACTTTTACTTTTACTTTAAATTTAAATTTAAATTTAAATTTAAATTTAAATTTAAATTTAAATTTAAATTTAAATTTAAATTTAAATTGTAATGTTAATATTAATATTATTTTTTTAATGTTAATAATAATGTTAATGTTATAATGTTAATTAACATTAACATTAACATTAAAAATTAACATTAACATTAACATTAAAAAATAATAATAATAATAATAATAAAATAATAATAAAATAAAATTTAACATTAAATTAAAATTAACACTAAAATTATTATTATTATTATTATATTAATTTTACTTTTACTTTCACTTTTACTTTTAATTTTACTTTTACTTTAAATTTAAATTTAAATTTAAATTTAAATTTAAATTTAAATTTAAATTTAAATTTAAATTTAAATTGTAATGTTAATATTAATATTATTTTTTTAATGTTAATAATAATGTTAATGTTATAATGTTAATTTTATTTTTAGTATTAATTTTAACGTTAAATTCAATGTTAATCAGAACCGTTGTTTTTTTTATTTTAATCCATATAACGGTTTATAATGTATTCATCCCAAACAATATATCTTAGTTATTCCACCTAACTTAAATTAAATCCAAAGGTCTAGAATGTCTGTGTTCATTTGCTCAACGGACATCCTTGTTCAATGGATAGACACTATATATATATATATATATATATATATATATATATATATATATATATATATATATATATATATATTAACAAAAAAAGAGCAAATAAACTAAAAAAATCGAATAAAATGAATAAATCGAAAATTGAACTGATTTAATTCGGTTCGGTTCCGTTATGGGTCATTTCGGTTCAGTTTCGATTTTGCATATTCGATTTTCGGTCCAATTCGATTTTCTATTATCCTATTCGGTTGGAATCAAATTAATTGAATGCTCACCTCTAGGTGGAAGGTATTCTACCTGGTTGGCTGGGTTAGAATTCCTAGAATGTTATTTGTAACAAATTAATTTTTCTCAACAATTTTTTACGTAATATTAATTTTTTTTAAACTAATTAATTGGTGATATAGATCTGACCTAGACAGCCCACTTTTGATCCATTTCGAATAGGGGTGAGCATCGGTTCGGTTCAAAACAGAACCGAATAAGGAAAACCGAATTTGACCGAAAACTGAATAAGCAAAACCAAAACCAAATCAAATTAGACCATAACCGAACCAAACCAAACCAAACCGAATTAGACCATAATCGAACCAAACCGAACCAAATTAAATCGGTTCAATTTTTGGTTTATTCTGTTTATTTGCGATTTTTGTGTTAATATATATTAAATAAATATTCCTATATATATATATATATATATATATATATATATATATATATATATATATATATATATATATATATATATATATATGTATTTTTTTCTTGTTCGGTTCGGTTATGTTGGAAAATATTACCTTTGTTTCATGAAAACAAAAATAAGATTTACCGGTCTACGGGGAAGTCGCGCACGAAGCACTGCCCTAAAAGTTTATTCAAGGTCTATGTGCAGACATTCTCTCGAATTCTCCTAGTGGTAAAATCTCCTTGCTACCGGCTTCCCGTCACCGCACACGACTTCGGGAGATAGACCCGAACTTAGCTTTGCCGAGAAAATAGGATGGAAACTTGAGGCGAATGCAGTCAAGACGAATGTAGTCACCGAAGTCCAGCTTATTTCTATCTATTAAACCGGCTTCTTGGGATCTCTAGTTAGACTCGATTGGGTTGCCACTGCTTGTGACTTACTTTTGGGCTTAACCCCTGTCACGACCCGATTTCGTAGAATCGTTTGAGGCGTCCCCCGAATCGTGACCGCCGTACGGGCCTGGAGTTGCGCCCGTACAAGACTTTAATGATTTGCATAACAAGCACATATTCAGAGTACGCAAATAAATTAAAACACAGATTTGAAACATGGAAAAGTTCTCTTTATTGATAATGAACATCTATTACAAACTCCTGAACGAGTCAGCTAATATGCCGCACGGGCTTACAAAAGAGATGACTCAAAATGAGATAGCAGTCCTGTATATTGTATCCCTTTACTAAACTTTAAAAGATATAGACCTCCAGGCTGGAGGACAGCTTTGCCACGGAGCTGCATTTGTGTATGAAGAGTTGCAGGCTCCTGTCTTCAAAATGCTTCAAGGCGCGGTGAAGATGCACTAACAGCTGGACTGGATCGGGTAGACGACTTCGGCTCCTCGCTCGGTTTGCCTTGGTGCGGAGAACCTGTTTCAACGAGGGTCAGCATGTCGAAACATACTGGTGAAGGTCAACTAGCCGAACTATACCAATCAACATGTTATTTTAATGAAGCATGCATATTTGTGGGTTTATATCTTGCCTTAGTTCATTTACAAGTAAGCAGCATATAGAATTTACTGAAATAAACTTGCCACCGTTCGGTGGATTTTACCTGCCCGTCTGAATCACCTGCACAATACTTACCATGCCTTCCCTGCCACGAAGACACAAGTTAGTTGCAACAGGTTTAAATATACAGTGGATCACTGGCGGGATGCCATAATGGACGAGTTAGTCTTGAACGAGGATGGAATGCAGCAAAGATGCAGTAGTGGCTACAAACCATCCCGTCCAGATGCAGTAGACTACAGTGAGTTCCGTCCGGATCGGATCAGTGCCAGTGCCCCAGCGACCGTCCGCAGGAACCAGTGACCTTGTGCACAAGTTGTCCGTGATCGAATCGGTATTGTTTTATTAAGTTAACAGTTCATGCAGTTGAGGCAATGCCAGTTCAGGACAAGCAGTATTATGATTCAGTTGCATAGCCTCTTGATTCAGTATATTTCATAGCACAATTTAAAGAAGAACAAACATTCTAACTTGTATTTATGAAACGAACAAGCATGCAGGTAAGTAACCGTTCACAAGTTTGATTGACAAGCAGTATTATCCAAGTCTATTCCCTTTTATCTTGGTTTTTTTTTTTTTTTCTTGGTACCGTTTGATCGGGGCAAAGGAGTGAAGCTTGGAAGAAGGGCTAGCTAATCGGGTTGGTAGCCACTCACTTAGATTTTGGAAGGAAGAAGGAAAGAGGCGCTTCACGACTCCGCTCGCAAGCCGCCTACTGCTCGTTCACCTGCACACGAATAGCTCGATTAATACTTCTTCCTCTCTTTCCAATCTCAAAATAGAAGTGCAAGTCAATGAACGAAAACAATGAAGACCATCAAAACCGTTCAAGGAAAATAAGCAAATCCCAAAACCAACTCAAAGCACGAAAGCAACAAGCGACATCGAAAACTGAGGCAATAAAAGATAGCAGCGGAGAGGTCCCTCCTGACTCTGCCGCTAAGTCGATCCCGGGGGCACGGTCCACTGAATATGGGAATCGATTCCGAAGAAACAAATCCATAACGAGGACGAGTTCTTAATTTAATCTATCCCGATCGAACGATACCGTCTCGTGTTTCTTAGCCGCGCTCTCCGTACCGGGAGAACGGGGCGCTACATCCTACCCAACCAATTGGAAGTTTCGTCCCGAAACTTAGGAGTAAAGCCTACCGTTAGGGATTATTGAGGCGGCTCAGTGGGCAGGCAGGAACGGTATGATCTGGATCACCACAAATGAGGCATTGCCCAAGTTTCTTGCGGCACTTTTCTGCTGTGTGCCCTAGTTTCTTACAATAAGAACATGGTTGCCCTGGGTTTCCTCTCCGTGGACCTCCGTGGTTAGGGCACTTTGCAGCGGTGTTTCCTCTGTCATTGCCTTGGCGTTTGTGATTGTAGGTATGCACAGCGCCGATGGAAACGTGAGGATACTGCGGTTCAAGAGATAGGGCGTGATTCATTACTTCACGCATTGTCCCGTACTGATTATTGACCACGTACGCATGGATGGCAGGGCGCATACCACCTTCAAACCTTCTAGCTCAACTCGCTGCATCAGGTAAATAGGCCCTAGCGAATTTGGAGAGTCGGTTGAATTCGGCGGAGTATTGCTTCACTGTCATACTGCCCTGCCTCAGCTGCACGAACTCATTTTTCATCTGACATTGCACTGGAGGGGGTATAAACTCCTCTTCAAACGTGACACAAAAAGTCGTCCACGAGATCGCCTCGTCTCCGTGATCAAATTGGAGAGATCGTCGATGCACGTTCCCCCAATCGTGCGCGTTGAGGCGGAGCTGAAGTTGGGCGCAGGCGACGCGCTTCTCTTCGGGAACTTCTAGCAGAGCAAAGTGATCTTCAAGCTCGGCTAGCCAATCTAGAGCTACCACTGGGTCCTCAGTCCCGTTGAATGGGGTGTTGCAGACCTTCTTGAAGTATCCCAAGTTGAAGGCAGTCACATCCCTCGGCCTTGAAATTTGTGGCATCTCTACTTCAAGCACGGGCTGTTCCACCGGAGTCGTTGCTGTTGCGGTGGAATGGTTGGCAGCCAAAGTCTGAACGATTTGTTGCAGGGTATCTACCTGCTTCTGTTGAACTGATAATTGGGTCTCTAGATTGCTTTCGAACTTGGCTTGGCGAGCATCATCTCTTTGTCGTTGCGATTCTAACATTTGCATCACCCGCTCTAGCGGGTCAACTTGAGATATGCCACGCTGGCTCCGCGAGCTTCCCGAAGTGCCCGAACTACTTTCCTGTGTTTTGTTCGGAGCTTGCGCTGCAGATTGCGCTGGTACCATTCCTTCAAAAGAAGGTAAATTATATTAGAATTATAATGTATTATGGACTTATTGCATGAACGTATCTTATTTTGGCCTAGCGGAGTTCAAGAGTTCGCACAGAAATTTGATCGTTAAAGAAACTTTTCCAGTACGAAGTCTAAGGAACTTTGAATCTGTGCTCTGATACCATTATGTCACGACCCGATTCCGTAGAATCGTTTGAGGCGTCCCCCGAATCGTGACCGCCGTACGGGCCTGGAGTTGCGCCCGTACAAGACTTTAATGATTTGCATAACAAGCACATAATCAGAGTACGCAGATAAATTGAAACACAGATTTGAAACATGGAAAAGTTTTCTTTATTGATAATGAACATCTATTACAAACTCCTGAACGAGTCAGCTAATATGCCGCACGGGCTTACAAAAGAGATGACTCAAAATGAGATAGCAGTCCTGTATATTATATCCCTTTACTAAACTTTAAAAGATATAGACCTCCAGGCTGGAGGACAGCTTTGCCACGGAGCTGCATTTGTGTATGAAGAGTTGCAGGCTCCTGTCTTCAAAATGCTTCAAGGCGCGGTGAAGATGCGCTAACAGCTGGACTGGATCGGGTAGACGACTTCGACTCCTCGCTCGGTTTGCCTTGGTGCGGAGAACCTGTTTCAACGAGGGTCAGCATGTCGAAACATACTGGTGAAGGCGAGCTAGCCGAACTATACCAATCAACACGTTGTTTTAATGAAGCATGCATATTTGTGGGTTTCTATCTTGCCTTAGTTCATTTACAAGTAAGCAGCATATAGAATTTACTGAAATGAACTTGCCACCGTTCGGTGGATTTTACCTGCCCGTCTGAATCACCTGCACAATACTTACCATGCCTTCCCTGCCACGAAGACACAAGTTAGTTGCAACAGGTTTAAATATACAGTGGATCACTGGCGGGATGCCATAATGGACGAGTTAGTCTTGAACGAGGATGGAATACAGCAAAGATGCAGTAGTGGCTACAAACCATCCCGTCCAGATGCAGTAGACTACAGTGAGTTCCGTCCGGATCGGATCGGTGCCAGTGCCCCAGCGACCGTCCACAGGAACCAGTGACCTTGTGCACAAGTTGTCCGTGATCGAATCGGTATTGTTTTATTAAGTTAACAGTTCATGCAGTTGAGGCAATGCCAGTTCAGGACAAGCAGTATTATGATTCAGTTGCATAGCCTCTTGATTCAGTATATTTTATAGCACAATTTAAAGAAGAACAAACATTCTAACTTGTATGTATGCATATGATAAATGTCCCAAACGAACAAGCATGCAGGTAAGTAACCGTTCACAAGTTTGATTGACAAGCAGTATTATCCAAGTCTATTCCCTTTTATCTTGGTTTCTTTTATTATTTCTTGGTACCGTTTGATCGGGGCAAAGGAGTGAAGCTTGAAAGCAGGGCTAGCTAATCGGGTTGGTAGCCACTCACTTAGATTTTGGAAGGGAGAAGGAAAGAGGCGCTTCACGACTCCGCTCGCAAGCCGCCTACTGCTCGTTCACCTGCACACGAACAGCTCGATTAATACTTCTTCCTCTCTTTCCAATCTCGGAATAGAAGTGCAAGTCAATGAACGAAAACAATGAAGACCATCGAAACCGTTCAAGGAAAACAAGCAAATCTCAAAACCAACTCAAAACACGAAAGCAACAAGCGACATCGAAAACCGAGGCAATAAAAGATAGCAGCGGAGAGGTCCCTCCTGACTCTGCCGCTAAGTCGATCTCGGGGGCACGGTCCACTGAATATGGGAATCGATTCCGAAGAAACAAATCCATAACGAGGACGAGTTCTTAATTCAATCTATCCCGATCGAACGATACCGTCTCGTGTTTCTTAGCCGCGCTCTCCGCACCGGGAGAACGGGGCGCTACAACCCCATCCCCCTCGATGATTCTAGGATTAATGTCCTAGACGGACTCTTCGTTAAGAGATCTGCGCGGTTCTTTTATGACTTTTATAGTCAAGAACTACATTTTTTTTTCTTTTTAGGCTCTTTAAGACGATATGCAGTTGTAGCTACCTGTTCATCTTAGAACTCACAGAAACATGCTTTAATAGTTTTTAAAGCAAATTGATTATCACAATTTATTTAAAAATAAATGGCAGGTACATAAATTTCTATATACATAATAAAGTGTCTGAGCCATTTAGTTGGCACATGTTATGTTTAAAGATATCATTTCTTAGTCTATGATACTCCTGGCTATGATAGTTTGTCACATGGACCTATCATCTTATGAGTATCTAAGTTTTTCATAGGAAGAAACCCTCATTCTCCTCCCACTGGACCTTAGAGTTCTTAGTGCTTATATATCCGAAAAATGTGTCATATAATGATTCAAATAAAACACTTAAAACTTTGTGAAACCAACTGTAGTATATTTCTTTAGGAGTTTTTGGTTTGGGTAAGCCAGATGTTTGGGTTACTCCTAAATCATACTTTATGTTATCAGAATCATGTACATATGTGTCAAAAAATGTTGACACAAGTCCTAGGGTAGTGAGACAAAACTCATATGACTCAGCTACCTTTTAAGGTAAGATTCAGTAAATTTTCAGGCTTGGCACTAGAAGATTCATCTCTTACCAGCCATATTAACAATTGTGACAGTCTATAAATTTTGCAAGAATCGGTGTAGTGAATCAATATGACAGTCTAGATAGCCAGAATAATAGTTTAAATAGTTTTTTTCTAATCAACCTAAACAATCTTTAGTCTAAAGTTTTGATCAACTTGGATTAGCTGTAGGGGCCGGTTCCCAGTTAGTGGTGGTCCGAAGATACTTAAGTACCGTGTCACTTAGGGCCTGTAGAAGCATAAAAAATACGCTGGCAAAAGCTACGCGGCGTATTGATACAGAGCAGCGCAAGCAAAGGCCTTCAGTGCCATCAGGCGTAAGAGCTCAAGGGTGCAGCGCGTCCAAAACCGCTTCGGCGTAGACGGGACCCCCCCCATCACCTCCAGGGCGTAAAAACTCAGCCGCTCTCAAAGCAGCGTTAAAATAGCGTACGAGGAACGCTTCGTCTTCCCCGAAATGAACCTGTCAAAATCACGCAGTGAACCTGGCCTCTGACTCCTGACAAAAAGTGCTGCACGACGACCCAGACGACGGCTGGAAACAGGCACAGACCCCTCGGGACGCACACCACAGTATGATGGCGGATCCCTGCATTTAATGCAGAGGATTGGGTTAAGATACCACCGAACCGTCGTTTACTAACGTCCCCTCAGCATAAACCGCTCTTTTGCGCACAGAGGGATACGCTGCATTATTTTACACAGGCAGGCATAAGCCGGTTTTCGCTCCGCAGTAGACAAACCGCCTGCCACGTCAAAAACTGCACATCGTACGGGGCTCGAGGCACGTCTCTACGTCTAATTGCACAGAGCGGTGACAGGTTCAGTCAAGGCACGTCTCTGCAAACGGATGCACAGAAGGGCTGCAGACCTTCGAAACACGTCTTCGCATTTAATGCACAAGATGATGGCAAATCTCTGTAGAAGATTTGATTACATCTTCGAAAGCCGTGATTCCGGCTAAGACGTCCACGTCAGCACTCGGGCACGGTACGCAGCGGCTTCTACGCCCATTCAAGACCTGCGCCCCTTCGGCTTTCAACGCCTCTTCGGCTCTCAACGCCTCTTCGGCTCTCAAACGCCTCTCCGGCTTCAGCGCCTCTTCGGCTCTCAACGCCCCTCCGGCTTCAACGCCTCTCCGGCTTCAACGCCTATCCGGCTTTCAACGCCTCTCCAGCTTCAACGCCTCTCCGGCTCCTACGCCTACCCGGCTTCAACGCCTATCCGGCTTCTACGCCAACCGTTTCTACACACGGGATACCTACCTGCGTGGCTCTTACGCCGTGATCTTCGTAGCAATAGTACGCGTTGTGTTCCCTTAGTTGGACCCACGTCATACGCTCATTCAAAAGATCATCCATACGCAGGCATTGGTTACTTTAACCGTTGTGTAAAAGGGTGTTGTACTTCCCACTCCTCGGTTTTTATACCGACGGAGTGGTCACTGTCACCAAAACTCTATAAATAGAGACCCCTATCAATGGGGAAAAAGAGCGGAAAAAGAATTATCATCCAGGAGAGAATTACCGCCCAAGGAGAGAGAGAGAGAGAAAGAGAGAGAGAGAGAGAGAGGGAGAGAGAGAGCCCGGAGAGCAGGCAAAGAGCAGGGATCGACGACCTTGGCCTCGTGCGTCCAACCTCTTCTGCAACCTTCGAAACTGCTACCTGTCTTCCACGGCACTTCTTCAACATCGTGTGGTCCAAGGGCTAAAGTGATCGACCGCAGATCAGACACCTATAGCAATTTATACCCAGATTAAATAAAATGTACTCCCACATCCTCGCATAGGATTACATTGTACAAGTTTGTTTGTAAACAGAAGGGCGCGGGTTTCGCATAAACCCCGTCATTGAAATACAATTTCATTCCTTTCGTTTAATACCACAAACAAGATGGCGACTCTGCTGGGGACATCTTTCTCTTCTGACGAGGAAGTAATTGCTCAACACGATACGGTATCCGTGGGAACCGTGAAGAAGACGCTGGTCGTTCATTTCGACCAGTCAGCCTACGAAAACATGCTTCGAGCCGGGGGTAGCTCTCGCCCTCTCTCCGTCCAGGACAACAGGAAGCTGCGCAATGCGTGGATGCCCAAGACATCCTCTACTATTCTTGTGGACTCTCCGATCTCTCCGGACTCTCCGATCTCTCCGGACTCTCCGATCTCTCCGAACTCTCCGATCTCTTCGGCCAACGAGGTTGTAGCGACGCTCCCTCCGTGCCCCGCACGTAAAATTTAGTCTCCCGCTACGCGCGGTACAGACAAAACTTCGGGCGAAGCCTTAGCGCTAACCCCGAAGAATCCACTGCGCTTTACGCGTAGGAAACAGTCTCCCGCTACGCGCGGTAAAGACAAAACTTCGGGCGAAGCCTCAGCGCTAACCCAGAAGCCTTCACTGCGCTTTACGCGTAGAAATCTGTTTCCCGCTCCGCGCGGTACAGACAGAACTTCCGATGGTGCCTCGGCGCCAAGACGGAAGAACAGATCTCGCTCCACGCGCAAGACATCATCTGACCTCTACGGTAAACCAGATGAGCGCTGTGATCTCCGCGAAGGAAAGCAAGCGGCAGGCTACTTAACCTCTCGGCCTCATCGCCAGCAAAGGAACGGAATGCCTACCCTCCAAATTACGCAAGAAAACGGCGGCCGACTGAGGATCTCTCCAGCTTTACGCCAGTCTGAGCGAATCTCCGAATCACACCAGGGAAAGCCCTTCGACGTGAAACAAGTCCAGGTTGCGGGAGAACGCCCCCCCAGAGGATTGTCCGCCGCCCAGACTGCCAGCCTGTTATACACAGGTGGCGCGGCAAGAACCTTGGTGCCCGACCCCCGCGTATCCGCAGATGGAAACGAAAGGGACAGGTCAACGTCAACTCCTCCTGACCTATGCACACGTCTGATCCAGAGACGCAAAAACGGGAGTCGTGAACAGGATCCAGAGCCCCTAGGCGGCGGACGGAGAGAGATCGTGTGGGAGGACGCATCGCCACTCAATGTCATTACGATGTATGAACCGTACGGGAACTTTATTGTCCCCCCAACTCATGACTACCGGCGTCCAATAGTCTTCATCCGCAGACAGAGCGGTCCGATGGTGCAAGAAGATTTCCGGGAGCCTAAAGAAGGAAAAATGCAAATCCACAGGTATAGCTCTCAAGCTCTGAAGATCATACAGAACATGGGTTACGATTTAGAGACGAAGCAGGGCCTCAATTATGGAAAAGGCAGACGAACGCCGTTACATAGTAGTCCTTGCTATCGACAAACTTATTTCGGGTTAGGGTATACTGCACCCCCTGCACGCTCCGAACTTCCAAAGGATAGTCCTGTAAAACCAGAAACGGGTCCTTCCAAACTGACCTCCAGGAGCGACAAAACAGGAGGAAGAACCCGCCCGAAGTCCAGATACAGTACAGCAAGGACAGCTGACCCGGAAGATCAAAAGGCTCAGGCATCCGGATCGCGAAAACTGAAAGAGACTTTTTCCTTCAAAGAAGACGACATCGTTGAAATCTTCAACATGTTGACAAAAGCAAACAAACTCCGGGTTCCGAACGTCAGATATCCCGAGAGCACCGACGAAGTCAATAACCCGGATTAATGTCTCTTCCATCGGTATGTTCATCACCCTACGAAAGCCTGCCGTTTGTTAAAAAGAAGAATTCAGGAGCTGATAGATGACAAGGTCATCACCTTGCACCTATGAACGAGGAAACGACCATCGTGAGCAGGGCTCACCTTTCTGGTACGGAATGGTGAACCCCTGAAAGTCTCTCCAGTGGACCCTACAGGCCTATCCCCACTCGAGAAAAACACTACATAGCAAAAATTTTATCACTACCCCTGAATAAACTTTCGGCTATTAGTTATCATCGGACGTCGTCTAAACTTGACATTCGTACTTAGCCCCAAGTACCCTAGTAATGTTAAGCCCACAAATGCGGCATGTCCCAAAGATAAATTCCCTCTTCCTATCACCGACATCATGATCGACAACACCTGCGGTTTCGAACGCATGTCTTTCATGGACGGGTTCTCGGGATACAATCAGATCAAGATGCATCCTGAAGACGAGAAGCACACTGCTTTCCGGACACCACTGGGGGTATATTGCTATACGGTCATGCCCTTCGGATTGAAGAATGCCGGGGCTACATACCAACGGGCCATGAGTAACATATTCCATGAGCATTTACGTAAAATAGTGGAATGTTACGTAGACGACATAGCCGTCAAGAGCCGCCTCAAAGGTGATCACCTCCAAGACTTGAGGACGGTGTTCGAGCTAATGCGTCGCCATCAACTCAAGATGAACCCTACGAAATCGTTTCTGGGTGTATCTAGTGGCAAGTTCCTGGGATTTGTCATCACCACCAAAGGCATCCAGGTGGACCCTGACAAAGTCCAGGCAATCGTAGAAATACGACCACCCCGTAATCTGAGGGAACTCCGGGGATTTCAAGGCCGTCTGGCCTATATCCGGCGATTCATATCCAACCTCTCGGGGAGATGTCAGCCTTTTTCTTACCTCTTGAAGAAAGGTGTATCTTTCGTGTGGGACGAAACCTGTCAGCAGGCGTTCGAAGACATCAAACGCTACCTCACCAGTCCGCCAGTTCTGGCACCTCCCGTCATGGGAAAACCATTCCTGCTGTACGTTCGAGCAATGGATCATTCACTAGGAGCTCTTCTTGCACAGAAGAACGACATGGGGCATGAACAAGCTATCTACTACCTCAGCAGGATGATGGTCGGGGCCGAGCACCGGTACAACCCAGTGGAGAAGGAATGCTTGGCTCTGATGTTCGTCGTCCAGAAGACACGACACTATGTCACCGGACAGACCATTCATATCATCTCCAGGATCAACCCTCTGCGGGTACTAATAAGCAAACCGAGTGTTCTTAACTCCCGACTCGCGACTTGGGCGATGCTATTAACGCCATATAACATGGTATACGTACCGCAGAAGTCCATTAAAGGCCAAGCACTGGCTGACTTCCTAGCTGCCCATCCGATCCCGGAGTCCTCCAAATTATACGAGGACATTCCCGACGAAGTTGCAGAATGTAACTCCGTAATGGAAACCGACGCATGGCAACTCTTCTTCGATGGGGCCTCCAGAACCGGTCCCAAGGGAAACATCGTCTCAGGAATAGGAGTCATCCTGGTCACTCCTGATCAGCTCGTCATCTACCGAGCATATTCTCTTAGCGAGCCCTGCTCCAACAATGTGGCAGAATACAACGCTCTATTAATCGGGCTCCAAGCCGCCAAAGAGCTGGGGGTCGAATCCCTGGAAGCTTTCGGTGACTCTCTGCTTATCGTCAATCAAGTCAGAGGGATATATGAAGTCCGGAATCCAGACCTCATCCCCTACCACCAAGCAACGGTCGAGATAGCCATGACCTTCAAAGGATTCTTCCTGGAGCATGTACCTCGGTCTCAGAATCTGGAAGCCGATGCCCTAGCCAGTCTAGCCGCAGACTTAGCCACTCCTATAAGAAGGCAGGATTCGATAATCCTTCTTAACAAAGACTTATTTTGTGCGAAGAACAACCTTCACATAGAACGCAGCCATGCTGTGAACACAGATCTCCCCGAAAAGGACTGGAGAAGTCCCTTCATAGATTTCGTCGCATACGGAATCTTGCCGGAGGACCCCAAAGGAGCAGTGTCCATCAAGCGACGATCATTACGCTTCTATTACGATGCATCTGCACAATGCCTATATCGCCGGACCTACGACGGATTACTGTTGAGATGTCTGTCTAACGACGAAGCACAGCAGATCATCCGGGAAGCTCACGACGGCGTATGCGGAGCCCACCAACCTGGTCCTAAGCTACAGGATCGCATCAGGAGAATGGGCTATTATTGGCCTACTATGATCACAGATGCGATACGGTATGCAAAACAATGCAGAGCCTGTCAGATTCACGCAAACTTCATACACCGACCATCTGAGCATCTGCATCCTACAGTTGCATCCTGGCCTTTCGAAGCATGGGGTATGGACGTCATTGGTCCCATTCACCCGTCTTCTTCCCGAGGTCACCAGTTCATACTGGCCATCACGGACTACTTCTCCAAATAGGCAGAGGCAATCCCTCTTGCTGAGGTAAAGGCATCTAATGTGATCAGCTTCATCAAGCATCACGTCATTTATCGCTTCGGGGTCCCCGAAGGATAATCCATGACAACGGGCCCCAGTTCGTCAGCCAAGCGTTTCATCGATTTTGCGATAAAAATCGAATACACAATATCGCCTCTACGGCATACTATCCAGCTGCTAATGGTTTGGCGGAAGCTTTCAACAAAACCATTATCAAACTCTTGAAGAAGTTCGTCTCTTCAAACAAAAGAGATTGGAACGAAAAACTGGGCGAATGTCTCTGGGCATACCGCACAACGGTACGAACGCCGACAGGCTGCACCCCATTCTCACTGGTATACGGGAGCGAGGCAGTTCTCCCCATTGAAATCCAGATCCCGTCACTCAGGATAGCCGTGGCTAACGAGCTGACTCAAGAAAAGAATGACCTGTTAAGGCTTCAGGAGCTAGAAGGATTAGACGAAAAACGCTTCCAAGCTCAACAGCGCATCGCGCTCTACCAAGCACGCATTTCCAGAGCTTTTAATCGTAAAGTAAAGGAAAGGGTGTTCAAAGTCGGCGAGCTAGTCTTAGCCGTAAGAAGGCCGATGATTCTTACTCACAGGAGTAAAGGCAAGTTCCAGCCCAAGTGGGAAGGCCTTTATGTGATCGAGACAACATTCTCGAACGGAGCCTACAGACTAGCCCAGCCCAATGGAGACCTATTAATGGCTCCTATCAACGGCAAATTCCTGAAGAAGTACTACGCCTAATCTCCTCCACTCAGGAGGAATACGGCGAGATTCTCGTAATCCGACGAAACTACTTCAAAGAAGAAACTAGTATAGGCCCATAAATCAGTCATGTCCATATCACCTCTGAACTGTATTTCCTTGGAGAATCTGCCATGTCCATATCACCTCTGAACAGGCTTTCCAAGATTCTGACCATCGATTATCACCTCTGATATCGATCGTCACTTCAACTAACACCCGTACTAAATCTAAGTACGCCAGTGGTGTTAGGTCCACAAAATCTGCTACGTCCATATTACCTCTAGCAGGGCTTGTCCTCAAACCTATTTCTTGCACCTAGGTGCGCAAAAAGCAATAGGCCCACAAATCAGTCATGTCCATATCACCTCTGAATTGTATTTCCTTGGAGAATCTGCTATGTCCATATCACCTCTGAACAGGCTTTCCAAGATTCTGACCATCGATTATCACCTCTGATATCGATCGTCACTTCAACTAACACCCGTACTAAATCTAAGTACGCAAGTGGTGTTAGGTCCACAAAATCTGCTACGTCCATATTACCTCTAGCAGGGCTTGTCCTCAAACCTATTTCTTGCACCTAGGTGCACAAAAAGCAATAGGCCCACAAATCAGTCATGTCCTTATCACCTCTGGACTGTATTTTCTTGGAGAATCTGCCATGTCCATATCACCTCTGAACAGGCTTTCCAAGATTCTGACCATCGATTATCACCTCTGATATCGATCGTCACTTCAACTAACACCCGTACTAAATCTAAGTACGCCAGTGGTGTTAGGTCCACAAAATCTGCTACGTCCATATTACCTCTAGCAGGGCTTGTCCTCAAACCTATTACTTGCACCTAGGTGCGCAAAAAGTAATAGGCCCACAAAACAGCTATGTCCATATTACCTCTGAGCTGTAAACTCTAGTAAAGCCTATCACGCTTATCTCACCTCTGCTAGTACTTTACCTACAAAACTTGGCCAAAGCGCGTTCTATCATGTCCATATGACCTCTGAATAGACGTGCCCTGCTGAAGTTTACCGAGAGTTTATCACGTCCATACTACCTCTGATACCACTCTCGCCCTAACCTGTCATTTACATTCCGAAATAATGGGTCCAAAGTTAGGAAAAAGTCTCTTTTTATTCCCAAGAAAGAACAAAATTACATCTGGGAAAGCAAAAAAAAAAGGGGCAAAAAAGAGTACATCATTGCGGCGGAGCAGTCATGTCACGGAGCTGCCGCGCTAGCACGGCCATCCTCTCGTCCCTAATGGCCAGAGCATCAGCACGGGCCCGCTCCAGCAGTGCCTCGTTGTCACTCGAATGGGACAGTTCGGCTATCGTCCGACGAACGCCCGCACAGGCACCTTCCGCGCGATCCAGATCCCGTCGCGCTGTGCTCAGTCGACCGGCCACCACATCCAAGCCTGCCAACGACTGGGAAGCCCACTCTTCTGCCTGAGCGAGTTTCTCCCTCAACCTGTGAATCCTCGCTACATTCCCCTCGTGCTCGGATTGGCACGTTGTCTGGAGGGCGAAGATCTCATCCACGGCGGCTTTCCTCTGAATCGCCTCCAGCTGGCGAGTTCGAAGGAGTTCCTTCAGGTCTTCCATCCGTTTGGCAAGTTGCGCAGTCATAAAACTGTATCTGGTTTGGGCCTCAGCACCAAGACTGCCCTGAGCCAACCGTAAATACTAGTTAATGGGTTGTTCTAAACCATTAACCATCGCCTCCAGGGCATCGGCTCCCCCGGAATCGCCGAACTCCCTGACAACCCCGATCGAGAACTGGGCAGTTCTCTTCAGGCGCTCGAAATCCAGACTCTTCGCCAACACCATTGATATCATCGCTCCCAAACCGGTGTAAAAGAGGCTGGTATGTTGCTCAGTCAGCGCAACTAAACCCGACTGAACGCCAGGAGAGACCGCGATATCAGCGAGTCCCCCACCAGAGACGATGGCAGACAAGGTAGCCACAGCTGCCGCCTCGACGGTTGGTGTGACCGAAGGCAAGGTCACGGTGACAGGCTCATCCTCCTCTCGAGGCAACGAAACCACTCCGGGCGAGCTAGCCCCCGAAGGTGTTTTCTCCTCAGGATCAGGTGCCTCCGTATCACCACCAGGGGCCGGAGCAGAGCCGGAAGGCGGCTCAACGCTACACTCCCCGTGGGCTCCATCCCCTGAGAAGAAAGAACCCGAAAGTCGACATCAGTACAACGGTAACCTTTCTAAAAGGAGACATGAAAACGATATTTACCCGGGGCCAATGGTATATATGGCGCATCTGCAGCCGAGGCAGCTAAACCTCGCTCTAAGGACGCAATGCGAACTATCATACCTGGGGAAGGAGGTGGACCAACTAACATCGCCCGGAATTCCTCCAAGTCTCCACCAAGACGCAGTCGAGGTTCGTCAACTGGAATCTCGCTAGGCACAGCAGGAGCTTTATCCGTTGCGGGTCCAGGGAAGGATCCTCCCATCTGCCATGGCCACCTAGGCGATCTTGTTCCACTACCCGGAGCAGTAGCCACAACAGCGACCCCTAGCGAAGATCCTCCGGCGCCGCCAACCGAAACCATAGAGGGTCCCTCTCTAAAAGGCGAGGAACCTCCAGCCAAAGACTCATCCCCGACATGGGGAGATGTAGGCCCACTCCCGGTAGCTTCGACACCAAAAATGCGGAAAGGACGAGCGACTGTCTCCTTCCTCCTCTTACGAACAGAAGCCTCCTTAGGAACAGGCGCCCTTCGCTTCTGAGGAACTACCCAAGGCCCCCGTAGGCGGAGGCACTTCACACCCCGGCATCGACTCCAGGGGTTCATCCGGGGTATCAAACTCCTCACCCTCATCGGGAGAAACCGAGGGAACTTCAACTCCTCTCCCGGCAATGGGAGAGGACACCCTAAGACTTCCGCGTATGTCGAAATCGCGGTTGAAGGTGTTGATCGTCACGTAAAACTGGGCGTAAGAATGGAGGATGCGCAGCTCCGTAGAGGGGGTGACATCCGGCACGACGAAGGCTGCTCCTGTGCAACCCGTGGTAAAATACTGCCATCCTCTGGCTCCATCAATGAGCCTGCCTCTGGACCTGAAGCTGGTGACGGCATTGCCCACGTGCAGCTGGCCGTACCCAAATTGCCTGGCGAACCGACTAGGCAAATAAGGCTCGAAGAAGCAATGGTCTTCACTCCTGTACAGGAGATGGGAGGGTCTAATGCAGACCAGCCAATTAAAAGCCTCCGAAGAAAGATCGGTCTTCTCTCTACCCGAGTCCTCAAGCCTCATCCCTAATTGATGGCGATCTACGGGAGGGAGAGTACAGAGGAACTTCCAGCCATGGCTGAGGTTCAATGCCAGCCGACAATCTAGAACGGTGTCCACGTTCCAGGGAGAATCCTTGTAGTTCAACAAAAAATTTCCCCCTGAGCTGCTACCAGAGCCAGGAGACATCACCCGGGGATTGTGCAGAATTAACCAACCCATCAGATACAGGTATGGTAATTCCACCCTGGGAAAACTCTCACGCCGGGCTTCATCAGCAAGCAACCCATCGGTCAGAGCTCTCAAGCCCGCCTGTATACGGCACACCATGGCAGGAAGCAAGCCCAGTCTTGCACCGAACACCAGGCGCACTGCAGGCCACAAGATGTTCCGGTGAATGCGGTCCGCGGACGCAGTACCAGGCACTACTACTCGACGCAGCCATAACGAGAGGAAACCAGCGAGCTGGGCTTCCTTGGATAGAGACCTGCGACAGCGCCTCAGGTAACTACGGGCCGTAGTACCTTCGGGGTACTTTCCTACCCTCTCAACGAGGATCTGGTCCGAAGCTTTGGCCTCCTCCATAAGGCCATCCACGACCTGGGCACTAAGCACGCCCAAACAGTTCACGGGCTCATTCTTGCCCCCCGAAACTTTCTCCAACCTGGCAGCTCTAGCTCGGTGGAAGAAGAGGTAGGACATCCACTTGGTAGTGTGGGTCAAACCAGAGGGCTCGGTGTAAAAAGTGGTGCAGGCGAGATATTGGCACATCAGTTCCTGATACACATCCGCCACCCGAGGGTCCGAATCCCCCAACTCCCGGTTGGTGGGAACATACTCTTCATACGGGGTATCCTCCATCGGCAGCCTCGAGACAACCGCCATCTCATGAAGGGCCAATCCCAACTCCCCCAGTGGAGTGGCAAAGGTCCCAGTGAGCGAAACGTATCGCTCCATCAGTGCCAAGAACAAATTAGGGTTGGGAGGCAACCCGACGCTCGTCGCGCTCACAGCGGCATACAACCCAATGCCCTCTAGCTCTTGCCGAAAGCGCTTCAAGGCCCAGTTAACTAGGCTGGTCCATCGGAGGTTTGCTGGGGTGACCCACCCATTACACCGAGGATTCTCCTTGGGGTACACCCCACCTCGTCCCATGAAGCTGTTACAGAAAGTCGACAGTTGGACTGGCTGGATCACAGAGCTGTCTTCGCTCGGGACGCCACCCGGGTACAATCTCCGGAACAACGTCACAGGACCAGAAGGACGACTGACAAACGATCCCTGGTCAGCTCCTTTCTGATGAAAGATCTTCCCCGGCTTGCCATGAAGATCGGGAGTCAACGTCCACGATATCTCTCTGGGATGAGTGGCATGGAAGAAAGCCGAGATGGGTAATCCCTCGGCATCGTCGGCAGGTACAGAACCAAGCTCTCGACAGCAAAGACCCAAGGTTCCCTCTTAGGCTTCGTCTGGGACCGCTTGTCGATCATGTCCCCGAAAAGGAAAGCCGGCTTTATGTACCGCTCTCCGTCTACATACGTCAGGGGCTCCCCATTGATCATACTCAGCAGTGCCCGCTCGCCCTGAGCCGCCAACAAAAATCCCCTTCCCTCAGGATACTGGGATCCGGAGAAGGGAAATACCACGTGGGACAAGTCCTCCAGGTAGTTCGAGTGCAGCATCCCGGCGGAGGAACCCATCACCTCGGTCAGCGGAGACTCACCCAGGTTAACTACAAAGGTGCAAAGAAAGTATGTCATTACAAAAATCTTGCACAAAACATACAAAACCAAAGAAACGACAAACTGTGCTCTACGCCAGGATTGTACGAATTCGGTTATTATACGCCGGGAGTCCCCTCCACAAAACGTAAAATGCTTATTTTACGACATACGCCAGTTTTCGGTAGCCAGAGCTTCTCCGCTCGGAACTACGAAAATATGGCGCCTTTACGCTGGCACACGAGAAATGTGGGCGTAAAAGATAAAAACGCCTCCGTGCATCATCTTCCTCCGAGGAGGCTATCAGCACAGAAGACGACCTAGCGCGGTCACGTTCAACGTGTGCGAAGGATTTTCGTTATTCTTGTCACCCCAAAGGATCTACCTCTCAGACCGGGTGCGCTACCCGTCGGCGGGATACTTTCGGAAGGAAGTCCACCTTGCCCGACCGAAGACTCCCTCGCTGGGGCAGTAGGAGAAGAAGAAGAACCTATGCTCTTTTCCTTAGCGGAGGAGGTTTGTTTCGTCGCCATTTCTGAAAGCTCGAAGTGCTCAGAGAAGGAATGAAGGAGAAAGCTTGAACAGTCAAGAACTCTCGAAGACGGATGAAAAGTTTTTCTCTCCAAAACTTGGGATATATATAAAGTCTGGATCGACTCCTCGAATCCTCGGACGGACTCCTCGAGACCCTAACCAAGTCTCGCATTAATAGTCGGATATGATTGGGTGCTATGTCAACCCACTACCCTCGAAAGACGGACAGTCAGCGAATTCGAAAAATTCTTCGCGCAAGACAGTTCAGCAGTTCTACGCTAAAGGAGCTTTCTACGCTCGACAGCAACAGATCTACGATTTTACGCTCGCAAGCTACAAGTCTATGGTTTTTCTCGCCCGGATGCCTTTGTGCTCGGTAGCTTTTACGCTCGAGAGGCGACAAACCTACGGCTTTACGCTCAGCAGATACCAAATCGATGATCTCACGCTCGGTGGCGCTCAGTTTATGCTCAGAAGCAACAGATCCGCAGAACTTCACGCTCGAAGAAATTCTCTTTTCAGGAGCTACAGATCCATAAGTCCTACGCTAAAGGAGCTTTCTACACTCAACAGCAACGATTCTACGGCTTTACGTTCAAGCAGCTATAAGTCTATGGTTTTTCTCGCCCGGATGCCTTTGTGCTCGGTAGCTTTTACGCTCGAGAGGCGACAAACCTACGACTTCACGCTCAGGAACCACAAGTCTACGACCCCACGCTCGACGGTGTTTTATGCCCAGACGCTACAAACTGAGGATTTCACACTCCGCGACTTTCCGTTTATCCAGAACAGTCCCCGACCCGGTCAAGTGCAAAGAGTTCACACAGAAGATACTCGTTCTTGACCCCAAGTACCCGAAACGGACAGAATACAACCATTAAGAAATTACTCTTTTCGGGTCCCAAAATTGGAGGTTCATCCGGACTCCAGTCTGAACATCTCGTCTGTCAAAAATGACAAAGCTCAGCCAGAATCCTCGACCCTGTTTCAAGGGAGTTCCGAGAGATCATTCTTGAAGACGAAGACTGAACAAGCTCTGCTCATCAGAAGCAGCAGTTCAGAACTCTACGCGGTTCCTTAGTCCTAGCAACAGGACAGTTCTAAGTGTTCAAAATGCTAAAGCAGCGCTCTACATACTATCCGCTGCACATGAAGAACAGGACAAAACCTAGTACTCTCTATACAGGGTCGCGTAAAGTATCAGACGTGTCGAAGCTGCACACATTCAGACTTCACAGCAACGTATGGCAAGTGATCATATGAAGAAAAGATGACTTTATTGAAGATTAAAATCATGATTACATATGAGGGAAATCCTGTCTACAGGGGTTTTTCTTCACTTTTCATGGTTACATATGAGGGAAAACGCCTCTATTAGAGGTTTCCTCATCATCGTCTGAAGATTGCCCAGAAGCTGTACTGACAGGTTCTCGCTGGACATCAATTCTTCATCCATCTTCTCCAGCAGTTCATCGGCTACCGCAGCCATGAACAAAGAAGATGATAGTAGCGGGAGGATACAAAATGGGCACAGACCCATACTCCAACAGAAGGCAGATTACAAACTGCTTTCCTGCCTCCAGCGCCATGACAGATCGCATTGGGATATTTTCTCCCAACTCGACCCCGGACGGAGCCAGTCTATCTGCTCTCGTCCCCGGAGACAACGGAAGAAGACGCCGCTTGCAGGCGGCATGGTCTAATACGGCCCTTCCTCTCCCTTGGTGCAACGCCATACAAAGTTGCTGATTATCCCGAGCAAGGGAGGCTAAGATATCCTTCCATGATCCATCACTGAAGTGGACACTTGCTCGAAGACGCCGTCTTTTTCGGCTCCCAACATGCTGGAAGAATATGATCTCCTTCTTCCTCAGATCGACCCGACGAACTCCGGCGATCATTTTAGCATGGTGATGGGAATATGGGGAAACAGGTTAATCCCCCGCCTTTTTATAGGCAAAAGAGATCACAGCGGTCCCCAATAAATCCGCCATAAAGGCCGCACCGACCGTTTCAATGCTCCATTCAGAAACGTTTCGAGTCACGAGGGGCCATTCATGCTTCATTCAAAGCGTTTCAAATTCCAAGGAATTTAAAAGCTTTGAAGGGGGTCTTGTAGAAGCATGAAAAATACGCTGGCAAAAGCTACGCGGCGTATTGATACAAAGCAGCGCAAGCAAAGGCCTTCAGTGCCATCAGGCGTAAGAGCTCAAGGGTGCAGTGCGTCCAAAACTGCTTCGGCGTAGACGGGACCCCCCCCATCGCCTCCAGGGCGTAAAAACTCAGCCGCTCTCAAAGCAGCGTTAAAATAGCGTACGAGGAACGCTTCGTCTTCCCCGAAATGAACCTGTCAAAATCACGCAGTGAACCTGGCCTCTGACTCCTGACAAAAAGTGCTGCACGACGACCCAGACGACGGCTGGAAACAGGCACAGACCCCTCGGGACGCACACCACAGTATGATGGCGGATCCCTGCATTTAATGCAGAGGATTGGGTTAAGATACCACCGAACCGTCGTTTACTAACGTCCCCTCAGCATAAACCGCTCTTTTGCGCACAGAGGGATACGCTGCATTGTTTTACACAGGCAGGCATAAGCCGGTTTTCGCTCCGCAGTAGACAAACCGCCTGCCACGTCAAAAGCTACACATCGTACGGGGCTCGAGGCACGTCTCTACGTCTAATTTCACAGAGCGGTGACAGGTTCAGTCAAGGCACGTCTCTGCAAACGGATGCACAGAAGGGCTGCAGACCTTCGAAACACGTCTTCGCATTTAATGCACAAGATGATGGCAAATCTCTGTAGAAGATTTGATTACATCTTCGAAAGCCGTGATTCCGGCTAAGACGTCCACGTCAGCACTCGGGCACGGTACGCAGCGGCTTCTACGCCCATTCAAGACCTGCGCCCCTTCGGCTCTCAACGCCTCTTCGGCTCTCAACGCCTCTTCGGCTCTCAAACGCCTCTCCGGCTTCAGCGCCTCTTCGTCTCTCAACGCCCCTCCGGCTTCAACGCCTCTCCGGCTTTCAACGCCTCTCCGGCTTTAACGCCTCTCCCGCTTCAACGCCTATCCGGCTTTCAACGCCTCTCCGACTTCAACGCCTCTCCGGCTCCTACGCCTACCCGGCTTCAACGCCTATCCGGCTTCTACGCCAACCGTTTCTACACACGGGATACCTACCTGCGTGGCTCTTACGCCGTGATCTTCGTAGCAATAGTACGCGTTGTGTTCCCTTAGTTGGACCCGTGTCATACGCTCATTCAAAAGATCATCCATACGCAGGCATTGGTTACTTTAACCGTTGTGTAAAAGGGTGTTGTACTTCCCACTCCTCGGTTTTTACACCGACGGAGTGGTCACTGTCACCAAAACTCTATAAATAGAGACCCCTATCAATGGGGAAAAAGAGCGGAAAAAGAATTATCATCCAGGAGAGAATTACCGTCCAAGGAGAGAGAGAGAGAGAAAGAGAGAGAGAGAGAGGGAGAGAGAGAGCCCGGAGAGCAGGCAAAGAGCAGGGATCGACGACCTTGGCCTCGTGCGTCCAACCTCTTCTGCAACCTTCGAAACTGCTACCTGTCTTCCACGGCACTTCTTCAACATCGTGTGGTCCAAGGGCTAAAGTGATCTACCGCAGATCAGACACCTATAGCAATTTATACCCAGATTAAATAAATTGTACTCCCACATCCTCGCATAGGATTACATTGTACAAGTTTGTTTGTAAACAGAAGGGCGCGGGTTTCGCATAAACCCCGTCATTGAAATACAATTTCATTCCTTTCGTTTAATACCACAAACAGGGCCCTTTACACCCTTTTTGACAGAAGGACTCTTTCGACTTGTACCCAAATAAATCTCTACTTTGAAACTTAGATTTAAAGGGATTTACAATATCATTAAACTATTTGCTAGTAATTATATATGAATACATATACTATGCAATTCCATACCAACTAGGTAAGATCTAAGGATAGTAGACACTTAAACAGAGATAATAAAGGAAACATGATCCCATGGAAATAAAATACTTACTTTCATTATTCTCGCTAAACATCTATTAGCTCCAAAGAATTTGGAAAATAAGATTTACAAATATCAAGCTTGAAATAATAGAGTGAGTATTACTTACTTCAACCTTAACATATTTGAGCCTTTCCTAACATGTCACAATCTTTGACGCTTCTGACTTGGAGAGAGAGCATTACAAAGATCATATTCCTAACATGGTCAGAACAGAATTTATTAACAATGTAATTATAATAACTCCAAATGCAAATATGAAAAGAAAATATTATGGGAAGTTGATAAAATTATTACTGAATGAGGAAAAAATGTATTGCTTGAATCAAACATTCTTAAACATGCAGTAACACTAATCCCTTAGGGCTAACAAAAACAGTAAGCGACAATTTCAAATAATCAAATTCAATCATTCAACCCTTAATATTACTTATAGATGCAGATTTGTGGTCCTTAACACTTTGCTACGTACTCTGGAAGCTTTATTTGTAAGATTTATCAAGATTTAGCGAATTCTTTGTTGCAAACAAGGTTGCAACACAACAAAACTCAGTCCGATTGAATCCCACAACTTATACCAGTGGTACTCTAGATAATAATTATTACAACTAATGCCTAATAATCCAAATGAAGCTTGCATGAAAACTATATTTTGTAAATTTGAAGAAATATAGTTTGCATGAAAATTACCTCATTGAAACAGAAGTTGCAATAGCTTGAACCAGGAGGCAGAAGAAAGATATATTCAAGTCACAGAAGAAGAAAAAAATTTCATGATCTATGACTTGACTCAGACATTCTCTCGAATTCTCCTAGTGGTAAAACCCCTTTGCTACCGGCTTCTCGTCACCGCACACGACTTCGGAAGATCGATCCGAACTTAGCTTTGCCGAGAAAATAGGATGGAAACTTGAGGCGAGGCTTGGCGAGGCGCTGACTCGGTTCTTCAAGAAGGATAGGAGAGATTGAGTTGAGGTGGAGAGTTGATAATATTGGATCTCTCTGTATTGAGAATTGTATATTGCTCAGATGGTTACAATTGTGGATTAGAAAGTGACTCCAACTTATAAGAGGAATGAACTATTTATAATGAAAAGATGGTACTGATTGGTTAACAAGGCTATGGCAAAAAGTAGGAGTTAGAAAAGGTCTTGGAGAACCTTTCAAAACGTTTGTTATTTGACTTTATTTTTTCAAAGCAACTGAACAAATGCTCATCCCTAGTTTCGAAGCCTCCTTTTATCGAAACCATATATATATATATATATATATATATATATATATATATAGAGGATAGGGATAGGAGACATTTATTCCAATTATTCCATCCATTTATTTAAATAAATGGAACATTATTATTTCCATTTATTTAAATAAATGGTGTGAGTGGAACTACGGCCCATCGACTTCTTTTAGAGATCCAACATTTTTCGGTGTTTCCACCCATTTATTTAAATAAATAGTGAAAGTGGAACTGTGGCCCATCGTGAAGCCATATACATCTTTTAGAGATCCAACAATTTGGAATTCTGTCAAAATATGCATTCAAATCCCACTCTCTTTTTTTACGAGGTCAGTCCAAGACCTCCCCAATAAATCCATACCGACCCCAACCATGGGTCACCATTGGATTCGGATTTCCTAATACCAATATCTCATACTATCCAATAATATAAAATAAATATATATTGAACATAAAAATTATTACTATCTCTAGTACTTTTATTTGTATACGGAATATTAACATTAGCAGATTTAAATAACAGAAAATTTATTGTACCGATAATATTTTTATATTGATTAACTATACCGATAAAAGTTTCGAAAATTTTGAAATTTCGATACATATCGCTATCCTAGATGGCGAAAAACCAGCATATTATTTTTAAATTGAAACCCGTCCAACAGATGCGCATATTTTCGCCAACTCAGTTGGTGTAAATTCAGCAGGCTGACGTTGCATGCAAAAAAAAACATATTTGTTGAGTTTTCGCCAACTAAGTTGGCGAAAATTTTGCTAGGTTTTTTTGGTTTCGGTTTGTTTTGGGTTTGTTTTTTGGTTTTATGTTTAGGGTTTGATTTGGTTTTATTTTTTTTTCTTTTAGGATAGTTGGGTTTTATTTTTTTGTTACTTTTTGTGTTGGTTTTTTCTGGTCATTTATCATTTTTTTTTTTGTAACGTTCATATTTTAAATTTTATATTGTAACGTTAATATTTTGACAACGGCACTTTTTTCAGAAAATTTACTATACCGATAATATTTTTATATTAATTAACTACACCGATAAAAGTTTTAAAAATTTTGAAATCCTAACACATATTCAAAATTTTAAACATATATTTATGAGAAAATCATAATTAAAATAGATATCACAATTTACCAAATAAGCAACAAATAAAGAAAACCAACAAAAAAAACCTAAAAAAAAAACCAAAAAAAAATCCATTTGTCAGATTTTAGCCATCTCGGATGGCTAAAATTTGACATATATATATATATATATATATATATATATATATATATATATATATATATATATATATATATATATTATATTTTTGCCATCTAGGATGGCGAAAATTTGACAAAATATATAAAAAAATATATATTTTCGTAATCTGGGTTGGCAAAATTTTGACAAAATATAAAAAACAAATTTTTTTTTTTATATTTTCACCATCTGGGATGGCAAAAATTTGACAAAATTAAAAAATATATATATATATTTTCGCCATATGGGATGGCGAAAATTTGACAAATATATAAAAATATATATTTATTTATATGAGTCAAATTTTAGCCATCCGAGATGGCTAAAATTTGACAAATAGGTTTTCTTTGGTTTTTGTTTTTTGTTTGGGTTTTTTTTTTGTTTTATTTATTTGTTGGTTATTTGTTAAATTATGATATCTATTTTAATTATAATTTTTCTCATAAATATATGTTTTTTATTTGGAATATGTGTTAGGATTTCAAATTTTTTAAAACTTTTATCGATATAGTTAATTAATATAAAAAATTATCGATATAGTAAATTTTTTGAAAAAAGAACCGTTGTCAAAATATTAACGTTACAATATAAACATTAAAATATGAACGTACAAAAAGAAAAAAAAAATTGATAAGTGACCAGAAAAAAATCAACAAAAAAAGTATAAAAAAAAAACCAAATCCAACTATCCCAAAAGAAGAAAAAAAACAAATCAAACCAAACCCTAAACATAAAAACCCAAAACATAAAAACCAAAAAAACCAAAACAAAAAAAATTCAGCAAAATTTTCGCCAACTGTGTTGGCGAAAGCTCAACAATTTTTTTTTTTTTTTTGCATGCCACGTCAGCCTACTGAATTTTCGCCAACTGAGTTGGCGAAATTGTACGCATTTGTTGGATGGGTTTCAATTTAAAAATAATATGCTGGTTTTTTGCCATCTGTGATGGCAATATGTAACGAAATTTTAAAATTTTCAAAACTTTTATCTGTGTAGTTAATTAATATAAAAATATTATCGTTACAGTAAATTTTCTGTTTAAATAATCCCACTTTTGGTTTCTAGAAAATGGACTAACTTGGATCTAAAAAAGATCCAACCCCTTAAGAGCATGTATTCAGAATGTAGGAGTTCAATTTGTAGAATAGTAAGAACCATTCTAAGTTAAAAAAATTAGATTCTTAGGTTCAATCCATCCACATGAGCAATAGGTTTGGTCTGAGAATTTCTAGATTCAGAATGTAGAAACTTATTTTGTAAAATAGTAAGTTCTAATTTGGAGACCAATTCTAAATTTATATTATTATTTTTCATATTAATTTTTGACCACACAATCATTGGGACCAAAACTCATTTTATCATTTTCTACTATTCTCGTACAAATCCAACCCATTTTACATTTAACCTTCTTCTGTTTTTCCTTTAAATTTTGGGCCTCGAAATAAAATTTTGAACACCATCCACTAATGATGCTCTAAGAACCAGATTTAGGTAAATTCTATAGGCACTTCACATTTTACCTAGGATAGTCCATTACTTCATAACAATCCAGATTTTTATAACTTTTACTTAGGACAGCCACACGAATCCCCAAACATTCCCATAACCCTTCATTCTAAATTTTTACTCTCTCTCTTCAAATTTCCAAATTCCCAAATCCAAACCATAACCCCAACGGCCGGAGGAGGAGGAGCCCGCTCTCCCTCTACCTCGCCTCCCTGTGTGATCCCTCTGCGCTGTCCTCGCTCTGCTCCTCCCTCCGCGTCTCCCCCGACGCCTCCATGTCCGTCGTCGACACCCTCCTCGCTGTAGTGCCTCAAATCCCGATCCGACCGGGATGTGCACTATATAATTGGGCTTGTGGCTAGTCCGTCTGAGTATGCTTAGATCTTCGGCATCTTCTTGTCACGGACGAAATGCGATGATCTTTTCCAACTCATGGAAAGGCCTCTATTGAAACGAGTCCAATAGTTTTCGTGTTTGGTTGCTTGGTTTTCTCGATTGCCGCTTTGAGATTTTGGTTTGGTGTTGCTTTCGATTTGCTTGGTTTTCGCTGCTGGTTTTATCGATTTGGAGCTTGAATTTTGGGGAGTTCGGCAAGGAAGGATAGGCAAGAATTCTAACTCGGTGCTCGTGCTGTTGCAGGTCCACGTAACTGACGTTTGATCGTCGCTAGGCGGGATTCCTTGTTTCAGCAACTTTTTTCTTAACCAGTGAGTGGTTTGGACCCTTCTTTCCTACTTCTTCACGTCCACATCTCTAATGTTTCAAACGTTCACTCGATGATGCCCGGTTGGACGCCTAGGAAATGCTTAGCCACAATGCATGCCAGCCACTAAGAAAGGAACAGGGAAATTGTTGTAGTGCCTCAAATCCCGATCCGACCGGGACGAGCACTACGTAATTGGGCTTGTGGCTAGTCCGTCTGAGTCGTAGCTTAGATCTCGGCATCGTTGCCACGGACAAAATGCGATGATCCTTTCCAACTCATGGAAAGGACTCTATTGAAATGAGTCCAATAGTTTTCGTGTTTTGGTTTTCTTGATTGCCGTTTTGAGGTTCGGGATTTGTGTTGCTTTCGATTTGCTTGGTTTTCGCTGCTGGTTTTATCGTTTGGATTTTGAGGTTTTGGGGAGTTCGGCAAGGAAGGATAGGCAAGATTTCTAACTCGGTGCTCGTGCTGTTTCAGGTCCGCGTAACTGACGTTTGATCGTCGCTAGGCGGGAATCGTGTTTCAGCTATCTTTCCCTTAACCAGTGAGTGGTTTGGTCCCTTCTTTCCTACTTCTTCATGCCAACATCTCTAAGTTTCAATCGTTCACTCGATGATGCCCGGTTGGACGCCTAGGAAATCCTTAGCCACAGGCAGGCCAGCCACTAAGAAAGGAACAATGGGTTTTGTAGACTAAATTATCATATGCTTGCTTGTATTATAAACTGAGGTTTTGAGAAAAGAAAGTTGGTTGTTGGTGGCGGCCTAGTGCCTCGGATAGAGTTTTGGGACTTATGGGATAACTGATTCGGAATGCCGCTTGAGAAATATAAACTGTTGCATGAGATATATATATGTTGCTGCTTAACTTCTTATGTTCAATTAGACGCATTGTATGTAATATGAATTATTTCATGCATTTGCATGGTCTGGGACAACTTGTGCACAGGGTTTGACTTTCCTCGAAACGGCTTTCCGGGGCACTGGAATCGTATCGATCCGGAGGGAATATTTGATTCGTGTTCGTCACGATGCTTAGCGGGACCTCCAGCAGGGCTTGCTACCCGGGCTGATAGGGCGCATCGCTAAGCTTGAAATACGTCCCTAAGGTGTCGATCACACCAATGACCGCATAGTGTAGAACGCATGCTAACTTATTGTCTTGTGCAGATGGTAAGTATACTTGTGTTTTCGTTTCAGGGAAGGCGTGCATCGATTGAGTAAGCAATCGGTGTACTGGTTGGATTCACTGCTTTATTCATTCCTATCAAAACATGCAACTGATATGAATTGATTTCACTTGCTTCCTTATAGAAGCTATCTTAATGCATGCTCGCCCCTATCAAGCTAGTGTCGATTTAGTCGAGTGGGATTCATCCCGCTCACCAGTACAAGTTAAGTACTGACCCACGTTGTGGGCAACTATTTCAGGCACTCAGACGGTGCAACGCTAGAGCATAGCGAGGAGGCGTTAGGAGCGCTTCTGTTTTGAAGTATAGCTGGAGTCAGTTCATTTTGGAGGCAAAGGACTTCAATCTATACAAGGGCGTAATGTGCAAACGACGTGGACTATCTGACGGAGCGCGCCCTGCATTTTGAGTTACCTTTTTGTAATGTAATTCAATAGCCGAGAAGGCGCATCAATGTAAACTCTATGTAAATTACTCTGAATATTCAATGAAAAAGCATGTTTCTTCCGTATTTGTGTTCAAATCTCTGTGAATGTGTTTATCAATTGTGTTTCAAAATGGGTTCCTAAAACTGCAAGTTCTTGCCTTGTGCGAGCGCAACTCCAGGCTCGCACGGCATCACGCCCCTAGCGAGGACGAATCGGATCCCGTAAAGGATCCAGCGAGGACGAACGACCCTTTCGGGATTTGGGGCGTGACATATTGGTATCAGAGCACGGCTGTATTTCCTCGGGTTTTCAAAAAGAATATAAAGGAGTTTGATGCGCCTCTCTATTGAGTTGCGTTCGGCGTCCGCTGCATCAGATGAGTCGCCTATACAATGAGCCCGTAGATATAAAATCTATCGATTTTGAGATGTTAACAAGCTACTCTCTTTTGTAGCAAATGGCTAAGAAAAATACTGTCGCTGCAAGCAGTGCTCAGCCTATTCGAAGCGACCCAACAAGTTCAGGAGAATCCGGAGGAGCGGGTTCGAACGGGATGTCGGAACGGCTTATGCACCTCATGGAGGCGCAACAGCAACAAGCCGTTACTCAGCAGGCAAATATTCAGTCCCAATTTGCCGCTCAGCAGAAGCAGCTGGATGCGATGATGCAACTGATTGCATCATTGGCACCCAGCAACGGAGCAACGACAGTGACGCCGCCAGCCATGGCGGTAGAGGATGAGTCCGAAGAGACGCAGCCTTCAGCTAGAAACACCTGCCGAGCAGCAGAGTTTACAAAGATGCATCCACCTACGTTCAATGGACGAGCGGAACCGGACGTGGTGCTGGGATGGGTCGCTAAGCTGGAGGGACTCTTCAACCTGGTTGGCATCCGGGGGTCCAAGCGAGTTGCCTGTGCATCAGTTCAGCTGGAACTGCGTGCGCATGATTGGTGGGAGGCAACGAAGCAAGGGATTTACGATGCCAATCCCAACTGTAAAATTACTTGGGAAATGTTCAAATCAGCTTTCATTGAACAGTATATTCCCCGCGCCGTGCGTCAACAAAAGGAAGACGACTTCAGCAATCTAGTCCAAGGGAGTCTGTCTGTTGACGATTATGATTCGGTATTCGCTAAGCTGGCAAAGTTTGCTGGGCACTTCCTGCCTAACCAGCAGGCGTGGTGCTATCGCTTTCAAAAAGGTTTGAATGATGAGTTGCGTAGGGACGTCATCAATCAAAAGTGTCAAACCTATAGAGAATGCTACGAAGCTGCCCTGGGCAGCGAGCGGATCTTTGGGCGTCATCCCCCGAAGGCAGAAGTGCAAACCCCCCGTACCAACAACAATAAACGACCTCAGGAAACGGGAGGGTCTGGAGCACATAAGCGTCAGCACACGACGGATAATAGGGGTCAGACTTAGGCAGTGAGCTGTACCAGGTGCGGCAAAGCAGGGCATAAAGTAACCGATTGTCGGGTTACTGGATGTTTCAAATGTGGTCGTCTGGGCCATAAACAGTTTAACTGCCGGGAGGGTAAGCCGAATCAAAACAACGGGAATAATCAGAACCGAGGGCCTCCAGCAAGTGATGCAAATGCTGTGCCAGTTAATCCACAACGCCAAGGTGCTCAGGGCCGAGTCTATGCCTTGACTCGGGATGAGGCATCTGTCTCTGAAACAGTCGTAACAGGTACATTACTTTTCCGAGATTTGCCAGCTAGAGTCTTATTTGATTCAGGTGCTACGCATAGCTTCATATCTGCTGATTTTACTGTTGAGCATAAATTAGCTTCTACTCCCTTATCTATGAATCTTTGCGTAAGCACACCTTCGGGAGTCAATATGCCCGCCCATGCGATCTGTAGGGATGGATATATTTGCATCGGAGGAAAGAAGCTTTCCTTAGATGTCATTGTACTGGACATCAAGGATTACGATATTATTCTCGGGATGGATTGGTTGGGTGCTTGCCATGCAACAATCGAGTGCGCGGAGAAGCGAGTCGTATTTCGTCTACCCGGCGAGGCAGACTTCTACTATTCGTGCAGCGCTGCACCGAAGACGGCAATGGTGATATCAGCAATTTCGGCAAGGCGTATGCTGCATTCGGGTTGTGAAGGGTACTTAGCTTCAGTTTGAGACACTTGGCAGGAAAGTGCAAATGCAGCTCAGGCTGATGTTATAGCAGATTTCCTCGACGTGTTCCCAGACGAGCTGCCTGGAATGCCTCCTGATCGTGAGATCGAATTCAGCATAGACACATTTCCGGATGCGCGACCGATATCGAAGGCACCTTATCGAATGGCTCCAGCAGAGTTAAAGGAACTTAAGGTTCAGTTGCAAGACCTGTTGGACCGAGGATACATACGTCCAAGCGTTTCTCCGTGGGGTGCTCCAGTACTGTTCGTGAAAAAGAAGGACGGATCCATGCGACTGTGTATTGACTACCGAGAATTGAATAAGGCGACCGTCCGAAATCAGTACCCTTTGCCAAGAATAGATGACTTGTTTGATCAGCTGCAAGGTGCAACTGTTTTCTCCAAAGTTGACCTCAGGTCAGGGTATCACCAGTTAAAGATCAAACCAGAAGACATTCAAAAATCTGCTTTCAGAACTCGTTACGGACACTATGAGTTTCTCGTGATGTCGTTCGGCTTAACGAACGCCCCTGCAGCTTTCATGGATCTGATGAACCGCGTGTTTCGGCCGTACGTTGACAAGTTTGTCGTCGTATTCATCGACGACATTCTAATATATTCCAAGAACGAGACGGAACACAAAGAACACCTGAAGATCGTGTTGCAAACATTACGAGAACATAAGTTGTTCGCAAAGCTCAGCAAGTGCGAGTTCTGGTTGAACAGCGTGGCGTTCCTTGGTCATGTCGTCTCGGCAGAAGGCGTCGCCGTAGACCCGAAGAAAATAGAGGCGGTGGTGGACTGGAAACAACCTGCGTCAGCCAGCGAAATCAGAAGCTTTCTCGGCCTAGCAGGATACTACCGTAGATTCGTGAAAGACTTCTCTAAACTGGCCTCGCCTTTGACTCGCCTTACTCAGAAAGGGATTGTATTCAAATGGAGTGAAGAATGCGAAGCCAGCTTTAGTGAATTGAAGCGGCGTCTTGTTTCAGCTCCGATTTTAGCACTTCCAGACGGAGTAGAGGAATTTCAGATATACAGTGACGCTTCAGGACTCGGATTGGGATGTGTGCTCATGCAGCGGGATAAGGTAATATCGTACGCCTCCAGGCAACTGAAGCCGCACGAGAAAAACTACCCGACGCATGATTTAGAATTGGCGGCGATTGTATTTGCATTGAAGTTGTGGAGGCATTATCTTTATGGTGTTGCTTGCAAAATCTTCACAGATCACAAGAGCCTCAAGTATCTTTTCACCCAACGGGAATTGAACCTCCGGCAGCGGCGTTGGCTAGAACTTATTAAGGACTATGATCTAACGATCGCGTATACTCCGGGCAAGGGAAACGTTGTTGCTGATGCTCTGAGTCGAAAGCACGTGGGCTTGTTATCTATAAACATCCGTTTACTTCGAGATCTAGAGGCGATGGGCATCGAATATCGAGTTCGGCAGCAAGGAGTGCAGCTGGCACCACTCCGTCTTGAACTGAGTTTACGGGTTAGAATCAAATCAGCTCAGGAGGGTGATCAGTTCCTAGCGAAGGTACGAGGATTGATCTCGGCAGGGAAGACGTCTGACTTTGTGGCAGGCGAAGATGGGGCCTTACAAATGAAAGGAAGGCTATGCGTCCCTAGCGACCCTGAACTCCGGAGGGAAATTATGGCGGAAGCGCACTACGCGAAGTATTCTTTGCATCCAGAGAGCACGAAGATGTACAAGGACTTACGCGGTACCTTCTGGTGGAAAGGTATGAAACGGGATGTGGCGACCTTTGTGTCACAGTGCATGGCCTGCCAACAGGTGAAAGCTGAACATCAAAGGCCCGGCGGGGAGATGCAAAACCTCGCTATTCCCGAGTGGAAATGGGACAACATCTCTATGGATTTCATTGTGGGATTTCCGAAGACGCCATGGGGGCATGATGCGATTTGGGTCATAGTTGATCGTTTGACCAAATCAGCCCACTTTCTTCCCATAAAAGTTGCGTGGAGCGTCGATCGGTTAGCACAGATCTACATAAACGAGATTGTCCGATTACACGGAGTGCCCGCTTCTATCGTTTCTGACCGTGACGGACGCTTCTTATCTCGTTTCTGGACTAGCCTACAGTCTGCTTTGGGAACCAAGCTACAGTTCAGTACCGCATACCACCCCCAGACTGATGGTCAAACAGAGAGGACAAATCAGATACTTGAAGATATGTTACGGCTGTGTGCGATCGATTTAAAGACTAGTTGGGACACGCACCTTCCGTTGGCGGAGTTTGCGTACAACAATAGCTACCAATCGAGCATCCAGATGGCACCGTACGAAGCGCTCTATGGGCGCAAGTGTCGATCTCCGATCTGTTGGGACGAAGTCGGCGAGCGGCAGGTACTCGGGCCCGAGTTGGTGGAGCAGGCGGTGGAGAAAGTTCGCTTGATTCGGGAAAGACTCCGCACTGCGCAGAGCCGACAGAAAAGCTATGCCGATACTCATCGTAGGCCCTTGGAGTTCATGGTCGGGGATCATGTCTTCTTGAAAGTGACGCCGATGCGGGGAGTGATGCGTTTCGGCGTGAAGGGCAAGCTGAGTCCAAGGTTTGTCGGCCCCTTTGAAATACTGGAACGGGTGGCAGCTGTGGCATACCGAGTTGCACTACCTCCCGCCTTGGCTGGAGTGCATGACGTATTCCACGTTTCACAACTGCGGAAGTATGTGCATGACTCAAGTCATGTAGTTAGCTTCGAACAGTTAGAATTGAGCACGGATTTGTCCTACCCGGAGGAGCCGGTGCAGGTTCTGGACCGTAAGGAAAAAGTTCTTCGCAACCGTACGATGTCCTTGGTTCGTGTGCTGTGGCGGAACCATACAGCTGGAGAATCAACCTGGGAAGTCGAAGAGGAGATGAAGGAGAAGTATCCTTCATTGTTCACCGAGTCGGAGGTAGGCCTTGTTCTTAAGTTTCGGGTCGAAATTTTTTCTTAGTGGTATATTATGTAGTGCCTCAAATCCCGATCCGACCGGGACGAGCACTACGTAATTGGGCTTGTGGCTAGTCCGTCTGAGTCGTAGCTTAGATCTCGGCATCGTTGCCACGAACAAAATGCGATGATCCTTTCCAACTCATGGAAAGGACTCTATTGAAACGAGTCCAATAGTTTTCGTGTTTTGGTTTTCTTGATTGCCGTTTTGAGGTTCGGGATTTGTGTTGCTTTCGATTTGCTTGGTTTTCGCTGCTGGTTTTATCGTTTGGATTTTGAGGTTTTGGGGAGTTCGGCAAGGAAGGATAGGCAAGATTTCTAACTCGGTGCTCGTGCTGTTTCAGGTCCGCGTAACTGACGTTTGATCGTCGCTAGGCGGGAATCGTGTTTCAGCTATCTTTCCCTTAACCAGTGAGTGGTTTGGTCCCTTCTTTCCTACTTCTTCATGCCAACATCTCTAAGTTTCAATCGTTCACTCGATGATGCCCGGTTGGACGCCTAGGAAATCCTTAGCCACAGGCAGGCCAGCCACTAAGAAAGGAACAATGGGTTTTGTAGACTAAATTATCATATGCTTGCTTGTATTATAAACTGAGGTTTTGAGAAAAGAAAGTTGGTTGTTGGTGGCGGCCTAGTGCCTCGGATAGAGTTTTGGGACTTATGGGATAACTGATTCGGAATGCCGCTTGAGAAATATAAACTGTTGCATGAGATATATATATGTTGCTGCTTAACTTCTTATGTTCAATTAGACGCATTGTATGTAATATGAATTATTTCATGCATTTGCATGGTCTGGGACAACTTGTGCACAGGGTTTGACTTTCCTCGAAACGGCTTCCCGGGGCACTGGAACCGTATCGATCCGGAGGGAATATTTGATTCGTGTTCGTCACGATGCTTAGCGGGACCTCCAGCAGGGCTTGCTACCCGGGCTGATAGGGCGCATCGCTAAGCTTGAAATACGTCCCTAAGGTGTCGATCACACCAATGACCGCATAGTGTAGAACGCATGCTAACTTATTGTCTTGTGCAGATGGTAAGTATACTTGTGTTTTCGTTTCAGGGAAGGCGTGCATCGATTGAGTAAGCAATCGTTGTACTGGTTGGATTCACTGCTTTATTCATTCCTATCAAAACATGCAACTGATATGAATTGATTTCACTTGCTTCCTTATAGAAGCTATCTTAATGCATGCTCGCCCCTATCAAGCTAGTGTCGATTTAGTCGAGTGGGATTCATCCCGCTCACCAGTACAAGTTAAGTACTGACCCACGTTGTGGGCAACTATTTCAGGCACTCAGACGGTGCAACGCTAGAGCATAGCGAGGAGGCGTTAGGAGCGCTTCTGTTTTGAAGTATAGCTGGAGTCAGTTCATTTTGGAGGCAAAGGACTTCAATCTATACAAGGGCGTAATGTGCAAACGACGTGGACTATCTGACGGAGCGCGCCCTGCATTTTGAGTTACCTTTTTGTAATGTAATTCAATAGCCGAGAAGGCGCATCAATGTAAACTCTATGTAAATTACTCTGAATATTCAATGAAAAAGCATGTTTCTTCCGTATTTGTGTTCAAATCTCTGTGAATGTGTTTATCAATTGTGTTTCAAAATGGGTTCCTAAAACTGCAAGTTCTTGCCTTGTGCGAGCGCAACTCCAGGCTCGCACGGCATCACGCCCCTAGCGAGGACGAATCGGATCCCGTAAAGGATCCAGCGAGGACGAACGACCCTTTCGGGATTTGGGGCGTGACAATTGTAGACTAATTTTACTATATGCTTGCACACCTTATAACTTGAGTTGGTTGGAAAGGAAATTG
Organism: Iris macrosiphon; assembly: GCA_036927795.1. Classification (NCBI taxonomy): domain Eukaryota; kingdom Viridiplantae; phylum Streptophyta; class Magnoliopsida; order Asparagales; family Iridaceae; genus Iris; species Iris macrosiphon. Next base: position 14,800,554 of record JAYESA010000010.1, on the reverse strand, counting down.
GTTGTTGGTTGCGGCCTGGTGCCTCGAATAGAGTTTGGACCCATGGGATATCAAAATCGGAACACCGCATTGAGAAAATATGAACTGTTGCATAAGATATATATTGCTGCTTTACTTCTTCTGTTTAATTCGATGCATTGTATGAGATATGAAATGTTCATGCATTTGCATGGTCTGGGACAACTTGTGCACAAGGTTTATCATTTCCTCGAAACGGCTTTCCGGGGCACTGGAACCGTATCGATCCGGAGGAAAATATTAATTCGTGCTAGTCACGATGCATTGCGGGACCTCCAGCAGGGCTTGCTACCCGGGATGATAGGGCGTGCCGTTAATGCTTGGAATAAGTCCCTAAGGTGTTGATCACACCAATGACCGCATAGAATAGAACACATGCTAATTTATTGTCTTGTGCAGATGGTAAGTATATTTGTGTTTCGTTGCAGGGAAGGCGTGCATCGGTTGAGTAAGCAACCGATGTACTGGTTGGATTCGATGTTATTTTCATTCCTATCAAAACATGCAACTGATATGAATTGAATTCACTTGCTTCTTTATAGAAGATCATCTAATGCATGCTCGCCCCTAATAAGCTAGTGTCGATTTAGTCGAGTGGGTTCATCCCGCTCACCAGTACAAGTTGAGTACTGACCCACGTTGTGGGCAACTATTTCAGGCACTCGGACGGTGCAACGCTAGTGGATAGACGAAGAGGCGTTAGGAGCACCTCTATTTTGAAGTTTAGTTGGAGTCAGTTCATTTTGGAGGCTTGGACTTTCAACCTATACAAGGGCGTAATGTATGGAAGACGGGGACTATCTGATGGAGCGCGCCCTGCATTTTGAGTTATCTTTTGTAATGCAATTCAAGTAGCCGAGAAGGCGCATCAATGTAGACTCTATGTAAATTACTCTGAATTATCAATGAAAAAGCATGTTTCTTCCTGCACTTGTGTTCAATTATCTGTGAATGTGTTTTCTAAATTGTGTTTCAAAATGGGTTCCTATAACTGCAAGTTCTTGCCTTGTACGAGCGCAACTCCAGTCTCGTACGGCATCACGCCCCAGCGAGGACGAATCGGTTCCGTGAAGGATCCAGCGAGGACGATTGACCCTTTCGGGATCGGGGCGTGACACTCGCCACCATAGGCGGCATCGACGACTTCGACGACCCCCCCCCCCCCCGTCATGGTCAATCCCCACGTCGCGTCCCTTGCCGCCCGCCTCCTCCCCTCCCTCCCCTAGGAGCCCTCCGGCGACATCGAGCCTCCCCGCTCGGGCATGGCCCGGGGCCTCCTCGCCGTCCTCCAGGCCTGCACTAGGAACCGCCCATCCCCCGCACCCCACACCTGTCGCCGCCGTCCACCCCCGCACCCCGCCCTTGCTGCTGCTTCGAACTTCTTCTTCTTCTTCTTCTTCTTATTTTTCCATGGACTGTAAAAAAATTTGACAGTCATTCGGCCTCCTCGCCGTCCTCCAGGCCTGTACCAGGAACCGTCCGTCCCCCGCACCCTGCACCCCGCCGCTGCCGTCCGTCTCGCACCCCGCCCCTGCTGCTGCTTCGAGCTTCTTCTTTTTCAAAAAAAATTGACACTCCTTCCTATTGGAAGGTATGTTAAATTTTTTTATAGTCATAATTATTTAGGACTGTCACAAAGTTGACAGTTCTTCCAATTAGTCATAATAATTAGGACTTCCAAAAATGTTGGAAGAACTGTCAATATTGTGACAGTTCTGGAAAAAAAAAAATTGGACTGGAAAATAAAAATTATTGACTTTAAAAAAAAAAAAATTTGGTTCGTCCTAAGTAATATATAGAATGCTTTTAGAATTTGCCAAAAAAAATTTTAGTGCTGGACCGTTGACTGTTGAGAGGAAGAGAGGAAAATGGACAGAGGAGGAAACGGAGACGCCAACGGGAAGAGAACGACGGCTACGTGGACGAACCTTCACCGTTCGATCTACGAGCGGGCTACGCGGCACCCGTTCATCCTCTCGATCCGTGAAGGGACCGTCGACATCGCTGCTTTCAAGCGCTGGCTCGTAATTTCTTCTCCCTCAACGTTTTTTCTTTTCTTTGATGAGTATAATCGTCGGCGTGTCGTTGTCGTATCGAATACTTCTCCGGCACGTACGCGACACGGACACGGGAGTGATTCTGGAGCAGTCTCACTTTCCAGGGACACTGACACATCGAGACGGCAGCTCGGACACGGGCACTGACACGATGGAACTGCCGAAACCAACCGATCCAAGACACTCCCTAGCCCTAGAAAACATGGAGGCTCCGACGTGTGGCCCGTGTCGTGTCGTGTCGTGTCATGTCGTACACGTATCGGACACGACCAACCAAAACAGGTGCAGTGTCCGTACCAAGCCGTATCGGTGTCCATGCAAAATAGGAGCATCATCATTCCATATTTGTTTAGTAGTCGTTCTTACCATTTTTTTAAGAAAAGCGAAGTCCTTACGTGATTAAAAAGATTTTGCGGCTAGGCCCTATGTTTAGGAACATGGATTTCAGCACATAGGGTTGAGATTTGTTTAGTGGTGGTGTTTTCCACTTAGCTTTGGGAGTTTTAGTCCCACATTGAAAAACCACCAATGTGTATATCTCAATATATAGCTATGCTTAGTATTGGTATATACACATGGGGTGGTGGTCCATGTGGGTTAACTTTTCTAGAAGGATTAAGTGTGAACCCCATTATGAAAATCCTAATTTTGTCACTTCCTTTGGGAAGTTTTCCTTAGGAGCTAGCGACTCGGGCTCAAAGGCGCAAAGTGGTACTTTGTTGTCACACTTTGCACTTAGCATCGTTGCATGACGATAGGCGGCGCAGTCGGCGCTGTTTGCAAAAAAAAGTTTAAAGGGAACTTTGTATTACAAACTATTAAAAAGAAAAAAGAGTACAAGAGATCCTAAACAAGAATTTAAGTACAATTGATTCTGGAAAAGTATAGCTGTAAAGATCTGATCTGCGGACGATCACTTTACTCATTGGACCACACGACGATGAAGAAATGCAAGGATGCTGTGAACAACTTGAAGAGTTGGGCAATAAGAAAGTTTTGGCAACAACGGCACATCAAGCTTCTATTTCTCTCCTTCTGTTCTTGAATTTCAAATACTTGAATTTTTTTCCTTCTGTATATGCCTATGCCTGTCTCTGTCCCTCTCCTAATGGATGTACCGATCCTGTATTTATAGAGTTTAGGAGCAGTTATGAGAGTGTGCACGCACTTTGGACAGTCTGTACTGTTTTACCATTATGCGTGCACTTTTGGTGGACTAACACCCCACGTTCTTAATGAGTGGGTGCACAACTTGCTGCATGCTTGACACATAGCTTCCTATATGAGGAAAGCATAGGTCGTGGGGGACAGTTATTTGTACATGTTTCACGAGAAATATGACATGTAAGACACGTAATCATAACTCCTCTTTGTCAATTAGGATTGTAGGCGCACTATAGCAGTAGTCTGGCAATCTGGCGCATTTTTGAAGAAGTTGGCCATACGGCCACACTTTTGAAGAAGTAGCGGTGATGCGCACTTTGAAGAAATTGGCCGTGATGGCACACTTTTGAGAAGTAGTCATGATGGCGCACTTTTGAATTGGATTAATTACGCCCCTTAGAGATTCACTAAGCAGGAAGGCAGATGCGACCAATTCAATTCGACCGCTTGGAAGTTACAAGAGATGCCCATGTCCAGGAAGGACCAATTAAAACGAGAGATTCTCTTCGGTCTTTCAATCAAGAACGGGAAGCGGTTTGAAGCAGGAAGCTGCTGTCTACGACTTTGAATTGAGGGATAGATGTGTAGGCTCGACCAGAAGCAGTAAGAGCAAAGCAGTGATGGCGAAGTTACCGTTATTCTAAAATAATCTATGTCCGTTTTCTGTCTAAATGCATCCAAAGCGACTCGCTTTCTATATGATCCCTCTAGAAGAGTGGGAAGTAGTCGTGATGGCGCACTTTTGAGAATTTTGGCCGTAATGGCGCACTTTGAAGAAATTGGCCGTGATGACGCAATTTTGAGAAAGTAGCCATGATAGCGCACTTTTGAAGAAGTAGCTGTGATGGCGCACTTTTGAGGATTTTGGCCGTAATGACGCACTTTGAAGAAATTGGTCGTGATGGCACACTTTTGAGGAAGTTGCCATGATGGCACACTTTTGAAGAAATAGTCGTGATGGCCCACTTTTGGGGATTTTGGCCTAACACCGCACTTTGAAGAAGTAGTCGTGATGGCGCACTTTTGAGGATTTTGGCCGTAATGACACACTTTGAAGAAATTGTCGTGATGGCGTACTTTTGAGAATTTTGGCCGTAATGGCGTACTTTGAAGAAATTGGTCGTGATGGCGCACTTTTGAGAAAGTAGCCATGATGACGCACTTTTGAAGAAGTAACCGTGATGGCGTACTTTTGAGGATTTTGGCCGTAATGACGCACTTTGAAGAAGTAGCCGTGGTGGCGCACTTTTGAGGATTTTGGCCGTAATGGCGCACTTTGAAGAAATTGGCCGTGATGACGCACTTTTGAAGTAGCCGTGATGACGCACTTTTGAGGATTTTGGCCGTATTGGTCGCTAAACGACAACCTGGGTCTGTGTGCCGAAGATCTTCTGCAATAAATGAGTTGATCTCTTTGGTTTATGCAAATGTCAGCTGTCAGTATGTTGCATTAAATGCTGAGAGCGGGGACATGGTCATTGTGCGCCAATCTTCGTAGCATTAAGATATCGTGCCACATTAAGAAAGTGCGTCATAGTGCTGAGACTAAGAAAGCGCGTCTTTCTTCTGCTGGGCTCTTTATGGAGAGTGCGACATCTGTGTAGGCGCACATTTTTATGCTTCTATAGGCGCATGCGGTACTGCCACCCAGATTTTGGGGGATTTGGTTGGTCATCTGGTCGGTCAGCGCATATTCGGTCTGGAGTTTCCTCAGACCGCATAGGTGCTGAAATACTCTTTAAAGAGAGGTTCTCCTTATTTATGAGAGAGTGTGGTAGTTGGAAAACAATGGGCACCAGAGCGTATTCGGCCACCCGAGCACCCCTTCTACATAGTATTTTTCCGATTGATACCGAAGGTGACTTAGAGCATTCCACAAGTTCTCGTGTGAACTTGCTGGATCTTGGGGGCAGATCGTCGTGTAGGTCGAATCTTGCCTTGAGCACCGGTGGTTTTGATCACCCCAGCAAAGAGTTTTCTTTTGTTATATTTCTCTTCTTGTTCTCGTTCTTTCTCATTGTAGCGTCTGCGAACTTAAAGAGAAGAACGTTTTTTTGCTTATTGTTGTATTTTATTTTTTCTGTTTAGTCAGTTTGTAACATGTTTCTGGTGCAGTACCTCGTTGGAGTTGTGTCACTGTAGAGGAACTCTTGTGTGAACCTCAGTGCACCAACTTTTTTTCTGGAGTTAATAGTGACGAACTCTTGTGTGAGTCTCTACTTTGTGGCTACCTCTTCTTCTTTGATCTGACTTCGGGACTAACAATCTCAAGGCAAGATCCGAGTTAGAATGGAGAACCGATCAAACTTTCTCGACACTAGCTTTCACAAGCTAGAGAAGTTTGATGGCGAACACTACAACATTTTGAAGAGGAAGATCTCTTTGAATCTTCAACTTACCAATGTTGCTTATGTGTTGGTTGATCATGAACGTACCATTCCCGAATATGGAGAAGAGCTTGCAGTTGGCATGACGCAGAATGCGCACTCGAAGTGGAAGAAAAACAACCTCTGCAGGTTGTTAATTCTAAATGCTATGGACGACTCGATGGCAGAGTCCTACAGCAAGAAGAAGAAGGCAAGAGATGTCCGAGAATCTCTTGAGAAGCACTACAAACTGACGAGAAAATCTCTAAAACCATCTTGTCGAGAAATTCTTCACTCTGCAATTCGAAGACGAAGGTGATGCTGCCAAGTCAAGGAACTTCTGAAGATGCAGCAGAAACTGGAGGAAAAGGGCATGAAGCAGGAAGACAAATTTATGGTGGGGGCTATCGGCACCAAACTTCCTCTAGGCTGGATCAAGTTCAAGACTGACATGTACCGCAAGAAAATGGAGATCCAGCTCGAAGATCTTCTTCACTGGATTCACATTTAAGATGAAGCCAGAGGACAACTAAAGTTGGACTCATTGTCCAAGCAGTTGGCTAAGGCCAACATAGTACATGCTAGCGATTCTAAAGGGAAACAAAAATTTCTCTACAAGAAGAAGAAGGACTTCAACCAGCTGAAGGTGAAGTCGGCTTAATTCAAGCCAAAACCGAAGACTGGTGTGACATGCTACAACTGTGGCAAGAAGGGTCACTACAAGAGCGACTTTAGGTCAAAGCCCAAATCGAAAGAGCAAGGTGAGCTTAACCATGTTGCTATGATTGCGCAGGGTTGAGTCACATGGCGTGGATACTGACTGGTGGGTGGACACCGGTGCATCTTGCCACGTATGCTGTAAGGAGTTGTTCACCAAGTCAACCCATGAGAAGGTCTCTATGGCGGACAAGTCACAAGCTGATGTTCAGGGGACTGACACGGTAGTGCTGAAGCTGACTTCGGGGAAGTCACTCACACTGGAGAACGTGAAACACGTACCAATGATTGCCAAGAATCTGGTCTCTAGGAGTCTGTTGTGCAAATCGGGTCTAAGGATGGATATCAATGCCGGTCAGATGGTAATGTCCTACAAAGGAACATACTTCGGAATATCAAAGTCGTCACTAACTATCACACTTGATAATTATTACTTATTAGTCATCTAATAATTCCTGCAATTTAGAGAGTAAACTTGTACCTGATCTAGCCATTTGGTTTGCTCAGAATCCTTGGTATGTGCACGTCACTAAGTTGCGATCTTATTTCTTATCCTCAAGCACATCTTAATGCAGGTTGATTTTTGACTAGATAGACTAATACATATCATTTTGGAGTCTGGTGATTCTAGTAGATTGCATAGTAGCCACATTCCCTTTTCCTCTTTTGTTTAATGTACAATTCCCTATGGCAAGCCATACCATCTTTTTTGAGGAAAATACAAGCCATACCATCATACCTCTTTGTTACACGAGCTTAAACTACATGACCAGAAAGGTTTTGTGGCAAAGACCTGTCTTGCTCATAGCTACCTTCACTAGTCACTTTAGGTTCCAGCGCATAAGTTGAGATTAGTTGGACAGTCAATTTGTTTACTCTTTTGAGGAGTTTTCATATGCTTCATAGGAATAGCTGAACCTATTTTGATGGGGAAAGGCTCAGATGATGATGGTGATCTTCTATAACTATGCAGTTGACTGTTTTTAAAGTTGGAAGCCGTCTTTAAAACTCTTCATTCTCTTTTTAAATGTAGCATCTATTGTTCTCATATGGTCAGGTCACCCATAATCTAAAGCTTTGGATGTTGAATACCTTGCAAATTTGAAGCAAATACCTTGCCAAATATAGGAGCCTGATGCTTCTTGGAAGAGGTCCCTACTGTTGTCATCCTGTATCATTTTGTATATCTTAATTGGCTACTAGGCATCTGGTCTAGTATTTCCTGGTCTCTTCCTTGTGAGTCCTGTAATGACTCTGAGCTAGTTGAACGTCCCCTCTGCTTCAAAGAACTCTCTCGAAAGGCAGGTTAGAGACAGTGTAGAGACATTCTTGCAGGAAAAAGAAGTTAAGAGAAACCCTACTCCTAGGTAGAATGAAAAACTTGCTTTGAACATGTTTTTAGTGAAAACATAATACTGGTGCCTTTTAGATATTTGCTTTGGAAAGATACTTTAGTTTCACAGCATAGTAAGAATTAGCACTTTCACCAAATGACCGTGTGATGCAGCTAGTATGAGTATCTGCTATGAACTAAGTAGCTGTATTCAGCATGTTAAATGTATGCTTCATTGCGTGTGCTAGTTTTCTTTCTTGACTAGTATTACTCAGCAGCATGTTATTTTCATGATTCCCTACTTAGATTGAATTTGATACTGCAGGGGCAGGACTACATATTTGTTAGGGACTTCGTTCCTTTTCTTGCGAGTGTTCTTCTTAAGGCTTGTAAGCAGTCGGATGACCCATCAGATATGGAAGTTATTTTAGGTGGCCTAGCTTCTCTTAGTGATGAGCTGTCATGGTTCAAAAACGAGGCTTTGAAATGGGATGTTCACTTACATACCACTGCTCCCCAAAAGGCAAATCTGGAATACTGCAGGTACCTTTCTTATGCAGAAAAGAAGGGTTACTTCCTCGTCTCCATGGAAATATGTATCTTAGTCTTAAACAAACTTGCACTCTGTCTTAAACAAACTTGCACTCTGTCCTCCTTTTCTTTCTTTCTTTCTTTTGTGTTTTTCTCCAGATAACTTACGCCGGTCTCATGCGCACATCATTGGTTTCAGTTAACAAAACACAGTTAGTTTGGTGTAAGATGTCGAGATGTCCAAATTCCAAAACATATATTTCTCTCTCAATTTCATCCCTGGTCTGATCCGCGGCATGCTAAGCACTAAGTGCTAAGTGCACGACTATAAAACTATAAAATGCGCAGCAGCTCTCAGGTTGTATGGACTTGAGCCATCCCCTACAAAACTCACTTACCGAATAAAATAAGTAAACGCTTATACAAAGGAGAGTGGTCTCTCATATCCGATGTGTGACTAAAGAAATCCCTTCATGAATTGCTTAGGCAACATATTCAACACTTTATCCATGGGGCCTTCTTAATTTGTACTGCTCCACAACCAACCCCATTGTGGGTTGGAGAAATGGCGATGGTGAGGAGGATGCATGTGTTTGCACAATTGGTGAATTCAATGTATGACAGTAGGGTGAGCATCGGTTCGGTTCGGTTCGGTTCAAAACCAAATCGAATAAGGAAAACCGAATTCGACCGAAAATCGAATAAGCAAAACCAAAATCAACCTGAATTAGACCATAACTGAACCAAACCGAACCGAATTAAATCGGTTCGGTTCGATTTCGATTTATTCGGTTTTTCAATTTTTTTGGTTTATTTGCGTTTTTTTTAATATATATATAGTAAATAAATATTCTTATATATATATATATATATAAACTATATTTTCTTATTCGGTTTTGGACCGAAATCCGAAACCGAAACCGAATAAGAAATTTTAGTATTTTCAAAACCGAAACTGAACCGATTTTTTTTTAAACCGAACCGAATCTCTTATTCGGTTCAGTTCGGTTCGATTTTCAGTCCAAAACCGAATAATGCTCACCCCTATATGACAGACTAGAAGCTTGCATGCAAGGGTACTTAATACTCGTTCAGCAAGCTAGGATTGGAAGAATAATATTGTTTAGAAGGGATCTTTTCCTGATGGCCAAGGTCAGATTTTGATTGAATATTTCATATGTTGATTGAGTTGATGTTTGTACTGCCCTTTAGCTTATATATTTTTTCAGGAGATGAACATTAAGAAAAAGTATACAAGCACTGGATTGCAAGTGAATATCAGTCCTTTATATATATATATATATATATATATATAAATATATATATATATATATATATATATATATATATAAATATATATATATATATATATATATATATATATATATATATATATATATTAGAGAGACTTGTATTTTTTTCGAAAAAGGTAAATATTATTTTTTTTAAAAACATTACAAAACTATAATTTCGTCCATGACACAAAATCTAATCATCTTGGGTCAAAGATATCTATATCAGCTTCTATGTTTCTTTGTATTGCATATTTAATGATCGCAAGGCACCCAAAGATATGGCGGTTTCGTTCTCTCCAGGCATGCCAAACCATCGCATCGAAAATCGCTCGTATCTGCCTGTACGCTACCTCCCATTTTCTTTTTTGTGCTTGACTTTATTCAGGCCCGAGGAAAAATTCATATTGTGCATGATAGGAAACCCAAAGCTACTGCGATATTGACTCCAGAACTCCCAAACAAAGTCGTAACAGAACAAAAGATGGTCCTTGGACTCATCCATCTGCCCATACATGCTGCATTTCTCATCCGTCCAGTATATCCCAAACATGCTCAGGAGGTCCCTAGTAAGCAGACGGTTACGAATCATTTTGTAAAGACATAAGAAAATCTTGACCGCCCCAAACCAGTTCTGCCTAGTCAACTTCCTCAGTTCTGATCCTGATTTGGTTTAAAGCTGTCCGGAAGCTGAAAGTCCATTTTTCATGTCCTCCCCCACCTAATAGTCCTCCCTGCCCGTCCTATCAATGTCCACCGCACGAATATCAACCGCATGTGCTATCTCTATCAAACGATCCTGAAAGTTCAACTCTCCCTCATGGATAAGGCAGCTAACCAACTCAGTGGATCCCCTTAGCTCGTAAACATTCCAACCCTCTCTTTTAATCAGACTGCTGTGATTGAACCAAGGATCTTGTCACGGGCTAGTCTGGTTCCCGGAGTAGATAACCCTAGACAGTCTAGATTTAGCCAATCTTCTCAAGACCAGGAGCAATTTCACTGTCACCGAGAAGTTGCTATTGGTCCTAGCTGACCAGAAATCACCCCTAGGAAAGTACCTTCCTCTGATCCATTCAGCCCATAATGACTTGCCATTGAGAAATCTCCATAACAATTTGTAGGAGGTTGTATCTCTAAGAAGAGTAAGTGATCTCAGACCTACACCTCCCTCTCTCTTAGGTCGGCACAACTCTTCCCAACTGATCGCATGTATCCCTCATTTCTATAAAAAGTCAGCACACATTCGTTCAATCTTATTTACAATGCCGTTAGGAATCATGATAGTCTGGAACCAGTACAACGTAATAGTCGAAATGACAACTTTAATAAGCTCAATACGTCCCCCAAATGACAGGATCTGGGTCTGCCATCACGCTAGTCTAGCTTGAGTATAGTTGAGAATGCCCTCACAATCCGCATAAATGGCAGGGTTGATAGATAAAGGCAAGCCTAAATATTTAACTGGAATCGTGCCCTCAGCAATGTCCATCTTTCCCAGCCACGTCTCCTTTTGCCCAAAGGTTCGATTCAGAAATATTTTGCTTTTGTTCCTGTTAAGTTGCAAGTCCGACCACCTTTCTAGATTGTCAAAAATACTCTTAAGAGCATCAATCGACATATTCTTAGGTTCCAAAAAAACTAATAGATCATCCGCATATACTATGTGAGATACCACCGAAACCGTCTTCCTAAACAGAGGGTTACTTTCCCATCCATAATCGTCTCATCTAGCAAGCACGTGAGGAACTCCATCACAATAGCAAAGATGTAGGGTGAAAGCGGGTCACCATGTCCAATGCCCCTGGAGTTTTTGAAGAATCATTCATGTTGATCCCGAATCATATCGAGAAAGGCAGTACAGACACACTCCCTCATCCTGTCTACCCACCATTTGTCAAATTTCATGCAAATCATAGTATGGCACAGGAAGTCTCGAGACACATTGGAAGAGGTAATTATCCATGATCGCTCCTACTGTGATTCACACATCACCCACAGGGCCGGCCCTGGGGCCGTGCCAAAAGTGTCGTCGCACAGGGCCTCTAATTTTGGAGGGCCTCAATATATATATATATATATATATATACACTATGGTTAGTTTTGTAATTTAAGTCATCCCATTTCTTCCTCAATTCCTATACTCTACGATCCGCACAATACCTCTCTTCAATCCCTATTCCCTACCGACTCTAAGACTCATATTTATAATCATACAAAATTTCTAGGATTATCAAAGATCTTGCTCTGACCGTTGTGATGTACATCGTCTCTAAGCGGTTCAATTGATATTTTGCTTCTAAAGATCTCTCAATGGTTAGATGAATTTATTTTCTACAATAAAGAACTAACGTGAATTTTATTTCTACAATAATGATCATATTTCTTTTAGTTATATAATTTAGGAATTTGGATGTGGAGGCCTAGTCTTTATTTAAGAAACATCAATGTGCATGCCTAGTTTTTATTTATACAATTTAACGGGCAGTACGTCTTCTATCTAAATCATATTTATTATACTATGTAATGTGCTTGAATATAGATAATTTGACCTCTGGTTATTTTGTTTAGTAACTATCTATAGATTCAATTATAATATACAATCAAGAACATATTCAGAGATTTTGATAAAGACATATAATAATACCTTTAAAAAATACGAATAAATAAATTTAGGACCACATTTTAATATTAGCACAGAGCCTTCAATTATTCAGGACCGGTCCTGATCGCCCACTCTGTCTTATGCCTCTATACTAGCGACTTAAGCTAGAGGTCATTATATATATATATATATATGTATATGTATATATATATATATATGTATATATATATATATATATGTATATGTATATGTATATGATTTAACTCTTAGTCTTGATCATGTTGCAATTTTAGAATAAACAAATTTTATTAGGAATGTTGTTTACTGAGCAACAAATTTGTGAATTAACTATCTGGTTTCGATGTCAGGTTTCTACAGAGCTTGACATCCGCGGAGGTCAGCTACACCGTGGCCGTCACAGCATTCTGGGCCATTGAGACTGTGTATCAGGAAAGCTTCGCTCTCTGCTTGGAAAGTGGTTCCAAGACTCCAACAAAACTTATCGAGACTTGTCGCAGATGGGGTAATGCTGGTTTCGGCCAGTACTGCCAGTCTATTCAGAGAATTGTTGATAGGTGCCTGGAGAAAGCTCCAAGTGATGAAGTTAAAAAGGCTGAAGAGGTATTCTTGAGGGTTCTCTCACATGAGATTAACTTTTGGAACATGAGTTCTGGTGAATCTTGAAATTCATATGCTACTGAAGGAAGTGTTAAAAAACTGTTGCATCTTATTTTGTCTTCAAACAAAATATCATCAAAATTTATGACGATTATTAATGTAAGACTACTTTAATTATCAGTGCTCTTGATGTTTCTAATCATTTGAGATTAAGGACAGTAAATATCTAACAGAGGATCCAATCCTTGTGGTAATAAGGTCTTAAGCGACAGATATTGGTAGTAAAAAGGGACACAATTTGGACACGGAATTTGGACACGGAATGGATAGACACTGGTCCGATTCATCTCGATTGAGATATTGATTTTTTTGTTATTGAACCTAAGCCCTCTGCGTACTAAATACTGAGATAGGGATGTTTGAAAATGTGTTGTACATAATTATATTCTGCGTACTAACTACTGAGATAGGGATGGTTTGAAAATGTGTCCATGTACATAATAATATGGATTGTTGTTCTATTAAGTTACCTTCTTATATAGACTCTTTACCGTTCAGGAAAGCATAAAAGATGTTCGTTAGTTGCATCAGCTTAAACTGCGTAGGTGTAGGTGAAAGGTATATGCAGGGGTGAGCGTTCGGTTTATTCGGTTTCAACCGAACCGAAATAGTCAAAACCGAATAAACCGAAATTCAAAAAATCCAAAACCCAAACTCAACAGAAATTAGCCCTAACAGAAACTGAACCAAACCGAACCGAATAATTAATTCGGTTTGTTCGGTTGGGCCATTTGTATATTGTTTAATGGGCCAGATCCAAAGTTGAAATCGTAGTTAAATTATATTAAAAATTGTAATTTTTATACACACATTTGATATATTTTAAAGTTGCGTCTAAAGTTGGACTAGTTGTTAAATTATCAAAGCTGGACTTCAAAACACATACGTAGAATTGTTGTTTTCAAAATATACACATTAATTATAAAATATGCATAGAATTGAGGGTATTTATATAGTTGTATAAGTTTTATTTGGTTTTGGACTGAAATCTAAAACCGAATAAAAAAATTTAGTATTTTCAAAATCGAAATCGAATCAAAATTTTTTTTTTCAAACCGAACAGAATATATTATTCGGTTCATTTTAGTTCGATTTTTCGGTCCAAAACAGAATAATTCTTACCCTAGGTTTATTTCATCATCTAGCTAGGTTTCTATCTTAAAAAGTTTATGGCCTTTGATAAGCCCTTTGTTGGACTCCATTATGAGGATGATCAACTTTTGTATTATTTGAAGATGATGTATCCAATAATATCTTGGAAGCTGAAATTCTTGCTGTTCACTTGGCTCTTATCCTCGGTAAAAAGAAGGAGATTGTCAACGTCACTATTGAAGTGGTTGTAAAGTTCTCATTGATTCCATTCTCCACAAGTAGTAGTTGGATATATATATATATACCATGGCGAGTTACGCACATTGTGGAGGAAAGTCGGGCCATTTCATTCGATCGATCATAGCAGTATCTCCTTCTCTTTTACTCATAGAGAAGCTAACTTAGTTGCTCATTCTATGGCAACTCAATGTCTGAAAGATGACCTCTCTTTGTCTGAGAGGTTTGTTGAAGAACCACCGTTATGTACTCTGGTTCATATCTTCCATGATATGGCCCAAACCATTTCAGTTTGAATTTGAATGAATGTTGATTCTGCAAAGTAATAATAATAATAATAATAATAATAATAATAATATCTTCGACTAATCATGTCCTTGATTCTGCAAAGTAATAATAATAATAATAATAATAATAATAATCATGTCCACGTGGTTCCCTTCCATTGGTCATCCAATGATAAGAAAACAAATGTGTGTACATAGAACAACAAAAATGCCTTTTGGCTAGCTCTGTGCTAGCACTGTACTAGCACACGGTGGCTCCGCCTCCCCGCTTTCTGCTTCGTGTTCATCCGCCGTGCCACCGTGTCCGTCCGTGTGGCGGCACCGCCCCTTTCCCCTCTACCTCTACCCACCACCCCCCCCCCCCCCCCCCCCCCCTCGTCCCTCCTGCTCCGCGTCCGGCCGCCGCGCCACCGGCTGAACCGTCGCGTGCTAGCACAGAGCTAGTACACGCGCTAGCAGAGTAAATAGAACAACACCCACATTATCAAATTATCAACCCTTATCATCCCTTTCCCTACTAGCCAACTCCATACATTCCTCTTATGCAATGGACACAAGATCCGTTCTGGAAAACATAAAAGATGTTCATTAGTTGCATCAGCTTAAACTGCATAGGTGTAGGTGAAAAGTATATGCAGGGGCGGACACAAGAATTTAGAAAGGGGGGGCCAGCCTTAAATATAAAGAAAGTCCAATATTTTGTTGTTCCACCACCATGACTTCTTTCTCTCTATCGAATCATCAAAAATATAAATTACGAAGAAAAAAAGTAAACATGATGTAAATATGTATATATAAAAAAAATTTATAATTTTCGGAGGGAGAAAATTATAAAATTGATGAAGAAAATTTAAAAGAAAGAAGAATATTTAACTCGGAAGCAAAAATCCAGTGGGGACAACTGCTCCCACTTGTCCCCATGTAGGTCCGTCCCTGCGTGCATTACACGTAAAAAAAATTGATAAAAAAATAAAATTTGTTATAAATATCACTGCTTCGAGGAATTGAATCTATCCAGCCAAAAAAAATATCTTCCGACTTAATTACATAAGTTAGAGATATTTGACTATAATTAGATAATATTAGGTAGTTAAACAACTAGTTAGAATTTATTTTATTTTTTTAAAATTTTAATTACGTGAAGATATACATACGGTTCATTTTGAGTCGTTTTCAAAGCTTTTAAAGAGTATAAATTTGCAAGAAAATAAAAAAATTGGTCATTAATAATATATATTTAACGATTATGTTTTTATATAAAAAATTTGATACAGTGTTGTTGTTAGTTATGATGGAAAACTCATGTCCAAAAGACTGGAAAGTGGCGGCATCATATATTTTCCTTTAGCAAGAATTAACAATTACCTATTTGGATATGTGGGGTCGTGTCCTATTGGTTACGATGGGAGGCTCTGTGGGGATGGATACAATTTGAATCCTCTATTGAAAACTTAGTTTCTAATTCTGTGGAAAGGACATATAATTTTTTTTTTTTTACTTATTTGGACCCCACTTACTAAGACGCTATGTCGAGTCTCTGAATGCTCCATAATGGCTAATGCCAATGCAAAT